>CM076574.1:254061825-254498703 GCA_034641835.2 Pinus albicaulis | reverse complement strand
TAGGTGAGAAAACATGAAAGAAGAGCCACACTTTATAAAAAAAATCGCGCATTTTGGTTGCCGCGTCCTACTGGGGTATTCCTCGGCAGTGGACACGAAGGTCGAACAGTGGTGCACCTGGCCCTGACACGTGTCCCTTTTCGGACACGCCGTGTCCCGACCGTACCCTGTTCGGACACTTCGTGTCCTTCGAATTGGGGCCGAATCCGACACCTAGAGGTGTCTGACACGGGGATTCGGGGATACGAGGGCATTTTAGGAGTGTCCGGTTACTTAGCATGTCATTATGAAGATTGAACCTAGTTACACCTAAGTTGCCGAAAACGCTATGGCTGGCCCTCGGAAACTCGCATCCTCGTTTCCGAAATGGAAACCCATACGAAACTCCTCGGAAACGGCAGTGATACGTATTTGACCCGTTTCAGAAATTTCGGAAACGGTTTTTTTGGAAATGTCCCGTTTCCTGGCTGTTTCTAAAAATCGTAAACGTATTTCATAAAATCAGAAACGTATTTGTTTTTTTTTAACGTATCAGGTCGCTTAGATGGACAGTTGAGGTGTAGTGTGAATATTGAAAGCACAAATCCAATATTGGTATTACCACCTTCAAAAACTGTATTTTTCCATAGTATGTTTTTGCACATGGGGGAATTTGATCATGCCTCATTTGCCCCACTACAAAAACAAATGGATGGTTCCAGTCATCTTAACCAACAGGTTCTTTCACCTAAAATAGATTGTTTTCAGATCACAAGTATGCATGAAAAATGAGCCTTGAAGTTCTTAGATAACGAGTATGGATGAAATGCCTTGAAAATGTCTGCAAGAGCAAATACCAATGAGACACTATAAAGCGGAGGAGAAAGTGTTTGAACTTTAGGCCCTCAAAATCTCTTTACTATTTAGTGCAGGTCAATTTCAATTAAACGGCCAGTTTTGGGGGAACAATATATATTTTTTAGAATGTTTCAACTGATTACTGGGTTTAAATGTTGCCAAAGAAATCCTGTGTTTCGCGGATAAATCTAACTGCATGTATTCATATTTATGTGAGTACACGTTAGTAGAATCCAAGCTGCCTGAAAAGGAACAATTATGCGGAAATGCAGAGCAAATGTTTGCCCTCTCAAAAGCTCATTACAATTTAGTGTGGGTTAGTTACAGTTAAACGGGCATTTTTGGGGGAACTGAATACACTTTTAAGAAAGCTTTAACTAGTTAATGGGTTTAAATGTTGCCATATAAATCCTGAGTTTTGAGAATAAATCAAACTGCATATATTCATATTCATATTCAAGCGAGTACACAACCAGTAGAGCAGCCTGCAATGCAGCAATTTGCCAATTAGATCTGAAGCATTCTTCCTAAGCAAGTTGTTTTACCCCTTTATACTTTTGGTTTTATCCTGTATTCTTTTACTGTAATAAAGCAAGGATTGAATGCTGTCTTCTTCACAAGCCTTCCTTGATTATGGAATCGGGATAGATCAACATATTGAATCGAGATATAAGACATCAATAGAAAACACATATTGAAAAAAACTCTGCTCAAGATATAAAGGGCATTGATACAAATTGCATATACATACAAGCATCCTATCAGTAGAAGGTGCTTGGTATGCTTTTTCCAGTTGTGGACACAAAAACTGTCAAACACCCATTAAATTGTAATATACTTGCCTATTTTTCCAGCCAATAAAATATCATACCAAAGTAATCCACCTGAATGCTGCTTTATTTCTATAACCTCACAAATTGCAAGTTCAAGCTGTAATATTCCCAATTAGCCTTGCTAATTGGAATATTTCATTTTTGTTTAATTTTGCCGCTTTAGTTGGAAATAATAAATAAAGTGAGAAATAAGAGGGGTCACCTCACTTTAGTCACCTTACTTTATAATAAAGTGTTCTTTTCCTAGTAGATTGACGTTGTAACTTAAGAGAGGGGGCCTTGGGGGTCCACATGAGTATGATGGGGGGAGGCATCAGGCTGACCCAAGGTAAACTGCGCAGGTCAAAGGAGAGTTAAGTTTTGGAGGGAGTTTGGCATTATAAAAGGAGGGGTTCTCACCTCATTTGGGTATGCATATTTTGATATTGATATTGAGAGCTAGACTTTGTCTGCTTCAGCACGCCGGTTGTTTAGTCGGTCTGCAGCACTGTTTAGTGCACGAGTGTCTCCGGTCGGAGATCTCACCCTTAGCCTCGGGGGACTTCGAGTGCCTGCCCTGGTAAGGTTATTTCTGGTTTCACCCTTAGCTTCGGGGGACTTCGAGTGCCCGCCCTAGTAAGGTTAATTTCCGAGTTCTATCTTTCAGTTTCAGTAGCAGTTTCAGGTGGAGAGTCGGAGAGGAAGAAGCCCTCTAGTGGCTGCGCAGATCTAGCAGGAAAAACGCAGTTTCAGCAGCAGGAAGGACGCAGATCAGTTTGGAGTGAGGACGCTGTTCCAGTAGGAAGAGGAAGGACGCAGATCTGAAGGCACAGTGATAGATCTAGCCTTGGAGATTGTAGATCTGAGCAGATATTTGCAGATCTGGTTCTGTAGGTTGCAGATCTGGAGGGGTAGCACTAGATCCAGCTTGGGAGATTACAGATCTGAGGAGATATTGCGATTCACCTTAGATCTCAAGAGGATACCAGATCCAAATTTCTTTGAGGTTGCGTATCCGAGAGATATTGCGCATCTTGCATAGATCCTCAAGAGCAGTAAACAGATCTAGCCTCAGGACGCAGATCTCGGGAGAGATAGTAGCAGCATCCGGCCTTGTATGACTCGCATCCGCCAGACTGGCAGAGAGGACGCAGATCCACTGTGGAGGACGTGCAGATCCGATGAGTAGGACCAGTGGGCTCCAAGGCCTTTTCAAGAGCCACTGAGGAGTTGGTCATCTCATCCGGAGGATTTGTGGGTAGATCCAGCCCTTTTGCCAGCATATTTCTTGAGCTTCTGAGCTGTTCCTGAAGGCACAGCGTTTTTGTAGGAGGGTGGTTTCTGGGGGCGATTTTCGGAGGTGGTCCATTTGCTTCACGGTTTCTGGGTTTTGTCCGGAGCAGCGAGTATAGGTGATCTGTAGATTTTTAGCTCATTCCGGCAAGGGGATCAACCTCTAGCTTCAGCTTTCACTCCAAAGCAGATAGCTTACTTCATAGCTTTCTTCCAAAGAATTGGGATGCGCTTCTGTAGTAGCCATTTCCTATTTTCTCGAGAGGATTCTTCACTTGCCTTGAGCAAGGATAGGTGCCCTCATTCCCGATTTTCTTGTACTCCTCTCTATGTACTTTCGCATTAATAAAATGGCTCAGCTTTTTTGGCATTCTATGTGTAATTGTTCCATGATCTCGGTCTCAAGATTGTATTTTCTATATCTCTGTCGGCATATTTCTCGTTTATTATCGGGTTATTTCCCTTTGGGGATACTACAAAGGTATCGTAGCATAATTTTGGTCTCACTTCGTGGTCTATGACATCGAAAAAGAGATAATACAGAGGAATAGCAAGTGCAATACCGTAAACGCAAAGCTTGGGAAAAGGGCCAAAATAAAAAGGGTCAAATTTTTGAAGTTTGGAATTAGGAAAAACGTTTTTTGGGTTTTTTCCCTGGGTTTTGGACAAGGATCACCTTCCCCAAATCCTCGAATTTTCTCGAGTAGTTTCCAATGGGTAACCTGAGGTCAAAGTTAAGCAATGCAGGAGCTATGTAGCAGCCTGCAAGGCGTCGTGGAGCCCGTGAGGGAGACAGGAGCAATGGGAAATCCAATGGAGGACATAATAGTGAAGTTGGCTCGAGAAGATGGATACATTCATGCAGATGTAACCAAGAGAATCGGCATCAGTAAAGGACAACAGAGAGAACTCCCTAGGGGTTTTCGCATCGTTCATCATAATGCCGCTCGGCATATGGCATCGTGTACACCCACACGTCCCACTATGCCCACATTCTTGCCGTGAGGACCTGTGAATAGCAAGACAATGAGAGGTAGAACCATATCGTGATGGTCGACCTTCTTGCACAGATCGTTTTAGGGACAGCATTCATGGATGCTCTCCCCTTCGAGGAATATATCCCTGATCTCGCATAGCATTAGACTCCATGATCAACACCGTGGGCACCCAGATCATCATGGTGGAGACTACCACCGCACGCCTAGTAGAGATTATGTTCGGCCTCCAAAGTATGATAATAGACCTCACAACTCTCGCGTAGGGAACCAAAGACTCACATGATAGGGGCTTACAGTAGACACAGGGACAAGTTGGATACCTCTCTTTCCCGAGCCTTTGACCGAGTATCTGAGAGGGAAACCATTAAAGTGGTTACCTCGCACTTGGAGGATGAGGGCACACAGATTGCGTGGAGCCCGAGGTTACACCTAGTGTGACACAGACTCACCATCATTGGAGACCTCCTTGACCGTGCCTGCTGATATCATAGTGGAGGTAGAGCCTACCCCTAGAGAGCCGTCCACCGAGGTGATGACTGAGCCATGTCCGAGTCTTCGGGTGGTAGCAAAGACACAACGTATGGGTGAGGTGTCAAGAGATGTATCCACCTTCGATGAGGTACTAGCAGTGTACGCAGGTATTGGATGATGATCGCAGTGCAACAGATCATCGCGCTTCGACTGACCTTCGAGTTTTGAGAGAAGGCCGCGTCAAGACGGAGACCATTTTGTTGCAGGACCGTGAGCCGGAGGGTAGTGAGAGCGACTTGTGCCAAGTCGGCGGCCAAGTTGGTCCACATTGGGGAACAGCCGAATTCCCCGATGGTACAACCGAGGGCACATTGGAGCGTCGGGATCATTCCCCTTCGTGTATGCATGGATGGGACCGGCGGTGTTGTTGAGTCATCTCTTCCCGTTGGAGAGAGAGAGGCAGAGTCACCTAGTCGATCTCATATGTTGACTTGGATAGCGGTATGAGACGATCGTAGTTGTATGCAGGTACAAAGATCCATATGTTGAGATTGGATGGAGAGAGATTTTGAGTTGGTACTCTGGTGGAGCGGGCTATGGAACACAATGACTTTCTTTCCTTCTCACAAGAGCGAATAGAAGATGGGGGACATCTTCGGATGGATAACATCTCTCATACTTGTGTTGGACATCCCTTGAGCCATACACATCATGATGGGAGGTTTTTGCCTACCACCTATTTGATTCTTGATGGGGTCTCATTGATCCTTGAGAAGTTTCTACTTCAAAATCCCATGAAGTGCAAAGTCGAAA
Organism: Pinus albicaulis; assembly: GCA_034641835.2. NCBI lineage: Eukaryota > Viridiplantae > Streptophyta > Pinopsida > Pinales > Pinaceae > Pinus > Pinus albicaulis. The sequence goes on along the minus strand of CM076574.1, from coordinate 254,493,479 downwards.
TTTGATTTGGGAGGATGGTAGCCCTCATGGGAGGAGTACCAGGATGAGGAGAAGGAGGCATCCACAAGTGATTGAGTGGATGGGGATGATGAGCAAAGAGCTAGGAGGCTATTTGCAGTATCTCGTGCTACCAAAGCAGCTAGGAGGCTTGGTCGCTACTGGTTACTCTTGAAAGAGTTTGGCCATCTCTTGGCAAACACTCTTCCTAAGAGCTCTGAGGGTGGAGGAAAGATGGCTCGGATACGTGCATCATTGAGCAAAGATGGAGTATGTATGCATGGTGTTGCTATGATACTCATTATGTCCTCATCACATGAGTTGTATGATGGAAGTATGGGGAGGCAAGCAAATTGTTTGGTTGCTTGGTTTGTTTCTCGGGAGAGCAAGGGCGCATTTGCTCTCACACCTTGCATGATGTTGCAGTGAAGAGGGGATGGCACTATCTCCTTGATCTTTGATGATGACAGGGAAGCACTTCCATCTTGGGGAGTACTCCACACTTGTTGCAAGCAGATAGAGAAGTCTCTGACGGTGGAGCATGTCGTAGAACGAGAGTCTTGTATTGACAGAGCTTATTTGCATGAGCCCCCGACGTTATCACCTTGGAGCGGAACATTATGGATGGAGTGTACGCAGCAGAGATATGGTGGATCTATAACCCACAGTGTCCCGGATCACTTCATATTTGTTGCACAAAGAGGAGGTAATGATGATAGAGACACCTATGGCATATTCTTCTTGACTTGGGTTTCCAAGCATAAGAAGGATTATCTTCTTGCAAAGACATGGTTCAATTTCTTCTTCATAGCAGGTCAACACTTTATGGAGGACTCATTCATGGACCCATGTACCATCTTACTTCCAAGATATGGTGAGGGATTTGTTTATACATTCATTGATTTGCACCCTCTTACCATTCTTATGCAATGCATTGCTTCACAAGAGGGCAAGCTTGTCACATTGCTCCATGAGTTGTATTGGGCCAATCTACATGATGGAGGTAGCCATCTCTTTTGTGGCCTTGGGCAAATGTTTTATCATCACATGTATGTTCATTTGCAAGACTATACCAGGGTATCATATGAAGACATGCATGGGTAACATAAGCATTTTGCCTTGTACTCTTATCAAGCAAAGAACTTGTAAACTCGCTACTGTACTTGTTTGGGAAGTCATGGTACCTTCTTGCACCACAGAGACCTTCGGCATTTCCTTCATTTTGCCGTCGATCATGTCTTCTATTTGCCGATATATATCAGATTTGTATGGGAGGCTTGATTATGAGGGAGACACATGAGCCGGATGTGTCCGTGAGTGGGAAAAATTCTCACAATTTCTGCACTACATGTTCTAATGGGAGCATGGGAGGAGGCATGGCCACCACTACTTTATATGCGTTCTCTTTTGATGTGGGCCATGAGATCGATATTCATTCATTGTACGACCATGGGCAAGTGTTTGGACCTATGTTGTTGTCATATTCCGCCATTTGCTATCCATTAGTAGATGTGTTGGATCTTGTACATTGCTTGCCATGTGATTTTCTCGAGGTTGCAGTGGATGAGACCGCACTATGGTTTGTTTTGGGCCAGCTTTGTTCTTCATTGATGGAGGAACCTTCTATGGAGGATTGTTTTTCACTTTTGCCATTGGAGGGCAATGATTTTGTAGTACTCAAGATCGTACTTTCACTCGCTTCATTACCGTGAGCTTGAGGTGGAAGGAGATTTTCAGGGAGTTGCCTTGTCAGGAGGTGGCTCATTTGGTTTGGATGATTGCTTGGGGATGGAGGATCCACATGAGAGAGATGTTCCTCACTTCATGCCTTGACTGGAGAGAGGCGACGAGTTGGCTCACAATTGATGGGCCAGCTTACACAGTCATAGATGCAGAACAACAGCGGTCATGGTCTCTAGTCATAGCCAGAGGCAGTGAGCAGTTCGAGTCACGGGACTTGTGCGATTATTGGCCACAGTGGCGATGGGATCCGGGAGGACTATTGATTGGCTGGTACCATGAGAGGCCAGTTTGGGATCCTGGCATTGAGATATCCCTTCATATCGGGGTGATGCAGGAGACAGAGAGGTTTCAGTGGGACCCAGGCACATTTTGCAGTATCGGCAGGGAGCATCAGCTAGAGAGTAGGCTTGTTCAAGCATTGCTTGAGAACAAGCAATTTTGGCCGGATGAGGATGCCACTTGGGAGAGCGAGCAGACTTTACAGCATCCATCACTTCAGTTGCTTGAGGACAAGCAACGTTTTGCCGGGGGAGACTGTAATATTCCCAATTAGCCTTGCTAATTGGAATATTTCATTTTTGTTTAATTTTTCCGCTTTAGTTGGAAATAATAAATAAAGTGAGAAATAAGAGGGGTCACCTCACTTTAGTCACCTCACTTTATAATAAAGTGTTCTTTTCCTAGTAGATTGACGTTGTAACTTAAGAGAGGGGGCCTTGGGGGTCCACATGAGTATGATGGGGGAGGCATCAGGCTGACCCAAGGTAAACTGCGCAGGTCAAAGGAGAGTTAAGTTTTGGAGGGAGTTTGGCATTATAAAAGGAGAGGTTCTCACCTCATTTGGATCATGCATATTTTGATATTGATATTGATAGCTAGACTTTTGTCTGCTTCAGCACGCCGGTTGTTTAGTCGGTCTGCAGCACTGTTTAGTGCACGAGTGTCTCCGGTCGGAGATCTCACCCTTAGCCTCGGGGGACTTCGAGTGCCTGCCCTGGTAAGGTTATTTTTGGTTTCACCCTTAGCTTCGGGGGACTTCGAGTGCCTGCCCTAGTAAGGTTATTTTCTGAGTAACACCTTTCAGTTTCAGTGGCAAGTAGCAGCAGTTTCTGGTGCAGGTTTGGAGAGGAAGAAGCCCTTCTAGTGGCTGCGCAGATCTAGCAGAGAACGCACTCAAAGAAATAGAAGGACGTGCATCGGGGCTTTGGAGTGAGACGCCGTTCAAGAGGGAAGAGTGAAGCATCAGATTCAAGGCACAAAGGATAGATCCAAATTTCTTGGAGATTGTAGATCTGAAAGTAGACATTTGCGTATCCGTTCCGTAGGTTGCGTATCCGGGAGGTAGCACTAGGATCCAAACTTGGGAGATTGCAAGATCCAGGAATTATTGCGTATCTCAAACCCAGATCCTGAAGAGCAACATCGGGATCCAAACTTTGAGGTTGGGCAGATCCGAGGAGATATTACAGCATCTAGCATAGATCCGGCGAGTCAGCAAACAGATTCTCCAGCCTTCCCCATTCGTGATCCTGGGAGAGATAGTAGCAGATCCAGCCTTGTATGACTCAGATCCAGCAGATCTGGGCAGAGAGGACGCGGATCCAGTCAGGGAGGACGCAGATCTCATGAGCAGGGTCTTTATGTGGGGTTCTGGCAGCATTTTTCAGTGTTTTCAGCCTTGAGGAGTTGGTCATCTCATCTGGAGGATTTGTGGGTAGATCCAGCCCTTTTGCCAGTATATTTCTTGAGCTTCTGAGCTGTTCCTGAAGCCACAGCGTTTTTGTAGGAGGAGGGTTTCTGGGGGCGATTTTCGGAGGTGGTCCATTTGCTTCACGGTTTCTGGGTTTTGTCCGGAGCAGCGAGTATAGGTGATCTGTAGATTTTTAGCTCATTCCGGCAAGGGGATTCACTTCTAGCTCACTCACCCTGTTAGCCATCAGCTTTCTTCCAGCAGCTGGGATGCAGTTTCTGTAGTAGCCATTTCCTATTTTCTGAGAGGATTCTTCACTTGCCTTGAGCAAGGATAGGTGCCCTCATTCTGATTTTCTTGTACTCCTCTCTATGTACTTTCAGATTAATAAAATGGCTCAGTTTTATGGCATTCTATGTGTAATTGTTCCATGATCTGGTTCAGCATTGTATTTTCTATATCTGTCTGGCATATTTCTGTTTATTACTGGTTATTTCCCTTTGGGGATATTACACAAGCTATCATCATGACAGTTCAAGTTTACCCCTTTAAACAAAAACTTGATGATAGCTTGAACTTGAATCATGATTCATGAATCATGATTTATGAATTTTCAATTTATAAATTATAACTTTATGCTGATTCCTGAATTGATGATGATAGATAGATGAATAACTTTATGGCATATGCGGATTCCTGAATTGATGATGATGATAGATGATAGAATCTAGATGATATCATGATGATCATTGATGATAGATGATTAATCATTATGCATTTTTACTATTTAGATATAATCTAGATTCTCAAACTTCAAATATGAATCATGAATGGCAATGTAAATTTGATATATATATATATATATATATATATGACGTGGCGTTTCCTGCCGTATCGTATCCAGATTTTTTGAAAATTTGCCGTATCCGTTTCAAACCCCGTATCTGTATCCGTTCCCGTATCCGTTTCAGTGCAACTTAGAGTTACACTTTTCGACACCTATAACATGTCACATGTTCTTTTAGTTAGTGCAATTGATCTGTGAACCTTGAAAGCTTTTTTATATTTGCATTGCATCTGGCATGTGTCATGTAGTTGGAACTTGGCATTATAATTTATTGAATATGTAACCTAGAGGAACTAATGTAAGAAAATTTTCTAGCAATGTCTGTAATGGTGTGTGGTGTAAATAATGCCCATGTCTGCAAAATGGTATTGATATTAAACATTATATTAACAAGAAATAGAAAGCGATAAAACAAGGGTGTTCTTCTTGATTTTTCGTTCCCACCTCATCATTTGTACAAACCTGTTTCTTAAATAAATTCATAGAGTTGTGCTAAATGCTCTGTTCACAATAACAATATACTTACATTCAATTAATATCAAGCCTAACTTAACTGTAACCTTGCTTTATAGCGGCCTTGGGTAATTCTATTTTGATAAATTGTGGTCGTATTATGTTTGTGGAACCAATGTGTTGAATAGATGTGAATTTATCGAATTAGTGAATCAACATATCTTTTCTTGGTAATATCTTGTAGTTCTACTTTCAATGATATTACCTTCTTGTTTTAATATTTTTTTTCTTGTTTCTATCGAATTTAACCATATTTTTATTTTTCCTGCCCCCACTCCCAAATGAAAAAAGGAATCAGTTGATCCTGAATTTGATATCATAAGTTTGAAATTGTGGAATTTATTGTATCTTAAAATGTTGGGACTTCAAAGATTTTTAGCTGCATTTCTTTTTGTTTTCAGTTTTCCAAGTAATTTATTCTGTGTGTTATCTCAGAACTTGTTTTTATATGGATATGGGGCGTTCTTCAATTTTGTTGCAATCCTTATAATGACCATCTTTAAAGGTATGTAGCGCTGCCTTTCTGATCTCTGAACATGTTTATTTTTCCACATCAATTATATATCAGTATGCTCAGAGAGAAAGCCTGATAGGTAATTTATTTGAAAAGTGAATGACTAGTATATTTGTTCAAGTTATGTCTGACTCTGTCTGAGGCTTAAATGGAAGATGTGGCTGTGTACAAGATGAGAAACATATAGAACCTGATGGATTGGCCCCATGATGTTTTCATCATGGGAATAGTAGGTCACGAAAGAACGACATGTAAGAAGTATACCTATAATGAAGAATAAGTACTGAAGGGTTGGCAGAGCCATTGTTATGAACAAACATGTTCGATGAATATAAAACATCCAATCCAAATCGTAAAGAGGAAGGAAATCCATATATAATAAACTATATATTTTTAATAATGGATATGATGAATTACAAGAGCTCTTGTTATTGTTTTACTCATTGACTGGTCATGAGGTTGAAGGGTTATATGACAAATTATTATTTTTTCTATTGTAGTGTATCAATCATAGTTGCAAATAACACCAATAAATCAACAATATCTTGATTCCTTCAGACTGCTCTTACAGCCACTTGAAACACGATTTTTGGAGACTTTTAAATGTATGGGGATATATTGCCAAAAAATAGCAAGTTGATTGAATTTACTGTGATATATTGCCAAAGCAATGTGAGCCGATATAATTTATTGCTGGATTCATGATAGGGGGGCTATAATATCCATTTTTAGTCTTATTTTCCTCCTTTTGGAAAAGTAGAAGGGATAGAGAGAGAAGCTGAAATGGAGTGCTGTCATTGTCTTTAGCTGATTTATTGTGGATTGGAGTTTGATTCCTGTTAACAGTTTTCATATTTCAAGTATGTGTAACAGTTTAAGCATGTTTTTTGTTTTCTTTTCAAGATTTAGGATAGGGTTTGCAACATCAATTATATTTCCCTGTTCTTGCTAATTTTTAATGGGAGATTTAACATTTCTATAGGTCAGGTTTTTTATTTGCAGCATTCTTTTGTATTGATTTCCACTTCCTTTTGTGCCTTAGGTATAATTATTGCTTGACAAAAATGCAGAAGCATTTGGACTCATTATGGGAACATGGTGAGCCACTTGAGCCTCGTAATTGACTGGTTTGCAAGTTGCGTGGGAAGGAAATGACTAATAGAATCAATCACTTGAAATGCCACCTTGCAATAATTATAGGGCATGAAGTGTGAATGTGTGGTATGTTACTGCAAAATCTAGCACCCTAGTGCAAAGCCTCACTAAGGAATCTAGATTGAGAGAAACAATGGGAGAGCTGCCACTATCACCTCAACAATTACTCCCCTTGCTTTTGTGGTTGGATATAATTCTCACAAGGGAGGCTTCTCTAGTAAATCTTAGGGATTAGGTAACCTAAATGGACTTAGGTAAATACCCCCCAAGGGTTCTACCGCAAAATTCAGCCAAAGACAAGTATGCAACAATTAGGGTTTTGGGTGATTTAAGGTGTAATTTCAAGAGAACGAGTTCAAAGGACCCTATGGCTAAATCTAGAGGGCTTAGTATGACCAATGTTACCCACCAAAAGTGGGCAATCTCTAGGAGAAGTTCTTTCTCCCCATTGGCAGCCAAATAGTCAATAGCCCTATGATGGCCCTTAGATATCTTTACATCAGAGCTCTCCACACCTTTGCTTTGGTCAGTGTTCTCTCCCATTTGGCATGCTTCTTGAAGGATGGTGGGCCATTTATTGAAAGATACATTAAGCATTTTTGTAATCATGTGCTTTCATTTAATGTTTTGGGGCATACTAACATGGATCACAAGATAAGATGGATGATTGATTGTGCTTGATTGTACCCTTGTTCCCATGCTTCACTTATGAGGTTATCCTTTGCCCTTAGTCTAGTGTGACCTCCCTTGAGGTCCTACCTTCAGGAGGGGCACTAATAGGAAGCAATGATTGATATAGTGTGCCCAAGGTAATCCATACTTGCCACCTTCCATGTTTCCCTTATTATCCAAATTCATTCTTTGGGTTGATTGGCATTGGTCATTGGGATTGGTACCCTATATCCTCATCTCTGAGTTAGGGCCTAGAAATTTTCCCTAAGAGGTTAATGCAACTTAAAGAAAGATAAAAGCATATGCAACCATAACTAAAGACAAGAAGCATGCAAAAGATTAGTTAGCACATGGGAAAATCTTAGCATGAGTTGTATCCCCCCCATTAGCCATCACCTACTTCCTGAACATCTCATGCTCTATCATAAAGGAACTCTTGAATGCCCCAACCCAAATGAGTGAAAAAATGTGAAATCTTTAAGGAGTATTGGAAAAGCGTAAATCAAGCTGGGCCTCCTATGTTATGCAAGAAAGAAATATAAATCATTAGAATAAAGGTGAACCAAAGGGGTGGAAAAAGTCGACGGAGGGAAGGGGTAACTCATGCCTCCACGATTGCTCCATCTCCTCATTCTAGCATGGAGAGATATTGGACCTCCTTTAGCTATTAACATGTATGGCCATCTTCCTTGAAGTCTTGCCCACTCCATTACCACCATTATCACCAGTGTTATCAGAATTGGACTGGAACTGGTGGAACCGATTGGTTCGACTTGTTTGGGGGCCAAAGCAGTTTGGTTTGAGGTTCAAAACCAGAAATGGCTGGTTTGGTGCTGAATCGACCAATTTTGTGATGGAATTGGCCGGTGTTGAAAAGTGTAACTAGGTTCGGTCTTCATAATGACATGTGTAATTGTGATTTTTTGTAGTTGATGAAAAGAAGAACAAATAAATAAAACCATTATTGCAGTGCTTGTCTCATGGGTTTCATGAGCAAAGAATTTTATTTTTATTGATGGCTCCCATTGTGAGCCCTTAGGATTTGTCATCTAGTCATAAAAGTCAATTTGAGTCTATGTCATGTATGAAGGACCCTTCTTGGGCATGTTACATTTTGTATGAGTCATTAAATAAAGCCCTCTATGACAAGCACAAGAGCTCTCCTTCAAGTTGCCTATAAGATGGAGTAAATAATCTACACAGAACATGTCGGTTCACCCTCATCAAGTCGGCTTATTATAGGCTCCAACCACCATAAATAGGGCAACTCGACATCATTTCACGCAAATATTTTCAGCCAAGGTCTGCAGTTGAAAGAAGTGTGAGAAGGTCATCAAGAAGAAGCTTTATAACCAGCGAGGAGGAAAGGAGTAGTGAGGTCTTTTGACATTGCTTTGGGATTGTTTCTTGCACAAACAACTTCACACGTTGGGCAAAAACTAGGGTTTTTGCAGTGGGTACATCTGCTGTAATAAAGGACGAGAAACGGATCTCCAAATATGTCCTATTGCATATAATGTGTAGTAGGAAGCAATCGTGGTACATGAGGTGCCCCGACCTTGATTTTTACACCCTTCTTTATATTCCTTTTGCCTTTTATGAATTTTCTTTAATTAACTGCTCGAGACTCAAAGGACAAGAGCATGGTGTGTATGATTACCCCCTTTTATGTAGGGTAGTTCATTGCCCTCCAGGGGTTGGAACAATCATGGGTTCCTAAATGATAAAGGAGGCTCATCTAGCGCCTTGGAACCAGGGTGATGACCATGGGTATGGGGTAGAGTTCATCTATTGGATTTTGCCCACGTGCTAATTTATTTATTTTTTCCCGACTATCTTTTGCATTTTGTGGTACAATTTCCTGTTGAATGTGGCCATTTATGCTTTTACTTTTTCTTTTAGTTGCTTCAACCTCCAGGGCATCATTCCAAGCCTAACCCAAGGTGGGGGCAATAGGATAGGGAGGCTAACCCTATGTAGACCCAGAGAGGCAATGTAGACCCAGGCGGGAGAAATGATGAATGGGGGTAGAGTGAGTGGAAAGGGAGTAATATATGCGGATAAAGGAGTGGGACCACACACCCAAAGTCAGGATTTCGCAAGTAGTACCACCCTAGAACGAAATGGTCAATAAAGGAGATCCCACGGGACTAAGATCCAAGGGTAACATCCAAAAGAGATCAAGGGTATAGGAGCACAAGCTAAGCCCACTCTTTCGCTAAATCCCCCCATCGATCCATGCCCAAAAGTACCATGATAAGTAAACCCAATACTCAATTACCAAATGACAAGACATACCTTTAGATTCAGGAGGCCCACCTTCAAGCATACGATCAATACAGATGGGTGAGGGACCGCATGACTGGCTCAGGTGGCGGAGATATGGAACAACAAGTTAGTTGAAGATTGCAAGGGGATATCACACACAAAGTGGTGGGTAACAGTTCCTGCAAGAGAAGTTGAGAAGCATCAGGATGAAGAAGGGCGAAGGCATAGACTCCTCCCTCACCAGGATTCAGGAGGTCCGAGATCAGCCTGCAACCATTAGGAAGGCACCTCAACCAATAAAGCATGTACGTTTGGCACTGAACAATGTCTCAAAGGAGTGGCAGGTGTTTGTCCAAAGTATCTTTGGCAGAGACACATTGCCTAGATGGGACAGGATTTGGTTAGACTTGCATTAGGAAGAGTTGAGTTAGGCTCTATTGAAGAGCACCATCAAAGGGAGCAACAACAAGGGTGTGAAGGGTGAGAAGGAAGAGGAGAATGTGGCCCTTGCATCGAAGGGTCCTTGTCAGGGACGGGGGGAGAAGAAGAGAAAGAAGGACCTATCTATGGTCAAGTGCTTCAGGTGTGGTGAATTTGGCCACTATAGTACGCATTGTCCTCTCAGGAAGAAGGAAAAGCAAGAGAAGCAAGACCAGGTGGTAGAGATATACAAATTGTCCTCCAGGTTGGAGGAAGATTTCACTATGTTAGTAGCTATACCTCCAGGAGAGAGGTGGGGCGATATGGAGTTATAGTCCTAGAGTTGCAGAGGTTGGGCAAGGTCCATTGAGGTTTCCTCCTCATGGATCATTTCCTTGCTACAGGGGCCCACAGTATTTAGTAGCAGGATGGATCAGTGTCGTTCATGCAATCAAATTCTAGAGTGACAGTTGCAGATTAGTAGCAGTCAGGTGTCGAGGAGCGCAGTGCAGTGTTGACAACGGAGCGAGAGGCTTAGTGGCAGATTCAGCAGCAGCATAGATTCTTCCTTGGACAGTGCAGGTGCTAGTAGGAATCAGATACTCAGGAGACAGATGCAACAGACACAGTTGATTTAGTATTTAGGATGCTTCTCAGTTGCAGCTGCAACAACAACATATGAGAGGGAGTTGCAGTGCAGATGCAGAGTTGGTAGCAGTATAGTAGGGTCAGCAACAACACAGATGCAGCATCAGAGTTGCCTAGTGGTTCGTGGGCAATGACAGAAAGTCACAGTGGCCAGACATCAACAACATGACAGAGGGTGATACAGAGATAGGGTGTTGTAGCATTGGTGCAACACTAGAACATCTTCCCCTCTAAGAGGGAGTGTTAGTTTTTGTAGCATGGAAGGTGTTCTAGTCGTGAGACTTTGTGGAAAGGCTAAAACACAGGGGCTCTCCATAACCCATAAATCGTTTATGGGAATTCCACCTAGAAGTGTCTCAATTAGATTATTAGCTTGTTTTTAAATATTTGCTAAGTCTGAACTTAGGAAATATGGTTAATTATTCTGAATTAATTGAGAAAGGTGTGAATTATCTAGAAACCCACATGGATCAATTGGGAAATAATCTATCTCTTGATTAAGTTTTAATCTTGGTTGTTAGAGATCCAACAAAAGATTGTAAGAATAAGTTGATGGGTAGATGGAGAACACACACACAAAGATCGATTTCCTTGGGAAATGTGATATATATATATATATATATATATATATATATATATATATATATATATTAGAAAATTACACTAAAACTTTGAAAGAAAGCATTTAAGTTTTAAGTTTTAACATTATAATTTAGAATATTCAAGAATGAATGAGCAAGTGCCAAGGCCATCCAGATTTTGATTGAATGATGGGTACATTTTTACTAGGGTCATGATAGAGGAGTTCAACAATCAATGCCACTAACAAGGTACACAGAGGGCTCGTTGCTCTTGTTTAAAGGCTAGTCCCATACTCTTGTACATGACAAGATCCGATGGAAACATTGCAATCCCTCCAATACTGAAATCCTAAAAACTGTTAAGTCTGTTGGATTTTGAGTGGGATCGAAAATTCTTTTTTTTTTCCATATGAAATCCAATGAGGTTGGAACCACTCTCAATCAACCTCAAACAATTAATGGTAATGTTAAAAATTTAAGTAAAAGGATGAAAATGAAAGATAAAGGAGAATTTATCTATAAGATTACCATTTATTACATACCATATTCTTAACATTGCCATTAATTACATAGCATTAGTATGGCCCTAGGGTTGAATATTAGATTTCCTCACTCATAAATTATTGTTTTTTAAAATAGTTTGCATTCGCCCCCCACATGCCACTGATATGCACTATACGACACCTGAAACATGTTTCAAGAGGGGTGAAATGTGTTTCACCCTTCTTGAAACACGTTTCAAGCGTGTTTCGATGTTTCTGTATTGAAATGCGCTTGGTATGGGGGGCAAGGCTTATTTCCAGCAACTTCGCTTTTTATGTTTATTGATAGATCGATGAACCTAATGGAAAATTTAATCATTGCCAAACCTGAACCCAAACCTGGTGACTTAGCTTAGAAGTGCCCTCATTAGAAGACCTTAAAGATATCTCAAAAAATGATTCTTAAGAATAATAAAAAGTTGATACAAAAGATGCAAGAAAAATTGACAAGTTTATCATTCATAATGAGAGGGATTTCACATCTTAAAAACCATAGTCAAATCTTGACCACACATATTAAAAGGTTAAATGTTGAAAAAAAGTTGCAACAAGAAAACCAGTGATTGATAAAGAAACAATGACCGATTCCATTGAGATAAAAAAATCATTAGACATTAAAATATGGACCTTAGAGAAAGGGACCATTATAGACATCACAACTCATAATGATACACATCCAGTTGAAGTAGGGATATCCTCAAATGTTGAGATACAAACAATGGAAATTTCAAGTATCTCTACCAATAAAATTATAAGGATCAAAGTGTGCAAAATGGACATAATACCAAAAGTCAATCAAGAGAACACAAGTATGAGAAGGATGGATCATGCTACAATGACACCTTATTGAGTTTCTAATCATGAAAGTCAATACCTTAACCAATGAACCATATTGCTTGGAACAAATATAATATTCAAACAATATTCCGCAGTATATTAATTCCTATCCAATTTGGTTCCAACGTAGATGTCATCTTGGGAATCACAATACAACATGTTCTTTCAAAGAACCCTATAAATGCATGGCCCTGTAGATGATAAAATTAGGGTGGTCAGGCTCTTTCACAACTTGTGAATTTTTCTCAATGCTTAGAATATCATACCATTTTGTATTTCCAACCATCATAGCTTCAAGAATATAGAATGATAAGAAAGCATGACAAGCTAGAACAAGAGATAAAGATTTTTATATAAATATGTTTTGAGGACAAAGCATTTCTAAAGGGAAAGATTATTATGTATATAAAGACAAATATTCTTCATAAATATATATCTCTGGATTCTGAACTATAGAACTTGAGATTAATATAATTAAAAGGTGCATCATATGAAGACACACCTTTATGTAAAAGGTCTCCTTGAGGCCTATAAATTCCTGGGCCATTCATCATTGTAATATCGCTGTACCAGTCATTTGTATCCTATTCATTATTTTGTATATTATTTGTCCTACAGGATTTCAGAATTTCAGTTGTATGTTTTCTTATGTTTGATATTTAGTAAATGAACTTTGTTCATTTCACCCATCTATAGTTTGTAACTTTGTACCTTGATTTTTGCAAGACTTGTTGATTCTGCTAGATCTGATAATGTATCTTTCTGGTTGAGTTGTTTCTCGATTTTTTGTTGCATTTTCTTCTTATTCTTTAGCTTCTTGATTTATGCAGACAAGATTTGATTATGGTTCCTTATGCAAGATCTTTCTCTAAAAAGTTCTTGTCAAATTTCTGCTTGAGATCTTGATTTCTTGCTGTAATTTCTGCTGCTTGTGTTGATATTTTGCTATCTTGCTTTTTAATTCTATTTTTTCCATGATGTTTGTAACTGATTTTATTGTGAGTTTATTCCCATTCTTGCCAAAACTTTATGCTATGGTTGGCTCCATAAGTGTGTGGTGGTCATACAAACTTTTAAGTAATATTCTTCCTTCAGTAATTGTACCATCCTACAATGTTCTTCAAATAATAATGCTCTTGTTTTGACACATTGCTAAGTGGCAACATCAAACAGAGTGCTGACCACCTATCTTGCCAATCTGTCAAATGGAAGAAAAGTGAGCTGAAACATGACTAAGTGTTGATGATGTTGTCAACGTGACATAGAAGTTTGAACATTCAAAAATTTATAAATATCATTCAAGTGCCCGTTGCCAAATTCTGACTGCCTATTGGTGACATGGTAGCAGAGGTATAAACTAGCATTTGCCCCTAAGGGTTCAAAGGTACACTGAAGGAGCAGACTTTGTGTTAACTCCCGTGCATATCAAAGGGTGCGGTTTCCATTGATCTTAGATCAACGGTGACCTACAAGCACAAACAAGCCCGCTATTTAAACCAAACGATGTCCCTGTAGTTGACCTCGCCGTGTGTGCTTTGACCGAGATCAACAATTGACTGCGGAGGGACCTCGGGGTACGACTCGTTCATCGACCTTCTACCCCCGCAAAAAATGTCAGTGGTTGATCTCGGTCAAAGCACACACGGCGAGATCAACTACGGGGGCATCATTTGGTTTAAACAACGGGCTTGTTTGTTCCCGTAGGTCACCGTTGATCTAAGATCAATGGAGACCGCACCCTTTGATATGCACGGGAGTTAACACAAAGTCCGCTTCTTCGGTGTACCTTTGAAGTTTGAACCCTTTGGGGCAAATGCTACTACAAAATGATTTCAAATGTAACAAGACATTTCCTTTTATGGCCTCTCCCCAAGAACCATTCCTTTATAAATCTTCAACATTTAGTACATAAGGTGGGAGTGATCAAGTTCACATGCTACAGCTAGAAACACAACAAATAGCTTAAAGCTTCTCAACCAAGTAAATAATAATATGGTTACAAGTCCATGGAAATTTCAAAATGATTATCCAATGCAATTTAAATATTCCTAGCCATTCTTTGGTGTAAACGTCAAGCCCCGTGTTCATAATATTTGAGGATATGGACATATTGTCAGAATTGCATATGCGTAAGCTAGTGGCTGAAGTAACAGTTAAAAAGACAAATAGTGGGCCAAGCCAAATTGTGAGTCATGGTAGAGCACAGAGCAATATTTCTCCATCAAAATGCTTTCAGATGAAAACAACATTACCATCATTATAAAAGCCGCCTTCAATGTGTATAATAAGAGAAAATTGGATTTGAACCAATTTAAACAACATTAGGACTGATTGCAAAGCATCCTTGCATTCCAAAATTCCTAATCCTCATACTTCAATGTCTCATATTTGAGTAGCCCTAGCCCTCGTGGTGCTAAGGTGAAAGCAAACTTAATAATAGGCCGCCAGCACGTCTTATTACCATGCATAATTGTAATAAGACTACCCAATGTATGACGACCCACAGAGTGCTGCTTACAACGTACCAATAAGAATGTGACAGTGAAATGACGTACGAGCCTTGTCCACATGAACCTCGAAAACACCATTAACAACTAAAAAGATGAACTAAAGATTAAACCCACCCAAGTAGAAAAGCGACCTACATCCCTTAAGATTCAAGAGTCACATTTTCCAGATAATTCCAATGGAAAGTATTTGTCGTGTTCCTTATGAGCAAAGTGCAGATAATCAAGTCAGAGCCAAGGGCACAGTTTGTGTCTTTATTACTGCTAAGGCCAACGGGGCCTTGGTCCACTAGTTATGCTGAAAGGGTATTAAATCCATCCACAAGGGTTCTATTCTTGCTCTGGTCGGCACCACTAGAATGGCATGTCAACAAAGGGATGAGCCAAAACAATTCTGCGTTGGACAAATGCGGCACCAACCTAGGGGTGTGTTTCACTGCTCACAGTCATTAGAGCTAAAAGTTCAGAACCTGGTGCAATCATTTAAAGCCAGCTGGATGTTATCGGCATTGCATTAAATTATAGTCTTTAAAATATTTGAAAAAAAGCACAAGATAATTCTATTTAAATTTTTATGTTACCAAGAGCTCCACCAATTAAAGAAAGACAAACCCTATTTTTCCAGACATCCAAACACATATTGCTTGAGGTTCTGTGGGACTAGAACACGTGATCACATGGGCTATTAGAGAATCAAGCCAGTGACCGCGTGGGTTTTCTGGGAAGTGAACCATCAATCACGTGGCTTCAAAATGAGAGTTAAGAGGCGAGATCAAGATGATTTACCTTCACAGCGAGGTCTTCTTTGGTGCACTCGTCCTTGTTCAGTTGGGAATCTAGCATTTCGTCTTCCATATCCGGAATTTCTGCCCCATACGAGCTGTGTTCTTCATCCATTTTTCACTGTTTTCCTGACTAACTTAAATGGGATAAAGCGGAGAGAAAATAAATATTTCTGATACGCAAGAGAAAGCGCAGTGCGCTCGAAATCTAGAGTTATGCGCGTGAAAACCAGTGGCTGATTGAAACGGTAGACAAAGAAATGAGGGCAAATCGATGAAAAGGGCGAAAGTATGATTTCCAAGCGCATGAAACCACTACTCATGTGGTCTCTGTGAGGCCATAACCATGAGTAACAGAGAATCCCAACTCTTCAATCTTCAGTGGCATAGCAGCGGGTGGAGGAGAACCACTGTCGGATGGATCCGCGTTTGCAATCATGATCAGCACCACAGGCGCCGCGCAGAGGTGGGTAACCCGGTGGTCATTGAGGGAGCCATGTTTCCTCCGCAGGCAGATCATTAACGTAGTGGGGAGCATGCTGCAGATCGCTGAGGCGGAAACTCTGGAAACCTGCGTCATGTCGTCAATCAAAGACCTTGAGAAAAGTCAATGCCACATGCTAAGTTTGTATTTGTTAGAGGGACGACAAAATTCAAGTGTCGCTATTGGCTATAGTGAACAGTGTGTTCACCAAAAATCCCACAATAAAACACCTTCGGTGTAACAAAAAGAGAAATAGTAGGTGCTAACAGAGGGAGGTGCTGGACCTTTTCGGCATTTCAGCACCACACTCACCAAGGACTTGCTTTAACCTTCAATAGACAATAGTGGTCAAAGGCACCTTGAGGAAAAAAGCATGATGTAAGTGCCGGAAAACTTTTAAGAAGGCCAAGAAATCAATCACGAAGTGGCCTCACAAAAACCACGCATTCAAATTCTTCACCAACTTTGCATGATATATAAGCTGAGTGTCAGAAAAGTAATGTATCACTTGCAGCCTTTGAAGAAATAAGATAGAGTTACTGGGTTAAGTATGGAATAATTACCAGGTATCTCCTCCCAGCTGTTTTAAGGAAGGCCGTATAGCAGTCTTATCATGCATGACAGAAGTAGGAGACCAAAACAAGGTGAACTGCAAACAACAATAAGCAGGAAAGAAATGTGAATGCACTTAAGATTGATGACAATGGCAACTTTGAAAGGTATGAAGCAATGGAGTGGGCTAAATACCGAGCAAGATCTAGTGTTAGTGTTCAAAGAATTTCTGTAGGAAAGATAAGGTACAATAATTTTATTAATGTCCATAAATGACCAAAGTAGGTCAACGGGACTAGAGATTACAACAAGTGACAAAGGTAATGTGAGAGTGTCATGTCTACTAAGAAGTGACTAAAAAATACATATAAAAATAGCTTGTAGAAAGGGATAAACTCACATAAAACTAAAGATGGCTACATTGTTATGCAAAAGGACATGGATAAACGAGGGATGCCACTACTCTGCACCAGCAGTAGATGCAGATGTTGTGGAGGCACTTTCTCTATCATTATCAATCACTGTGAAAGTATCAATGCAAAGTTTGATGGTATCCTCTAGGGAATGCTTGAGGCTGAGAGGACCTGCCTGAGTAATCCTGGGTACAATCTGCTGAAGCTCTCCTAACATCCCAGAAAAGCATTACTTTTAGTATGGGATCTATGAGGCAGCGGCTCATCTGAGAGTCTCATACATCTTAATCTAGGACTTGGTACTTGACACTACTGCAAGGTTCAATTGGAAATTGAGGACACTATCAAAACCGAGCTTCCATATGAGGCAGTGAAGAAGTAGAAACTACCCTGGAAAAATTACTTAGTCAACAAGCAGTTGCAGCTGAACAGAATGCTAATGATTTTTCCAAATTTATGTTTTTATTTTTCAAGGTCTGTTGTCTGTAGGTTGCTTTCCATGCTGTCATTGTCTGTTTGTGGCCAGGGCAGAATGATGAATTAAAGTAGAAGCTGGATGTAGACCACCTTTAAGAAGGCTGTTTGTCTGCATTAAACACTGACCTATGCTCATTTATCTAGAATACATAAGCTACTTGTCGAGCATTTAAGTCCCAGCCACAATAGATCTCCCTAAGGTGAGCAGATGCAGAAGTATTGCTGCTTGAACAGTATTTTCAAAAACAATAAATTTACGAAATTTACAAATTATATAGCATTTTTTTTTAGATAATAGATAGAGGATGATCCTAGGGAAGGTGGGTTTCCAGAGTCGAGACCCTGGTGGCTTTTTAAACTCCAGATTGTATATTTTTCCTGAACTGCATGCCTTAGGATCTAGATTGACACTTTTCTTCGTTTTCTTCCCATTTTCAAAAATCCTGTCAATTTCTGAGGTGCTCCAAAGTGGTCCCTACAGAGGCTTTCCTTTGGTTACAGTGTACATAAAGATTGTATTGTTGTTGAAATTCTATGTTTGCTAATTTTTTTGTTTCCAGATTTGTGAATGTCTATATATGCCATTCGCTGACCCGCTGGTTTCCTTCCATACTGAAGCTTCATTTTGTAGATGCAGGGGCAGATGGTTTCAATATTCTCCAGGGTCACTCGAGGGCAACAATGCTGTTAGTTTTTAATAATGCAGCACAGGGCATTCTTTCCTCCTTTTTTTTCAAATATGCTGGTATACAAAAGTTCAAACTTTGTATCATTTCTCTCTTTTCTTTTCCTTGCAGAGGGTGCCAGACAATTTTAGAATTTATATAAAACATTTTTCAGACTTCAGTGCTAAACAAGTCTCTACCCCATTCCTTTTGTTGGATGCAGATACCATCTTGAAGAAATATTCTTCAACTGTAGCAACAATCTTTACAGGCCTAGCTTCTGCTGCATTATTTGGCCATACATTAACCATTAACTTTATTTTGGGAATTTCCATAGTTTTCATTTCCATGCACCAGGTTTGCCAGCCTGTTCATTTAATCTTATTTTCTGTTAGCAAATTTTATTGTGCTTCAACATAAATTGATTGGGTGAATCTTATGGTTTGGCGCTTCCATGCAGTTCTTTTCATCCCTTTCAAAGCCTAAAGATGAGACAAACAATGGAACTGTTGAAATGCTGGATATTCAACCTAATCACAGGTGGTTTCCCTACTTCCTCCACTCATCTCGATCTTGCATAGTAAATGTTCTACTTGTCGCAACAAATTTTGTTTGTGGAAAATTAGTCTAATCTTTCCCACATTGATTTGTTGAGTTTCCAAACAGAAGATTTTCTTAATCTCATCCTCTCTATGTTAAATATTGTTAGGATGGAAATTGTGATTCTGTTGCCATTATACAATAAGTTATATTTCCCAGTGAAGACTGTTTGCAATAACCTTGTGGTGAATCCATTTTAGAATATAATTCTTAGAAAATTATGAATGAGTATCGAATGTCTCTTGTGTAGTATCTGTATCTGCTGTGGCATCCAGCTTCTTGCTCTATGTTGGTATGTAATATTCCTAAATGGAAGTTAATAGTAAATACCAAAACAATGTACAAGGAACAACAAGATAAATAAAATCACAGCCACAAATCAGTACATACTACACAATAGATGCCAGCAAAACACTCTGAGCCATTTTATTAATAAATTGGGAACAGGTACATAAAATGAGCTGAAATGATAGAACCCGGGCTTGCCAAGCAAACTATGCATAACCCTTGATATATCTCGGACCCAGATGGGGAATGACCCAGAACAAGAAATGCCCACTGCCCAGAAATAATCTGCTGCTATCCACTGGCTGAAATAATGATCTCAGGGCCGAGTTCTCCTCGGAATGTTCTGAAAGTTTAGCCCCAGACTCCTCTTCCAAAACCCACAAAAACCCGGAAAGGGTTTTGGGCTGAAACCAAGTGATGAAGAAGCCCTACAAATGGTGCGAGTGGCTCTCTGGTTGTCTGTACGCACTACTGGAAAAACTACTGCTAGAGCACCCCCAAATTCTCTGCTGATGAATCCTCCAAGCCACCTGTGGGATTATCTCCGGAAAACCACCAAATCTCCAGCTCCCTTAGCTCCCCAACTCGCACTGCACAATACCTGCTTAGTCTGTCCCCTAGAGTGCTTGCGCACTACTTGAGAATGATGAAATTGGTCCTCAGAAACGACCCAAAGCTACCCTGCAAAATGCCACCAAACTCTGCTTCTCCGACAAGAGAAAACCCCTATAAAATTTATCTCCCAATCTCCTCTTCAACTTGTGCAAATGATCAAGTCGAATTTCCTTCTGCGCCCAAGAAATGTGCACTGCTGATCCAAGAGATGAAGGTTAAGATCTGTAGAGGCCTTGAGGTGGACTCGCTAATCTCCACGTAAGGAGGCACTTGAAGTCCTCCAAAACCGGCTTGGGTTTCTCTTGAAACCCTTGTGCTAAACAACACTCCAACCCATGCACTGAACAACTCCAAGAGAAGATGAATTGATAAGTATAATAGCCAAAAGATGCCCCCAAGTGCTCCTTCCTTGCCTTTAAATAAGCTTGGCCCCATACGCTGTCCTTGGTGGCCCCAACTCAGCCTCCAAAATCACACTCCCTCTCTATTGGTGCGCATTGCCTCCTTGGTGGCCCCCACTTTTCCTCCCTAAATCATGCTTCTCTCTAGTGGTTTGCATGGCCTCCTTGTGGCCCCCACTTGAGCGTGGGACCTCCTACAACTGCTAGCACAACCCCAAGAGTATTTTCTAACCTCCTCAAATAGTAAATCAAAATTTGGGGACATTGCATGGTATCTATTTATTGTATATGTTTAAATATTATAGAATAAATATCAATTGACTTATTTTTTTACTCTATCTTGTGATGACATCTAAGGATACCATTCCAAAATCAGGGCCTTGAACTCGTGATGGTGTTTTCTCCCTAGGTACGAATGGCTAAAGGACAACCCTATTAGGTGTTTCTAGCCCCTAAGGAGAAGTAGCATTTCCTCAGTCCACCCTTCAATTGCTAGGTGTTAGTGAATAATAATGATGGAAACGAAGGGGATAAGACTTCATGACGAAGTGTCATGGTTAAAGGGACCAACTGATGGGGGTATCCACATCCTGAGTGTGTAAATGTGAGGAGGGAGCATTTGTGGATGCATGAGTTACCAACTCGGCCTTTGTTTTTCCACCCATATTGTGTGCCTTTTACTTTTTCTTAATCTTTCTTTGTATTATTGTTCATAGCTCAAGGATTAGAGCTTGCTTTGAATGATATCACAATTGTATTACCCCTTACTGGTGAGTCATTTCATTGCTTATCAAGGTTGAGACATGCAAGGCTTCCTTCCTTTGATGTAATGGAGCAACACATGCTCAGGAATTGGGTGATGGCGATATGAGTGAGGCAGAGCTCATGCTAGGCTTTTGCCCACATGCTAATTCTTATTTCCCAAGCCATATTTTTCATTTTGATATCTTTCTTTTAATTTCATTATGGCCATGATATGCTCTTTTTGTTTCTTTTAGCTGCATCAACCTCCTAGGGCAATGTTTCTGGACCCTACCTAGGTATGTGGAGATATGGGGACCAAATCCCAAACAAGCAATGGTTAGATGAACCTAAAGAGTGGAGGTGAGATATGGGATTGCTGCTTGTAATGTAAGATTGATAGTGTTAAGTATGGTATAGGGGAAATGGAACTACGTTGTCTCAATCCGGGCATCCCAAGTAGTGCCCCTCCTATACCCACTGGGCTATTAAGGGAGGTCCCATTGGACTAGGATCAAAGATTAACCCCCCATTTAAGGTGAGAGAACAAGATCACAGTCAAAGCCATCCTTCTAGATCACCCCATGATCCATATCAAATGCCCTAAAACAAACAAGTGTATGCACTTGATTGCAAAATGACCAAAGTACCTTTTGAGTGGAAGCCCACCTTCCTCCATGTGCTTACGTTAGATGGTGACAAACATATGGTTGATGCAAGTGGCAGAGATAAATGGCATATCATTAGCTAGTGGCGGCTATCAAGGGTTGCTGGTTACATGGTTGACTAGTTGGCTATCAAGAATAGGAGAAAAATTTTCTCCTATAGGGTTATTGATTTTGGTGGGTAACATATGGCTCCAACTTGGGGACTTGACCTCACCATAGAACACCTGATCCATATGCACGAATGGGGAGTTCATGAGAACTCCAACATTGCCTAGGCTCCCAGACTTGTAACCTACACATTGCAATCAACTTGTTTGGGAGCATGTGCACTGGGTGTATGGTATCATCCATGTTTTATATGAAGATAATAAAATTCGTACAAAAAATAAAATCTAATATAAATGCAATCTATTCTAGCATGAAACATGATGTCAGTGTTGTTAGAATGCTCACACAATATGCAATGCATCTAAACTACTATGCATGATATGTATATGACTATGTTTTACTTGGAAAGTATTCTTTCAGGTGTTGACCATTTATTGGCAATGGTAGAGGCTCTCCTTCCAAGATGATATGGATTGATGCCAACAATGTCTAGTATTTTGTATGGGCCATACCACACGTTATCAAGCTTCTTATGCATGTTGGGATTTTCTCTTCGCTTATCCCACAAAATAATCATTGTTCCAGGTTCAAAAGCCCAGGGTTTGGTTTGCCTATATTCTTAACCGTCTCTTAGTTCCTACCAACTTGATCTAGGCCTTACGCCAAGACTCGTCCATTTCAATGATTTGGTTCATTCTTGATTATATAGCATCTTGTTGGTTCGGGAATGCTTTGAGGCATTTGAGTATAGGCAACTTCAATTGGATAGGTAACTTTGACTCATCCCAATACACTAATAAGAAAGGACTATAACCCGTGGAGGCCTTCACAGTTGTATTGTCAACCCATAAGGCATACTTGATCTTACTGTCCCAACTCCTTTTATTCTTGCCTAAAATTTTCTTAATTATTTTCATAAGGTTCTTGTTGCTTGATTCAACTTGGCCATTTCCTTGAGGATAATAATTTGAAGAGTGGGCCAATTCTATTCCATAATTGCAACACATCGAGGTAAGGTCCATAGAATTGAATTCTTTGGCATTATCAATCATGGTTTTGGTGGGGGTACCAAATCTCGTGAAAATGCATTCTTCAAGGAAATTGATGACTACATGATTGTTTGCTTTCTTAGTGGGAATGGCCTCAACCCACTTTATTAAATAGTCAGTGGTCGTAAGGATCCATTTGTCTTTGTTACTAGAGTTGTCCCTGAATTCCCCTATGAAATCAAGGCCCCATTGTTGGAATGGAGATTCAATGACAACATTTTTAAGTAGTTAGGTTGGGAGTTGTTGCTTGTTGGCGAATAATTGGCATGGCTGGCATCTTCTCACAATGTTCAATGTATTAGCAAAAATAGTGGGCCAATGATATCTTGCCCTAAGTATATTATGTGTAGTAGTTCTAGTAGCATAATGCACACTACAAAAGCCTGTGTGAAACTCTTTGATTAGTTTCTTAGCTTCATCTTTGTTCACGCAATGGAGAATTACTCCATCCGGGCTCATCCAACTAAAGCCATCCTGAGTCAAGCAATATTTAGCGGCCTTAACCTAAGGGCCCTCATTTTATGATCCACCAACCCAAGAGGGGAGGACAAATTCCTGAGGTAATATATCACATCAGAATACCATTCATCTTCTTCTAATTTTATGGAAGTGCCATATTTGTTCCCCCTCACGCATATGGAAAGCTCTATCATTTCCTTCTGTTAGCATTTTAGCTAGGGCTTGGCCCTTAATGATCTTATTGGGTAGGATCTCAAAGTCATATTATTAGATTTTAGACAACCACTTTCCTCTTGATCCAAGACAATCAGTTTGAGTCAACACGTTGATAGTTGGGTAAGGAACGAAGGCGTGAATTTTATAATATCCAACATAAGTTCAAAAATATTTCAAGGATTTGACCAAAACATAGGCATGCTTTTCAGTAATAGTATATCTTGTTTTAGCGTCCCGCAGGGGCTTTCTCATGAATGTTATGGGTCTTTCATTCCCCTCATCATCCTTTTGCATTAACATCCCAAAAATTGTATTTTCGGATGCAAATGAGTAAATGATGAAATCTTTGGAATAATTAGGGTTGGCCAAGACGAGTTGATGTCGTCTTTTGCTTGTTCTCCTCAAACGATTTGCCTTTCTTTTCATCCCAAACATATGGAACATCTTTCTTTAATAGATCATTCATAAGCTTGACGATCTCTGCAGAGTTTGGGACAAACCTTCTCATGAAATTAATCTTATTAAAGAATGATCTTAAGGTCTTCTTATCCTTTGGGGGAGAAATACCTTTAATAGGCTCAATTCTTTCATGGTCAATGTCAATTCGATCTTTAGAGAAAATGACCAAGCAATTTTCCCTAGTCAACTCCAAATATGGAATTTTAGGGTTCAAGGATATATTATATTGCCTACTTTTTTCGAACACTTTCCTTAGATGCTTTCAGTGGTCACATATTTCTTTGGATACCACGATTAGATCGTCTTGATATATCTCCATGATCTTACTTATGAGGTCCCGAAAAGCAAAGTCTAGTGCCCTTTGAAAACTGGAACCAACATTCAATAATCCAAATGGCATTCTTAGGTACTTGTAGCTTCCCCAAGGGGTGGTGAAGGTAGTTTTCAATTGATCTTCCTCTTTCACTGCCACCTAATTTTATCCCTAAAATCCATAAAAGAAAAATATAATGTTGGATATAGTGATCCACTTCAGGAGATTCTCCATATAAAGATTCTCCATATTGGGAAAAGGATAGTTATCTTTGAGGCACACTTGGTTTAGGTCTCTAAATTCCACGCGCATCCTAATATTTTCGGTCTTCTTTTGTGTGACCACTAGGTTGGATACCCATGAGGAGTGTCTAATAGGGGCAATTATTCTAGCATCCAACATCTTTTGAAGTTCATCTTTGAATAAAGAGGCTTGCTTAGGGTTTATACTTAATTTTTTTCTAACCGACTTGGCCCCTTCCTAAAGAGGGATGTTGTTTTGAATGACCTCGAGTCGATATGCTTTAAGATATTGATATGTCCAGGCAAAACAATCCTTGAACTCTCTCAAAACATTTTTTAACTAAATCCTTTTGTCCTTTGAGAACCCTTTCTCGATTTTAACCACCTGGGGAGAATATTCAAAACCTAAGTTGATCTCTATGATGCTAGATGATTCTTTGGTTTCCTCCTTGATTTTACTTCTGTCATTTCAATCAAATCCCTCCTCCATGGCTATTTCTTTTCCTTCGTCCCTAAGGTTGTCTTGGTCAAAAACATTATTTTGGAGAAAGCCCACTATTTCTTTGTCATCCTCAAAGACAAGCCAATGCTATTGATTTTCAGGTATAGCAAGTCGAAAGACAACTTGCATCACAAAGTAGCCTAACTTGGTGATTTCATCACTAGGGGGTTGCAAGGTGGACCAAGCAACTGCTAGGGAATCAACTAGGTCATTATTTCCTCTTGAAACCGCTTCAATACCAAATGTTTCAAACTCTTGTATGGTATGTAGTATGTGATCTTTATAATATTTGACCCTCTCATTCTTGGCATTGAAGGATCCCTTGATTTGGGACACAATCAGGTCTGAATCTCCTATAGTTTTTAGATGTTGGATCCTCTTACTCAAGGCTATGTCTAGGCCCAAATATAAGGCTTCATACTCGGCCACATTGTTTGTGCAACTAAATTCCAACCTATAAGAAAACATGGTGGAAGTCTTGGAGGGTGATATCAAAACTATACCTGCCCTTGAACCCGTCTTAGAACACACGCCATCGAAATAAATGTCCATATTCTTCTGGACTTTGGCTTAGGTACAAAAGCCTTTTGAGATATCCTCCATTCCCCACATCCGAAATCTTCTTACTCCATGTCTTCCTCAATGGTTACCTAAGGAGGCGCAACCAAGGGCGAGTGGATGGTTGTATATATATGAGAGCATAGGAATTTTCCTCCATGGCAATCTTTATATAAGACATATTTGTGAAAATTTCAACACTAAATTCTATTGTAACAACTGGTATTATTTCTTCTCACTGTTAATTAAATTAACAATTTATTTCTTCGGTAATAACGAAATAAACACACTGCAATCTTCACAAAAACTACTACAAAAAATAATAGCATTGGAAACTGAGAAATATTCTATAACACGTAAAAATTGACACAATTATTTTTGGCCAAATGTCCCCTGAAAAACGCAAATTGGGAAAATCGATGCAACAACTGAGGGTTTTTATTATTATGCAACAATGAAATTATCTGAGTACAATCTAGATGCTAAAAACTTGCAATCCTGCAAAGAAAATACTGGCAAAAATTTTCTGAGGGAAATTACCCTCACTTCGAGCAATCCTGACACTTGATTGCCACTAAAAAGCTAGTTGTCCAACTGGGTCTGTGCAGGATCTGCATCACTCTAATGTTGCCAATCACACGTGTTGCCTGAATCGACTACCAATCAAGTTGTCCTTCCTGCTAATGACTGGGAAAACGCTTATCCTACCCTCTGGAAACTCTTCCCGGCCCCTGGAACTGAAAAAGTCTTCTCCTCCACCAAAATCAAACTACCCTTTGAGACTTTCGCGCTGCCTTTGCATAGCCTTCAAGAGAAAATCTCGGCCTCTCTGCAAAGTACTCACCGGATATGGAAAATCTTCCTCCGACTTCACTGTCCTTGCCACTCTCTATCTTTGCTTCCTTCTCTGGTTCAAACTCTTCTGACAACTTTTGTTGCTCTCTGGAAAATCGAACTCTCCAAGGAAATCGATCTCAAGTGTGTGTTCTCCATCCACCCACCGACTACTTCTTATAATTGTCTGTTGGACTTCCAAAAGCTAAGATTAAAACTTAATCAAGGGCTAAGATTATATCAGAGTCGATCTGTGAGTTTCTAGATGATTCAAACCTTATTTCAATTAATATTGATTAATTAACTAGATTTCCTAAGTTTAGACTTAGGAAATATTAAAAAATAGTCTAATAATCTAATTGAGACACCTCTAGGTGGAATTTACAGAGGCGATTTCTAGGTTATGGAGAACACTTGTTTTTTAGCCTCTCCACAAAGTTTCGAGACTATAACACTTTTGATGCTACAAAAACTAACACTCCCTCTTAGCGAGGAAGGTGTTCTAGTGTTGCATTGCTACTACAACACCTAATCTTTGTATCACCCTTTGTCATGTTGCTGATGTCTGGCCACTATGACTGCCTGCCACTGCACACCAACCACTGTGCAACTCTGAAGTTGCATTTGTGCTGTTGCTGACACTGTGATACTGCTACCAACTCTTTATCTGCACTGCAACTCCCTCTCATTTGTTGTTGCTGCAACTACAACAATTGCAACTGAGAAGCATCCTAAATACTAAATCAATTGTGTCTCCTACATCTGTCTCTTGAGTCCTGAATGCTAGTAGCCACTGAAGAATCTGTGCTACAGTTGACTCTGTACTGCGCTCCTCATTACCTGACTGCTACTAGTCTGCAACTGTCACTCGGGAATCTGATTGCATCAGCTAACACTAATCCATCTTGAGAGTGCAAGCTTCTATGATCCATAACATTTTAATTATAAATCTTTCGGGAAATCACATAAGGAATTTTTGGAACCGACACGTTTCGAACTACCAACTATAGTTCATCATTAGGATAATGAAGAATGGTTGATCTGACATACACATTTATACCATGAATAGAGAAGCAACGGTCAAGACCCCAAGGAGTCAAAAAACGGTAAAAAAATAAATACAATTATAAAATAATCCCAAAAATATAACTCACACATCCTTAAAATTAAAACGGTCAAAAAATAAAACTAAAAATAAAAATATAAAAAGACCTAATTATCCCTTCGTATAAAATTAACCCAAAAAACTAACTTAACTCCTCCACCTAAACAATATAAATAAGTTATTAAGTGAACAAATATTCAAGTCAAAGACCTAAATTATAAATAAATTATAAATAATTAGAATAATAATAATAATAAAATAAAATCAATGACTAAAATTAGAAACAATAAAAATAAAATAAAATAAAGAATAAAGAATAAAAGGACCTACAACAAAGTAAAATAAAAACTAATGAATTCAAGTCAAAGTCATAAACTAAAAATAAATAATTCATAAATAAATAAAATAAAAATAAAAATAAATTAATAGTATTTTAATGTAATAAATAAATAAATTAACATACATAAACCAATAAATAAATAAAATAACAAAATAATAATAAAAAGACCAAATTATAAAAATAAAAATAAAGAATAAAAGGACCTACTACAAAGTAAAAATTAACGAATTCAAGTCAAAGTCAAAAACTAAAAATAAATAATTTATAAATAAATAAAATAATAAAATCAATAAAATAATTTATGAATGAATAAAAAACTTTTAAAAATTAAAATTAAAATAAATTAAATGTATTTTATTTTAATCACTAAATAAATAAAATATTAAAATAAAATAATAGAAAAATTAATAATAAGACCAAATCATAAATCATAAAAACCAAAGAAGAAAAGGAACCTTACAGGGAATGAAGAGATGGAATCCAACAACTGCTAACTTTCCATCCGTCATCCCTATTCAACGTGCAGGACCTCTTCTCAATCTCAATCGCCTCCCTAACGCGTCGGTTCCAAAAATTCCTTATGTGATTTCCTGGAAGATTTATAATTAAAAAACTAATCCATCTTGTTATTGAATACTGTGGGCCCCCATAGCTAGGTAATGATCCATGAGGAGGTCAACTCAATGGACCCTACCCGATGTTGCAACTCTAGGACTACAACTCCAAATTGCCCCACCTCTCTCCTGGGGGTATGGTTACAAACATAGCGAATTATTCCTCCAACCTGGAGGACAACTTATCTATCTCTGTGGATGTTGTCGCTTGGTCCTTCTTGTCCTTCTTTCTGAGAGGACACTCGTACTGTAGTGGTCGAGCTCGCCACACTTGAAGCACTTGACCTTAGATAGGTCCTTCTTTTCCTTCTCCCCCTGTCACTGACTAGGACTCTTAGATGCTAGGGCCACTTTCTCCTCTTCACCCTTCACGCCCTTGTTGTTGCTTCCGTTGATGGTACTCTTCAATAGAGCACACCTCAACTCCTCTTGCTGTAAGTTGTACCACATCATGTCCCATCTAGGCAATGTTCTTTGCCCAAGATACTTTGGACAAACACCTGCCACTCCTTTGAGACATTGTTCAGTGCCAAACATACAAGCTTTGTTGGTTGAGGTGCCTCCCTAACGGTTGCAAGCTGATCTCGGACTTCCTGAATCCTGATGAGGAAGGAGTCTATGCCTCCATCCTGATGCTCGCTACCTTTTCCTGCGGGAACATCTTTTGTGCTCGGAAGTGTTCTGATATAGCTGGACGAGAGCATCCCACATTGCCTTGGTTGTTCCTTTTTCTGCCACATGTGAGACTACATGATCTTGGGCTCCATCAAGGATCAATCTCTTCGCCTTTTCCATCTCCTTCTTGTACACCTTGAATTGATCAACATCCTGGGGTACTACTACCACATTGTCCACATAGGCTTTCACTCCATATTCATCCAAAAGGAAGGTCATGCTTGCCTTCCAGATGACAAAGTTGGAGGCTCCCTCCAACCTATCCTGATATCTATGCCCAGCAGTGGCCATCTCTAAATCTGGTCGAAAATCTCCCTCTTTCCCTCTGCTTGGTTGTTGGATCTGCTATTCACACTCCCTTTTCAAGTGAGGAAATCTGCCGGCATCTCCTGCCAATCTACAACAGGAAAAACAAATTTCTAAAACTCGAAATCCCCTAAGAGAAATTTCCCTCTATGTGTGCTCCTTCTCTTACACCCGACGTTGATTATGCGACTGCAAAACCCTTCTACGTCCAAGCAAGGATTTTGCTCAGCAAAAATCTGATCTTCTTCGCAGAACTTCTTTTTGGCTTCTCTACTACCTGTTGGAACTGCTCCTAGGCTTTGCGAATTTTTCCTGCCACCTGCACTGGACAAATCGAACCCTCTGCCTAGTAGATCGATCTGCTAAGCCAACATCTGCACAAATCTGGAAATCTTGTTGCCAGACTCCCTATGAATCTGAACACTTTCTTCCTTTCACTTCTAAGCTTCCCACTAGATCAATCTTGCCCTAATACCGTGTGAAAATTTCAACACTAAAATTCTATTGCAACAACTGGTATTATTTCTTCTAATTGTTGATGAAATTAGCAGTTTATTGCTCCGACAACAACGAAATAAACACATTGCGATCTTAACAAAAAATATTGCGGAAAATATTAGCATTGGAAACTAAGAAATATTCTAGCACACACATAAAAATTGACAGATTTATTTTTGGACAAATGTCCCCAACAAAACCCAACTTGGGAAAATCGTTGCAATAGCTGAGGGTTTTTATTCTTATGCAATAGTGAAATTATTTGAGTACAATCTGGATGCTGAAAACTAACATTCCTGCTGAGAAAATACTAGCAAATTTTTTTTGAGTGAAATTACCCTCACTCCGAGCAATCCCGACACTTGACTGCCACTGAAAAGCTAGCCGTCCAACTAGCCCTGTGCAAGCTCTGCATCACTCTAATGTTGCCTGAATTGACTGTCAATCAAGCCATCCTGCATGCTGATGAGTGGGGAAACGCTTCTCCGACCCTCTGGAAACTCTTCCCAGCCTCTAGAACTAAAAACAACTTCTCCTCCACCAAAATCAAACTGCCCTTTGAGACTTTTGCATTGCGTCTGCGCAGCCTCTTGGAGAAAATCCCGGCCTCTCTGCAAAGTACTCACCGGATCTGAAAAATATTCCTCTGACTTCACTGCCCCTACCCCTCTCTGTCTACGCTTTTTTCTCTGGTTCAAACTTCTTGACAACTATTGTTGCTCTCTGGAAAATCGAACTCCTCAAGGAAATCGATCTCAAGTGTGTGTTCTCCATCTACCCATCAACTTCTTATAATCTTTTGTTAGACCTCCAATGGCGAAGATTAAAACTTAATCAAGGGCTAAGATTATATCGGAGTCGATCTGTGTGAGTTTTTAGATGATTCACACCTTATCTAAATTAATATTAATTAATTAATCAGATTTCTTAAGTTTAGACATAGGAAATATTAAAAGATAGGCTAATAATCTAATTGATACACTTCTAGGTGGAATTTCCATAAACGATTTCTGGGTTATGAAGAACTCTTGTGTTTTAGCCTCTCCACAAAGTTTCAGGACTAGAACATCTCTGATGCTACAGAAACTAACAATATCCATTTGGATAATGCCTCCAATGTTGGAAGCCCATTCCCTGGATAGGAGCATTCCCCAATTATTAGGGATGTCAATGACTACAATGTCCATCGTAATTTTCTTTTCAGGGTACCCTTCTAGACTAACCCTTTGGTTTTCTATGATCCCACATACCTCGACTCCTTTGGAATCAACCCCACAGACATTTTTATACTTCTTGGAGAAGTATAAGCCTAATTGTTCCATTACCTTTAATTACATAAGGTTTGTTGATGATCCAGAATCAAGCATATGTTGGGAATCACAATTGTCGTTAGACCAAAACCCGCAGGTGTTAGTCAACGATCGCATCGCCAAAGATAAGGATCCACAAGAGGTGGTTAGTCCATGCCACGAAACACACGGGGAGCGTTGGTTTATCCAATGTCCAACAGTCTCGCCCCCAACGTGATCCGAGGGTGTATCAAACCTGTGACCTACGCTCTGATACCACTTGTTGGGAATCACGATTGTCATTAGACCAAAACCCGCAGGGGTTAGTCAACAATCGCATCACCAGAGATAAGGATCCACAAGACGCGGTTAGTCCATGTCACGAAACACACCGGGAGCGTTGGTTTATCCAATGTCCAAAAACATACTTTCATGTAGTAGACAATCATTAATTTTAAGAGTGATAAAGAATGGAGGGTGTCCTCCATTGAATTGCCTAGTGTACAAGACAATTGGAGATTCGTATTGATTTCATTCTCAACCTTGAGTGAGGATTCAATTTGTTCCTCTTCAATCTTGTTGACTTGGGATATAACGATGCTATAATTTTGCAAAACGGTAGGCATTACACACATAAGACATTTTTCAAACTCATTGAAGAGACCCTCATGGGTAGGCACCAGGGTTTAAGGCTATGTTTCATTTTTTCAGAGATTAAGGCTACTAGGGCATTAAATCATTGATTGAACTCCTTAATGGTTTTAGTCTCATCCTTTTGTATCAGGAGGAAATCCTTGCATAGTTCAACAATGCAACTTTCTTCTATCCACCTAAAGGAAAAGTCTTTGACAAAATCATTCCAAGAGTTAATGGACTTTTCTAGAAAGGTCATGAACCAATTTTGAGCATAATCTTCCAATGATAGGGTGAATAAAGTCATGACCACATCCTCCTAATATTCTTTAATATGATTACCAAAGCAAGCTAATTCAAAGTCACAGATGTTCCTTCTCGGGTCTTCAATTTTCTCACTATAGAAAAGAGGTATCCATTATTTGTTTTTGGGAAAAGGATGAGGTGCCTCATGGATACTCTCAAAATTCAAAGGGCTCATAGCATATTGAATCTAAGGCGAAATCCTTCTCCTCATACTTACCCTGTCTATGAAGGGAGTATTAGGAGAAGCATCATTCCTTCGATGATATGTTAAAAATGTTGAAGTAGCTACTTCCAAGGCTTAGCTATATTGGAGTCACTCGAAGAGGGTTTATCTTGTCATTAAAGATATTCTCTTCAAAAGGATGAAGATGAATCTTCAGATTATGGGGAGGTTGACTCAATTTCTTCGTGGCAACGACGCCAAAAATGTTGCCTCAAAATCTAGCAGGGCTTATAGAGTGGTACTCTACAAGGCAAGCACTAGACTAAGTGACAACAATGAGTTGTGAACCACTGTCACCACAACCACTACCACCTGCTCTTTATGGACTTTCACCAATGGGAGGCTTCCTGTTATAACTCACCTATGAGAGATATTCTTGGTCTTAGGGGTTAAGGTGACACCTGAGGCTACTAGAGGTGGCTCTTCTTAAGTACAAGGCTCAACCAAGCGAAATAAGGCAATTCACATCCTCCAGAAAAGCCTAATTAGGCCACGCTAGACCTAGGGCTTAAGAAATAACAAGTAAAATGGAATACCCTAAGGTCAATGTGCTAAGAAAATTTTTCCAAACAATGAATCTTAGCAAGCCAATGGCATATATAACCTTCAAAAAGTTCTCAAGTTGAAGCTTAACAAAACTAGGGTTTACCTAGAGCAAACTAGCTAGGGTAAGAGAATTAATGCTTAAAATGGAAAGATTAGCCACCCAAGAAGGTTGATTTTGAGGCAACCAAGTCTTCTCTTGATGTTGAATCCTTCCACCACACAAAATTTGTCCTCCAAACCAATTCACACTAAGCCCTAGTTAGGTTGCTTATCCTTAAGAGGGCCAAAGTTAAGAGAGAGAAAGAGAGCGAAGTTCAAGTTTATGGATAAAATGAGTTTTGATCACCAAATTGATAAGCCTAGTGCCTAGTCCTTGGGTTGATGAAATCTATTGGTGTGATAAATTAGCTAAATCTTGTAGAGTAAGGATGTTTTGATGCCCTAGCACAAAACCCTAACTATTATCTTTGTGGGGGATCAATATAACTTAGAAGAACTATTACAAAGATTCACCTTAGGGGTTTATCATTCCCATTTCATATATGAGTATTGCAAACAATGATGATATCTAGATTCTATACAATTGATCTTCAATAATAAATGTTGCAATAGAAAAACCCTAGATAATCAATGGATTCCATACGCTAGACCAGTGTTGCGAACATCACAATCGAGATTAAATCGACAAGGGTCTGAAATCGGAAAAAATCGATAAAAATCAGCAAATACAAAAATATTCATTTTTTTCAATTTTTTTAATATCTAAAGCATCCACAACATAAGATAAATGCATTGACACATAAATATGAAAAGAGAACTAATATATAAGATGTGTAATATCATGTCTAGTGCTACATCACACATAACAGTGAATCATGTCTTGAATACTAAGTTTTGAGTCCCAACTCAACCTCAAAATATGAATAAAAGATATAATAATCTATCTCATATCATGAGTCATAATGTCATATACAATGGAATGAACCAAATAACTAATACTATTGATTTCCTCTGCCCCTCTTGCGAGAAAATGTAACAACTTTCCCTCTAGTTGAAGAAGCTGGTGAGGCTGGCAGTGGACTCTGTTGTGCTCTAGAAGCTGAAAAAATTGAAGCTATAGGAGGTAGACCATGTCCTCTACTGGTGAGAGGAGTAGGTGGTGTCACCTCCTCCTCCTCCTCCTCCTACTCCTCCCCCCCCTGCTCTAACCAATTACGGGCCGACTCCATGAATTGTCTCTTGGCCTCAACCCTCCATGCAGTAGTGGTGTCAGTCCCATCTAATGAGATGGCCTCCACATGAGGTTTCCTTTCAAGTTGTCTCACCCACAATCGAAGATTGTAGTAGACGTAGACCATGTCATTAAGTCGTTGGGACTCCAACCTATAGAATGGTCATAAATTATAAATAATAAATTAATAATTTTAACTATGACTTCGGAAAGTGGTCACAGTTGTTCGAGAACACTGAGCTGTCTTTCCCCCCTGTTAGAGCTCACAGGATTAGGGAATGATGCCGGAAAGCTCTTGAGGATGAGGGACCTCTTGTGTAGTGTGTGCCACAAGAGTAGGCCTCAATATGCATCCGACACACAATCTAGGACAGTAGGTGTAGTGAGCCAACTTCAGCTATACTCTGTTGCACTGAGTATAGCTGAAGCTAAGTACATTACTGTTAGCTTCGCTAGCTGTGAGGCAGTATGGATGAGGAAGCTCCTTGGAGAGCTATTTTTGCAAGTTGCAGACACAACAGTTATATATTGTGACAATAAGAGTGGGATTTGTCTTGCAGAAATTCATATGTTCCATGACAAGTCCAAGCACATTGAAATCAAATATCACTATATCTGGGATATGGTGCAGAGAGGAGCAGTGAGGATCCATCATATTGTGACTGATGATCAGATAGCTGACATTCTTACCAAGCCTTTTACCGAATGGAAAGTTCTTGATTTTTAGAGAGCAGCTTGGTCTTATGGACGTGACCTTTCCTAGAAGTGGTCAAAGTTGTTCGAGAACACTGAGCTGCCTTTCCCCCTGTCAGAGCTCACAAGATTAGGGAATTATGCTGGAAAGCTCCTAAGGATGAGGGACCTCTTGTGTAGTGTGTGCCACAAGAGTAGGCCTCAGTATGCATCCAACCCATAGTGTGGGACGTAGGAAGAGCCACCTATCTGGCCAATAGGTGTAGTGAGACTTGTCTATGTGACTTGTCTAGGATGCAAGTGTTCCACCACTTGACATTTAATGAGACTTGGATGTGTGAGATCCTTGTCAAGTGTTGACAAGTGGACCCCCCCAAACAGTGATGAGCCTTGGATGTGCGAGATCCTTGTCATGTGTTGACAAGTGGATCCCCCCAAGCAGCGATGAGCCTTGGATGTGCGAGATCCTTGTCATGTGTTAACAAGTGGATCTCCCCAAGCAGCGACGAGCATTGGATGTGCGAGATCCTTGTCATGTGTTGGCAAGTGGATCCCCCCAAGCATAGATGAGCCTTGAATGTGTGAGATCCTTGTCATGTGTTGACAAGTGGATCCCCCCAAGCAGAGATGAGACTTGGTTGTGTGAGATCCTTGTCATATGTTGGCAAGTGGCATTGCACCCAAGTGAATATAGGGTGATGGATGAATCATCCCCTATGATGATTCTTCTCCATTAGAGTGAGACATCATTGTTTGAGATGATACAGAGCAGAGATGAGCTGAGAAAGCAAATATATTTTTTTTGCAGAGAAAAAAAAAAAAAAATTCCTCCCTAGCTAAGAGGGAGTGTTGAAAATTGGCAGCTCGGGTATGAATTTATAAAAATAGAATTTCTAAAAATAGAAAGTCTCAAGTATGTCTTTCCAAAAATACTAAATTACCTTGCATCAATTCGTAATCAAGCTTTGTTGATGGAAATTCCCTTTTTTTCATCAATCAATCTTAATAGTTCAATTTTGAATTAATCATCAATATTATCATTATTATTATTATTATTATGATATTATTATATTGTTAAAATGAAATTCCAGTCTCTCAATCATGAGACTCGATCATGTCATATGTAACTCCCCTCAATTAATGCATATGTTACTCTCTCTTAATGGATTCATTCCTCTCTCTTTAATGCTCTTACTCTCCTCTTACACATTTTAATGACTTGTCATAAAAAGATTCCTCTTACACCTCTTTAATGCATAAGTTACACTTCTCTCCT
Source organism: Pinus albicaulis (assembly GCA_034641835.2). Classification (NCBI taxonomy): domain Eukaryota; kingdom Viridiplantae; phylum Streptophyta; class Pinopsida; order Pinales; family Pinaceae; genus Pinus; species Pinus albicaulis. The sequence goes on along the minus strand of CM076574.1, from coordinate 254,457,384 downwards.
AAATGCATAAGTTACACTCCTATTTTGGCATATGTAACTCCTCCTCAAGGCATGTGTATTGCTCCTCCTTTATGTCAATAATTCATTGCCCCTCATATATATATATATATGTGTGTCTCATATCATCTCACCTTACTTGTGCATTGTGAATTCGAACTTGAGAGAGAGTTGGAGAGACTTGAAGGATATTGTGAGAGAGAGAGACTTGGAGAGTAAGTACAGATCTTGAAGAGCCAAAGTGATTCAGTTTTTGCATCAGCTACTGCTATCAGATATATTCTTCAAATTTGGGTGAACTTATTCATTCTCTCATTGAACTTTGTATCTCTGCTTAACAAATGATTTCTAAGAGAAGAAGAATCTGGTTGGGTTTTCCCCTTGTGGGTTTTTCCCTGGTCAGTGACCTAACTTCTCTGTGTCTCATTGGGTTCTTGGTTTTCTTTCATTGTGCATATGGTTTATATGTTTTATGTTATATCTACAATTACTTAACTTATTTTGCAACATAAAGAAGTTCTGGATTTAAGTAATTGTAACAACATAGAACATCAAAATTTCAACAGTTTGACTGTTGCATCAAGACAGAACAGTGATGTTATGATCCGGAGTTATGCAGGAATGCAACAGAATACACATATAACCATAAATACAAAAATGCAGTGGAAATAACACTTCATTTCATTAATATCAAAGAACTGAAATTTGTTTACAGACAGAATGGAAATAAACTAGCTAGGGTGTTGGTAGCTTATCTCTGAGAAGAGATGTGGTGGCTACAGGCCTCTGCACTGTGTTACAATGAGGCTCGAGGACCTATTTATTATTGAGAAACAATGGAAAACCCTAAACATCCAAAAACCTAACCCTAGGAGATGAAGCGTCAAAACTATGGGCCCCGTTTGGGTAAATTGGTACATCAACTTCCCGGGGACGTAACTTTGGCATACGATCTCTGTTTGACACGCTCAATACCTCGTTAGAAAGATCTATCCAAGGACTACAACTTTTGAGTGAGCAACATCGGTCTATAAACCCATGTTGCTCCTGGTTTTCCCAAAAAATGTCGTTTAGGGCCTCAAAACGACTCTGGAAGTTCAAGATCCGAAAAACTGCTAAAAATAGTAAACTGTGCTATAATTAAGGAAACTGAAAAACTGAAAGAAACAATGGTGGGTCCCCAAATGGAATAGGCGGGTGGCCACCAATATCCACCTAGATCATTCCTCCCCCCTTAGGAAGCATTGGCCTCCATTGCGTTGAGTTCCTACGTGAGATGAGGAAACTTCTGTTGAACTTCGTCCCTGGTGAACCACTTGACTTGGTGTAGGAGTTGGCCAACTTTGACAACCCGATACAGTTTGATCTTCTGCTGGCTAGTGTTCTTGATCTGCATGCCCATGATACAATCTGTGATGACCTGTTCCATGCAGTCTGGGTTTAACTCTGTTGGTGTGAGTTGTTTTGCAATGTCGGAGGTGTCCAGTAGAGGTGGGAAGTAGGGTCGAAGGCGGTCCACATTGAATACTGGGTGCAGACCAAGAATGGTGGAATACTGAGCTTGAAGGCATTGTTCCCTGCAGCCTTGGTGATGGTGTAATTCACATATCGGAGTGGGCAAAGTTTGCGGTGGGGTCCAGTGAGGCTCTCCTTCTGCAAATGTAGCCACACTTTGTCGCCCACCTGGAATTAGTGTGGCACCCGACGTTGATCATGTCGTTGCTTGTACTTAGCATTGGCTCTGTCCAATATGTCATGAACCTGCTGACGGATGTGTTGAATGTGCTCAATGAAGTTGTTTGCTTTGTCAGCTTCAGACTGGACATGAGCCGAATCGGCCTGAGTAGCCACAAATGGCATGGCTACGTTAATGGGACATAGTGGCTGGAACCCCAAGCCCACCTGAAAGGGGTTGTGGCTGGTTGAGTTGTGGAGAGCCCGGTTATAACTGTGTTGTACATAGGGAAGGCTCTCATCCCATGTGCGTGGATTCTTTGAATTATACATGCGCAAAATGTGTACAATCATCCTGTTGACGACCTCTGTCTGGCCATCAGTTTGGAGATGGAAAGCTGTGAACTTGGTGAACTTGGTGTCCAGGATTGACCAAAGGCTAGACCAAAATGTGTTGAGGAACCTGTTGTCTCGATTTGAGATGATAAATTGTGGGATCCCAAAGTGCACCCACACTTGTTCAAAGAAGAGTTTAGCAGTGGCTTCTGCTGTGATATTCTTCTTGTAGGTCAACATAATGGCCATCTTCGAGAATATATCGACGACCACGAAAACATAGTTGTTTCCATGCTCAGTAGAAGGAAGGCCCAACATGTAATCCATGGAGATGGATTCCCAAGATCGACTAGGGGTAGGTAACGGAGTATGGAGGCCTTGCTTTTTTATGGTCGGTTTGGCAATGGTGCAAGCAGTGCAGGATCTGATGTACTTCCCAACATCTTGTTGAAGGTTTGGCCAATAGAAATACTTCAGCAATACTGCCACTATTTTCTCGACTCTAAAATGCCCAACGACTCGACTGTAGTGTGCTTCCCAAATCATCTTGCCACGCTCGCTTGAAGGAACACAAAGGTGTCCCAGGTGACATAGTAGTGCCCTGGAGGTGAAAATTTTGGAACTTGCGTACCCTCCAAGAGTGTCTTGTTTGTGTGGTCGAATTCTGGATCGCTCTTAAGAGAAGCGGCCAGTCAAAAGTCTCATGCCCACAAGAATTGAGAACGGTGGTTAGCGCCACGATCAGTGTCGGCTGAGGTAGTCTGCAACATTATTGGTGCTGCCCTTCTTATACTTGATGTTCAAATGAAATTGTTGCAGATATGTGGACCACTTCTGATGGTGATCGTTCTGCAACTTCCCTTGTGTCTGTATGGACTGCAGGGGTCGGTGGTCTGTGTGGATTACCGTTTCCTTCCCCAAAATGTAATGCTTCCATTGGCGGCACACCTGCACAATGGAATACATTTCTTTGTCATAAGTGGGATACTTGCGGACTGTGTCGGACAGTGTCTCACTGTGATATGCCACTGGATGCCCCTGTTGAGTAAGAACTGCCCCAATAGCATAGTCAGAGGCATTTGTCTCAATCTCAAATGGTTGTTGCAAGTCTGGTAATGTGAGCACTGGGGCAGAGCAGAGGTGATGTTTCAATTCTACGAACGCCTTCTGTTGAGATTCAAACCAAAAGAATTTTGCTTCCGCTCCTCCCTTGGTGACTTGACGCAAGGGCCAAATGATATGAGAGAATACCAACACGAACCTACGGTAGAAATTAACAAGACCCAGAAAGCTGCGAAGCTCTATTAGAGTGGCTGGGGCCGACCAATCCCGAATTATTTGGATCTTGGTTGGATCCACATGCACACCCCATTCATCAATAATGTATTCCAGATACTAAACCTGGGTCATGCCAAAAGTGCACTTCTCCAAATTGGCACACAACTTGTGTTGTCCTAGTGTTTGGAGGACCTATCGGATGTGGTGGAGGTGGTCCTCCCAACTCTGGCTGAAGATCAGGATGTCATCCAAGTACACTACTACAAATGAGTTGGTGAATGGCTGCAAGATGTCGTCCATCAGCCTCATGAAGGTTGCGAGAGCATTCGTCAACCCGAAAGGCATGACCAACCATTCGAAAAGGCCCTCCTTGGCTTTGAAGGCAATCTTCCACACATTAGAGGGTTCGATTGGTATCTGGTGATACCCAGACTTCAAGTCGATCTTGCTGAAATATTTCACCCCTTTGAGTTGATCCAAAAGGTCATCCATCCATGGGATCGGGTACCTATTCCAGGCCCGATAGTCAATACAGAGTCTCCAAGTCCCATCCTTCTTCTGCACCAACACGATCGGGCTCCCACAGGGCGATGAACTCGGCCGGATGTGACCTTTCTGCAGCAACTCCTAAATCTGCCTCTTGATTTCATCGTTCTACAGAATAGAGCGTCGATAGATCGGTCCATTGGGCAACGGCGCACCTAGGGTTAGATCAATGGGGTGCTTGACCTGACAGTGCAGAGGCACCCTTGTGGGTGAGTTGAAGATGTCCCCGTACTCCTCCACGACCTTGTCCATTTGTTGTTGTCGTGCGGAGGAGCCCTATCTGGAGGTCCTGGCCACAGTCTTGCCACAGTCTTCTTCTTGCCCTTGGGGCGAATCATCAGGAAAACAAATTTCCCAGTTTTGGAAATGAACTTACTGCATTGCTTTGCAATAACCAAAGAGATAGTCGCAGGCAGTGGTACCTCTAGTATCCTGTACAACATATTGCCCAAAGTAACAATAATAGCGCGAGGTCAGGACTCATAGGCAACATGTCTCTTCCACAAGTATGGTTGGCCTAATAATACATCACAAACATCAAGTGGAGCAATGTCACATAATACCTCATCTGTGAAGGACTTGATGCTGTAGGGAAGGCGACACTGCTGGCTGACGCAGAGATCTCGGGCTCGATGGTGTACGGTTGTGGGTGTGCTATGGTCGGCAAGCCCAACCGCTTCGCGATCTCTGCTGAAATGAGGCTCTTTTGGCTCCCACTGTCGACAATGAACTGTAGCGGGGAACCCTTTACCCACATTTGGGAGTGGAAGAGATGCTCCTCCTCCTTTGGATCTTCCGGTTCCTCCTTCTGGATCTTTGCAATGGCAACGGTGGCGTTTGGCTCCACATCAATAATCTGCTTCCCTTTGTCATTCCCTTGTCGGGTTCTAATTCAGAGTCGGAGCATGCATCTGATTCAGAAGCCCTCATCTCTGCCACCAGTGACTGCTTGGCCCGACACTCACTTGTGTTGTGAGCGGAGCTCTTATGGAACTCACACCACTTTCCCGTGTCCTTCTTTAGCTTTGCGGTGTTGTTCTTTGCTTGCAGCTTCAGTAGGTTATCTTGGGCCACCATGCCTTGGCTTTGTCCTTTGTTCTGCGGTTTGGGGGCACCTTTCCCTTGCTTTTGATTCACAGATCCAAAGTGTCGCTTCTTCTGCTTGAATTGCTTCTCAATCTTGGCAGCATACCAGTATGCCGTACCAAGCGAGGAGATGTCGAGGAACTCCATTTCCCCCTAAATGTATTTGTGCAGACAACTGCGGTACTTCAGCACCAAATGTTTCTCCGAATCTTTGATACCCAACTTTGTGCGCGGGGTATGGAACAGATTCATCAACTCATGCACATCTTGATCCCTTTGCTGCCACAGCGTAGTCCATTGTATGTACTTGTCCTCATAGCTTCCCATGGGATAATATTGTTCCTTGATGGCGTCTCGTAAAGAATTCCAAGTTGGTACGACCGAGAACAGAGAGGGTTCCCCCTCGTCCTTTTTCTCACAGTAGGTTTCCCACCAATCCTTGACATGGGGGGTAGCTTTGAGGAGTGCAAAGATAATCTTCTCTCGGTCGAAAAAGTCATGAACCGAGAAATATCCTTCTAATAGATTCAACCATCTATCTACGACGTCTGCATCTATTTGACCCTCAAATATGGGAATGTCAAAGTTTACTTGTACCTTAAAGGGAGTCGCACCTCCAGAGTGGCTGTTGGATGCAGATGCGCCGTCGGTGGGCAGTCGTTGAAGGATCTAGGCAAAAAAATCCATCATCACGTTCCTTTGTTTTTCGAGGGCCTCGAGCAATATTTTGATAGTATCTCTTGCTCCCTCATCTTTCTTTTCGTCCCCCATGGGCAGTAGTCAGGGTTTGCGAGGTTGATCTTGCAAAGGTTCAACTAGATCGAGCCCTAACTCCTTATACCCCGACCTCGTTGGGGACATGCAAAGAAGGATCGAGAAAGAGCAAACCGCTCTGATACCACTGATCTGGATTTATGCACGAACGCAATAGAATACACATATAACCATAAATACAAAAATGCAATGGAAATAACACTTCATTTCATTAATATCAAAGAACTGAAATTTGTTTACAGAGAGAATGGAAATAAACTAGCTAGGGCATTGGTAGTTTATCTCTAAGAAGAGATGTGGTGGCTACAGGCCTCTGAACTCTGTTACAATGAGGCTCGAGGGCCTATTTATTGTTGAGAAACAATGGAAAACCCTAAACATCCAAAAACCTAACCCTAGGAGATGAAGCGCCAAAACTATGGGCCCCATTTGGGTAAATTGGTACATCAACTTCCCAGGGACGTAACTTTGGCATACGATCTTCATTAGACATGCTTAATACCTCATTAGACAGATCTATCCAAGGACTACAACATTTGAGTGAGCAACATCGGTTTATAAACCCATGTTGTTCCCGGTTTTCTCAAAAAACGTCATTTAGGGCCTCAAAACGGCTCCGAAAGTTCAGGACCCGAAAAATTGATAAAAATAGTTAAGTGTGCTATAATTAAGGAAACTGAAAAACTGAAAGAAACAATGGTGGGGACCCAAATGGAATAGGCGGGTGGCCACCAATATCCACTTGGATGATGTTATGTCTCTATTCCATTCCAGGTTCTTTTGTCATTTCCTTACTATTTAATATGTATCAGTACAATGTCTGTGTGATGTGTTGTAATTGTCATGGGAGAGTATTTACAACCACTAGACTTGCCTTGTCCCTTAATGCAAAAAATTCTCTATTGTCAATTCTGGGTATTAGTTGGTTGTACCAAGGTTTGGTTGTGTCATGGAGTGTATATGGTAGTACTACTGTTGTCAGCAGTGAATCTTATATATTGACAAAATAGGGTCAGAATATGTTGTGATGATGTTGAGCCTTATTGATGTCTCGTGTGATGTGTCCATATAACTGCTAGGATGTTGTGGTCTAAGTGCCATTTAAAGGGGCTTGACTGAGAAGGGTGTTGAGTCAGAGCATGCTTATGTTAGCCAGCCTTGTATGTGTTAGTCATCTATGTTGGTGTTGAGTTAGCTAGAATCTAGATATGTAATCATAATTCATTGTTGTGTTTGATGTCATAGTAGAGTGCACACATCTTGTTGGTCAATTTGCAGAATAATGGATTTTTTAAAACACCTCTTAAAACAACACAACAATATATCAATGGATTGTAATCTAAATTCTAGACCAAAGACCAAAACAAAACAACAAACCATTCTCAAATGGGGATTATGCCATTCTTTAGAAAGAACAACCAAGAGATGTGCAGAAGGGAGAAGAAATAGGACACAAAATCTTTTCACTTGGGACAGATTTGAAACACATGAGAGTCACAGTGAAATCCCTTTTCAAACTAGATGAACTGGATGCATTCATTTCCGAAGTAAACCAGTTAGAAGGGAAGAAATTGATTTGGGCACTAAAACCAGCTATGCTTGCTCGAATACAACAAAATTTCTTGGAGGAACCCTGTGAAGGGGTCACACGTCCAATTGCCTCTTGTCTTAGTAGCATCATGACGCTGACAACCCCCATAGCTCCTTACAATGATGATGTAATGAGGAGAGTCTTCAAGCTGATGGTAGAAACCTTGCAAGACTTGGATAACTCTGTGGGTCCTACATTTGGGAAGAAGTTTCAGGTTTTGGAAATTATGGCTATGACTAGGACTTACGAAATCATGTTTGATCTAGAGTGTGACAACTTGATCTTGCAAATGTTCCAATGCTTTTTCAGCATTAGGAGACATCATCCTGACTCAGTCAAAACACACATGCAGTCTATAATGTCATCATGTATGAGAGGTCATGATGCCATTTGTCGAGAGTTGCAGTCTCGATTGTTGTCCATTTGGAGGAGAGAACAATTGGTCTCACTTGCTGCTTATGAGCTAGCCAAAAGGTTGGTTGAGTAGAACATAAATCCTCTTAGGAGGCAGTTGACTAGGGAGGAGCAGCTGAGAGTTGATGGGACATGCAGCAGGAACGAGTTAAGGAGAAAGGGTCTTTGCTTCATTTGCAAGGAACATTGGGGACTTGGCCATTCATGCTTGAGTGACACAGAGGGGATGATAGAGGGAGATCAGGGGGAGACTCATTATGAACAGATGAGGATTCTTCTGAAGAGCATCAGCAGACATGTGGTGATGATGGCAACAGCCATGGTATACTTAACTATCTAGTGGATAAGTTTGATTAGCAACAGATTATTCCCATGCAAGGAGGAGACCAGTGAGGTGAGTTATCAGTGGTGATCCAGCATGGTGAGCACATAGAGGGTTTTGAGTAGACCTGTAGAGATGCTGATGGCAGCCCAAATATATATCCATGTTCGATGAGTCAGCATGCGCAACACACAGTGGAACACAGTATGCGTGATGAGCCATTTTTGGAGAGTCTGCTAGTGGCTAATATTGAGCCCATGGTGGAGGAGGATGAGTAGCATTCCCTAGGGTCAGCCATTGATGAGGGGCATACAGATGTGCATGCAACCAACATGGAGGTAGTATTTGCAGACATTGGTCACCAAGAGGCATTGGGACCTGACAAGATAGTTTGGCAGGTGATGAGTGGATTGGTGGATCATGCAGTTTCTAGTCAAATGAGGGAGGCTCTTTTGGAGATAGTGGTGCATCCATCTTTGGGACACTACATGGGCTAGTTGGCAACAGAGCATAGGTTGGTCATCCATCAACATTCCATCACAGCATCAACATAGTGGGGTTGACCTTAGTTTATGTCAAAGGTTGGATTGGAGAGAGGTGATGAGTTGTACACGGTTGATGGAGTAGCATTCATAGTCGGAGCTATAGCACAGCAGGAGCCATGGAGCATTGATACTTGTTCTTGGTGGCATTGGGATCCAGGAGGATTTGTTGGTGACAGGTTCAGTCAAGGATTGGTCTGGGAACCGGGCATTGAGGGGTCCATTCATGGTGGGTTGACACAGAGGCATAGCATCACCCAGTGGTTTGTATGGGATCCGAGCATTGGGCCTCAGTTACATTGGGCCACCAGAATGGTCCACAGGTTTAGATTGCTGGAGGGTAAGCAATCTTGGGGCAGGAGGATTTGTCATGTTCCTTTTTCTGGGTTCTCTTACAGCATGGTCAGAACGGACTTCCAGGGTCGGAGGCAGCTAGGTCACAAGAGTTGGTTTACTCTATCAGTGGACCCAAGGGCTTTTGGAGGGTATTTGAGGAATTTTTATGAGGTCTGATGGCATTCGCTTGGTATATTCCATCATCCACATAGTTTGTCTTTCATTCCGATGAATTCCGACAACTTTCAAAAACAGAGTTACTAATGGGCCTAACTCAATTAATTTCGCTTAAGGTGGCATTCCGGGAGGAATACTTGATAGAACACCTTAGTGTAATAGCTCGTTGGAACTGGAACGAGAAGATCTACAGGATGGGATGGTTAGAAGTGAGTTTCAGTGGCCTAAGGAGGGATGGTGGCCAATTTACCATTCTCCCACATTAAAAAGATATTTTAATTGAATTAAAAAGATGGAAATGTACTCAATGATTAAAATAATAATAAAATAGGAGGTTCTAGAGGGGTCCATCAGGTCTATAAAAAGAGGATGCCATTGGAGGACATCTTGGATTTGATCTTCTTCTTGTATGAGAGGCTTGAGAACCTGGTTCTCTACTTCATGTGTAGCCCTGGGATGGAAACCTTCGGGTGATTCACTGAAATTGGGTGAGTACCCATCTCCCCTTGGTGAATGCATCCAAAATTCACAGGAGAGCTTAGCATTGCAGTTCATGTCAGTTTGGAGGGCCGGTGCAGTGCAACAGGTTTTCTTGGAGGCCAACTTTTCATCTCAGCTATTTTGGTTGTATATGCGTGTAACCCCAGTTATCTATTATAATAAAATCTGAGATTGTTCCTGTTCACCTTCTTGTTATTCTGCCATATATAAGTGATTATATTTTACATGGCAATTTTCTGTTGAATGAATGGTAATTTTATGAAGAAATTTGGTTGAGTGGGATTTCTGCAAAATTAGTCAAAAATTTCCCATTTGGGATATTACAGAATTTTATTCTAAAAGTTTTTGCTGCCGATTTTTTGTCGAACTTCATGGTCGCCAATCTCAAATTCCAATTCGAACCAGGTGACATAGATAGATACCATCATTCAGATGCAATTCCATTGTTGTACTACCATTAATCAGATGCAATTTCACGTAGCTACTCACAAAGAACAAAAGACATCCTTGGTGGCATTCTTGAAATGGATGAAATTCAGTTTTATTCAAGTTGCACAATTTGAGCTGTTCACAAAATCAGTAGACTGACTCCTGCTATTATCTTCCCCTCGTGTCTAAAATAAGTTTATCTTACCTTTCAAGGTTTTAAATTTTGTTTAAGCCATTCGTTGAGAATAGAAATGGCGCACTTGTCTTTCAGGGAATAATCCATGTTAATGAATGTTGAACTTAGTGAGATCCTTTTTACTCGAGTAATGAAATAACTTATATGATTTTGTTTTCAAAAAATGGATTTCTTGTCTTATCAGTAAAGTTGAAACCTGTAAAGAGTTGAATTTTTTCATATACAGCTTATTTTAAGCTAATCTCCAGAAAATTGAACTCTTCATAATTACATTTGGGATTTTTTTCTCAATAATTTTAGCAAAAAGTCACTTTGGAACATTTTCTAACTAATGTGCTTAATGATGTAGGCCAAAGGAGTCATCTTTCATTAACATGACAGCTGGAGCTACAGAGGATGTAAGTATTTTTGCAGATTCATGATATCTTAGGTAGCACATAAAACTATCACAGCAAATGAGACTGACGATATTTCTGCTTTTAATAAATTTCTCCCAGATATAAGTCTTTTTCCAAAGCACAAATGTAATGCGAGAAACTACATTGAACTCCCTGGAATTACCGTTGTGCCTGACTTCAATCTTCATGAATCTCTGTTTAGTTTCCAAAGTGGCATTGAGTGCTTCCTCGTCATCAAGATATGCATTAGTGTGATTACCTTTGTTCCTTTGGCATTAAAAGAGGTTTTAATGTTGCAATCCTGAAACTGTTATTGTATAAGCCAACATTCATATTAGTTGCCAAATTACTTTTTTTGTGGAATGCTCAGTAGGAGTTCTGAATAATGCCAACAGTCAAAGCTTGTCACGTCTTTGTTTATCTGAATGAATAGGCGACGACAACACTATGAAAGAGTGTGTCTCACTAGGATTTAAAGGTTGCTCAGTGTTTCCCCTCAATATTTTCCCTCTGCACATTTTCATGTTAGAATCCAATTTCAACTCATTGCAATTTCCATTGTACTTGACTTCACCTCTATTTTATCGTTTGTTTTTCAACGTGAAAGTGAACAACCTCATGGCAGGCAAGAAATACATTCACATGATTGCTTTTGTTGCTCTGTGGAAAATACAACTAAAATTTCTAACATTGTGGCCCCAAAACTGTTGTTGTACCAAACATGCTTTGGTATCGTTTGTCTAATTACCTCTTTCTTTAGCCTTCAAAGAATTTCCAAGCGGTGGATAATTCAGGTTATTAACACGTTACAACCTTAGATTTCCAAACTACAACTGTGCTCTTAATAATTCTAGTAAAATTTAAGCAGTACTTTTGTTAGGTTGGTTCAGCTTCCATTGTGATGACTTGTTCCTGTGGACTTGAAATTTTTACCTGTGATGTAGGAGATTTTATACCATTCTGCTTCCTGTGACCACATGCTACATTTTATTAAGTGCGCAGTACTGAAGTTGTTAAAAAGACATGATTTATGATTTTACTCCAGTTGTAATGATAACACTGTTGTACACCTTGAGTTACATTTACCATATATTGTCATTAAAAATGAACTTTAGATATCCTATTCTTTGTATAAAGAACTGGACGTCAACAGAAACTGCGTAGTAACCTCTCAGTTAAATACCTTAACCATATCAATCTGAACTCCAAAGTAGGCACCACCCAGCCTGGTTGTTTGGTTTACTACTCTAGCTACAGTATATTAAAAAGATTGTGCACACCTAATTGTGAACCGTGAATTTTATGTTGATAAGGCACAACTTGAACCTGCTCCAGAAGTGATCTGTTAAGAATCATATTATATTGAGACTTTGTTTTTGTTGAAAAGTGTAACTAGGATCGGTCTTCATAATGACTATGTAATTATGAATTTATGTAATGAAGAAGGCAAAGATAATAAAATGTATTTTGTAAAGATTGACTCATTGGTTTCATGAGCAAGTAGTTTTTATTATAGGTCAAAGACTTCTTCTTGATGTCTTTTAGGGATTTGTCATCTTGTCATAAATATATAAATTAGAGTCATGTATGAGAAGTCATCTTACACTTGTGTAAAGGACAAATTATATGCTCCAAGACCTTGTCACCTTGCTCCACGAAGTCAGCTCCAAATATGTTGGAAATACTCCTTGACAAGTCAGCCTAATGCATGCTGAATATCCTCCTTGATGAAGTCAGCCTGCCGACAAAGCTCATGTCGGCCTAGAAGCTGGAGACAGTCACTATAAATAAAGGAACTGCGTCCTCATTATGAACAACACAATTCGGATCAAGTCTGAAATATTAGTGCAAAGAAGAGACTAGTAAGAAAGCAAATCTGCGTGGTAATAAGGTCTACACAGTTCGGTTTAAAGGGCTGCATCTATACCTTGCATATCGCAGTGAGAATTGAGGGTTACCACAGCGTATCCACAGTTTGGTCTAGGGTTGAAGAAGAGTCATATATATTTTGGTCTGGGTCAGTACATATCTAGCATAACTCATAAAGGAGCCGAAGGTAATTGCAGTACAAAGGAGGGTTACTACAGCAGAAAGAGATATCAGTATTGGGCATAAAAGGTGCAGAAAGAAGGCCATGAAAGAGTCTCTAGGAGGCCAAGGCTAGATCGAAGGAATAAGAAAAGGAATCACTTCATTTAAGGACTAGTGACCGAACTTTCTTAGGCTGGTGCAGAACAGTGTCTAACAGTGCAGAAAAGAAAGAAGCTTCATGGGAGGAGTGACAAGGTTTTGGAGACATACATAGGTCAAGCGTTTGGTCGCGCTACTTGTCAACTGAAAGATTATAAGAAGAATTACTTGCAGGTTTCCTCTCCAAGAGGGAGAGCTTTTGGCCCTAGCTTGAAGAGCCAAAATCTTGTGTCTTTTGTATTTTAATAATTGACTTGATGAAAGACCTAATAAGTTAATGAAGAGAAAATCTAATTAAGAAAAATAAGTTCACAAGTAATTATCAAGTAGAGAATTGAATTAAACTACGCCCTATCAAATTCTCAACTTGGTATCAGAGCTAGGTGCTAGAAAGGGCTATTTGACAAGAAGACACTCAAGTACAAGAAGATCAAGGGTCAGTTTCTAGAAGGAAAAAGTCTACATTGAAGAATCAATCATCAAATTCTAAAAGAAGCAGTTTGTGAATTGGAAAGCCATCTCAAGGAGATCAAGGACACGATCACCATCAATAACTTTTGGTGTTGAAATCAAATTAACATTGTTGGAGTCACCTTCAAGCCATCATCAGCAAGGATTGAAGGTAATTTTAGCTCTCTTGAGGAAGCCAATCAAGGAGGAAGCTTCTTCTACCTTTTACATCATCATCAACAGGGAAGCTGATAGAAGAAGAAAGCATATACTCAAGTAAGTATCTTAATGTCCTTATCTGAATCTCTCAAAATGACTTTTTGCAAAGAAAGCAACAAATTGTCTGGGACTACAAACTTTCTTGCGTGGAAGAAAAAGACAGATTTAAATTTGATTGAAAATGAAGTTATGGATTACATTGAAGGGTCGTGACTAAAACCTCAAAGGAAGATACTCAAGCTTATGCCAAATACATGAAGGGAGACATAAGAGCCCAAAGGATTCTTATAGAATCCATAAAAGACTTTCTTATTCCCTATGTGTCCAAATTGGAATCATCAAAAGAAATATATGAGGAATTGGTGGAGCTATTCTTTGTAACTACTGCAAGAGAAGTAACATCTCTAAGACAAGAACTATATAATGCTAGATTGGAGGTTTTTGTGGTGTAGTTTTTCAGATGTAGGACTCGGAATATCCATAGTAGTCATTTTTTCAGTCTACGTTTCGAGTCTAGATCTAGACTTATCATCAGGACAATTTGAGTCTAGATCTAGACTCGAAACGTAGACTGAAAAAATGACTACTGTGGATGTTCCGAGTCCTACATCTGAAGAACTATATAAATTAATGATGTCAAGAGAAGAAGAAATAACTTCATATTTTATGAAGATTTCCAAAATGCGAGATCAATTGCAGGAAATGAGAGAAATAATGTCTAACAAAGAAATGACTATAGTGGTGTTGAATGCTCTACCGAAGGGATGGGGAAACTTCACTTCAAGTATCTATGGGAAGAAAGAAGCAACACCATTCCAAGATCTGTGGTCTCTATGTAAGATAGAAGAGACTAGACTAAAAGCCAAATTTGATACTAGAACAAATGAGGAAAATCAAGCCTATGCTGCCATATCGAGAAGGAAAGGAAAATTTGGTAAATCTGGTCATCAAAACAAAGGAAGGAACATGAGTAAGATTCGATGCTATGGATGTAACGAACTTGGGCACTATAAAAGGGATTGTCCCAAATCCAACAAGGACAAGAGGAAAAAGGAGGAAGCCCATGTTGCTGGAGAAGTAGAAGAACCTGATGCAAAGAATCCGAAGAACGAAGAAGTGAAAGATCTTTATTATGATTGAGATCATCTTCATCTTTAAGTAGTATATGTCAGGTTGTAAAATAGTATGATAGGAAGCATTGTATTTTAGGTAAGATGTGTATCGTTAGGATGGGCATCATGACGGAAGCATTGAAGGAGGATGTCTATGCTATAAAAGGCTCCTGGAAACCTCACTGATAACAACATTGATGGAAGGTAGTCATTGAGATCAAGGGTCATCATTCAATAATCATCTATGGAAATAGGTGCTGACATTTTTCTAATGGAGTCCTACTTGGATTCACTCATTAGGAAGAAAGAAAAAGGTTTCATCGGGAATTTTATCTTACAAAATTCTGGGATTAGGATATGATGGCATATTGATGAAGCAGGTTAAGAGAATGAAATTCTTCATTCTAGGAAACCTATTGCAGGATGACTCAAAAGGAAAAGAATGAGGTACATATATATATATATATATATATGCTGACACTGGATGCTATGAAGTCATGTGATTGCAGGTAGTATACTTCTATCTTTAGAAGTATGATCAAAATTAAATGCAGAAACTCTTCTGATGCACAAGTTTCCATAAGGCATGATCTACACTAGATGAAGTCAACATAATATATCCTCATATGGAATATGAGGTGATTGTACATTATCAAGGAACTGCACTATGGAAGTTCCTAGGAATGAAATAAAATTGCGGAGAAAGAGAAAGGAAGAGATCATGGGAAGTACACCCATGGAAATAAGCAATCAACATCCAAGGAAGCCAAGAAGACTTGACTAGAAAATCTCTTGGGAAGATATGTAGACTCTGATAGAAGTCTGGAAAAAATGGAGACCCTTGACAGTGCATATCTTTAGGAGATGTGTCAATCTGTAAACAAAGGATGTCGATGCCTACAAGAGGATTTCATGGTGAAAGATCATCACTAAGGTAACTTTTGATTTAAAAGTTCATATTTATAACTAGTTAATATCTTATGAGCTTATACAGGGATGCCAAAGGGAAGTATATGTCTTCCACAGGTTGACAACCATATGGTAGGATGAAAGACCTTGGAAGAAGTATGGTTCGAGGGAAAGAAGCATGGCATGAAGCTAGATTGATGGATTACTTTCTAATAGAAGACATGACTCTTGATGAAAGTGTCCTATGAAAAGATCCCAAATATGAAGACTCCTCAATGACGAAGAAATTCATGACATCGAAGAAAGGAACTCTTCATGAGCAGCTGGGTGTTTTCATCATTGCTGCTGTAGGTCCTTGATTAAGAGGGAGCATGATAATGAGTCTCTACCTTGGAAGAAAGCTCAGTGACTCTTAAGCCATGAAGAAAGCTTAGGAATATGTCCTCCCTAGTTGAGAGGGAGAGATAGACACATCATTCTAGGAGACAAAATGGACAATTGGGTAATCATCTGGCATCTGATACTCTTTGAGAATGTGATAAGACGTTCCGATAAGAGTAGTCGTGAAAGGACCGATATTCATTGAGGATTGGGAATCCAACAGTAAGAATAATACTAATGGACATATCTTGAGTGAACCCGGGGGGGATATGATCCAAGAGAGACAATGATGAGGGTGTCTACTCATCATTGGTCCCGCCAGCATTGTAGCTAAGATCTCATGGAGAGATGGAGCTGTTAGTCAAGGCTTTGCACTATGACAATTTTAATGGTTAATATGATGCTATACATATGGGTTACCAATCTGATTCTTCTTATGAGATTCTTCAAATTGAGAGTGACCATGTACCATTATGAATACCTCCCTAGTTAAGAGGGAGTGTTGAAAAGTGTAACTAGGATCAGTCTTCATAATGACTGTAATTATGAATTTATTGTGAAACTTTCAATCTGAAGATCTACAGTTGCAGTGATAGATTTATTTCTCCAACTTATTACTTCAATAAGTTATTTACAGAAATCTATCAGTAAACTTCGAAATAAATACTACTGTAACATTTACAATTATATATGCAAAGAAGTAAATAGTAAATAACATAAGCATAAGAACCAATCACATGTACACAGTTATTTTTGGACAAATGTCCCCGGAAGAACCCAATGTGGGAAAACCGGTGCAGCAAATGAGGTTTTTATTAATAGTCTTCAGCAAATAAATCTTTACAAGGAATACACTGGCAGATAAATTCTGAAAACACCTGAGAAAGAATTCTCGGCTCCTCCCGACAATTTCCTAACACCCGGATCAGCGCTTGCTTCCCTTTGTGCATGTCTGCGTGTTTCTCTGCGCAATCCCTACACTGGACTACGTAAGTCTGCGTGGGTTCACTGCATTGTAGCTCTGCGCTACCTCCTATGGCCGACTGTGTCCCTCTGTCCTGGAGCTCAGTCACTACTGACACCCTCCTTCTACTTCTGCAACTCTCCCACTGCGATCAAATTCTATTCCTTCAGAATTGATCTCCTTCGAGTACTGAGTGTATGCCCGACTTGTTTTCCAAATGACCCTCAAGCCTTCTTTTATAATCTTCTCGTTGAAGAATCAACAGCCCAAATTAGAAGTCTAATCAATGGCTAAGATTAAAACTTGACTTGATCTTCGTTTTCTAGAAGATTAACACCCTGTCTTATTAATACCCTTTAATTATTTAATTTCCCTAAGTTTAGACTTAGGGTCTCCATTAAAATAAATAATTATTTTAATAAGACATGAACCGAGTGGAATTTCCACAAACAGTTTTGGGTTCTTTGGAATACTGATGTCCAAGTCTCCTCACAAAGTTTGAGACTTAGAACACTTTCCGATGCTACAAAAATCAACACTCCCGAGTCCCTCTTAGCGAGGAAAGTGTTCCAGCAATATGCCTATTTCATGTTGCTCTGCTTTGGAAGCATCCTCTGCGCTAGTGATCTCTGGATGTTGCCCCTCATCTGCTACGTTGTTGCCTTCTGGACTTTTGCTTATGACACTGCAACTGTCACTGTTGCATCTGTACTGCAGCTCCCTCTGAATCATGATCCTATCCATTCCTGCTACTGGAATGGATTCTTTATCATCCCTGTCTTCTCTCTGAATTAGACAAACTTAGTCTTCCCTAGAGCCTTCGTGAGAATGTCTACCACTTGTTCTCTTGTTGGAGTGTACGGCAACTGCACAGCTCCTCGTTGGACACAGTCCCTGATGAAGTGACACCTGATGTCAATGTGCTTTGACCGATCATGAAACACAGGATTTTCTAAGAGCTTGATGCAACTTTGATTATCACATAAAATATTGGTCGCTTCCATTTTCTCCTTTAGTAGGTTCACAAGTAGTTTCCGAAGCCATATGGCCTCATACGAAGTTGTGCTAGCCGCCATATATTCAGCCTCTGCTGAGCTCAGTGCCACGGATTTCTGTTTCCTGCTACACCAGGAAGTCATTCCTGATCCCAAACTGAAACAATACCCACTAGTACTCTTCCGATCTACTAGACTCCCAGCCCAATCTACATCGGTGAACCCACTCAACCTGACATCACTGCTACGGGTGTACTTCAATCCAAGCTCGACTGTTCCTTGAAGGTATCTAAGAACATGCTTGGTTGCTGCCCAATGAGCCCTCTTAGGTTCTACCATGAACTGACTGAGGGTATTTACAACATAACTGATGTTTGGCCTTGTGTATACCAGATACATCAAAGATCCTATGAGCTACCTATGTAGAGTAGGATTAGCCTCATCATCTTCCGACGTGTCGATTTTCTTCTAGTTGGTGATCATTGGAGTCGTCATGGGTCTACAATCCTTCATCTAAAATCTCTCTGTAGTGTATCTTCCTTGACCAAGAAAAATCTCCCCCTTCTACTGCCAAACTTCCAACCCCAGAAAATAGTGCATTAGCCCTAGATCCTTCATGTCGAATTCCGTAGCCAAATTATTCTTGCAGTCCTTGTTGAGCCTCGATGATCCTATCAAAAATAGATCATCTACATATAAAACCAATATCAGCGACTCACTCCCTACCCTTAGATAGTAGAGATTGGGATCTGCATCACTGTTGACGAATCCCATCTTCTGCGAGTAGCTGTCAATTTGACCATACCAGGCTCTAGGAGCTTGCTTTAGTCTATACAAGGCTTTCTTAAGCCTACACACATGAGTCTTTTGATCATGTGTCTTGAAGCCTTCTAGTTGTTCAATGTACACCTCTTCTTCTATCACCCCATTCAGGAATGCAGTCTTGACGTCCATCTGGTGAATCTCCCATCCCATCTGCACAGCAAGGGTTAGCACGGACCTAATAGAGGTATATCTGGCTACTGGGGCGAAGGTTTCTTCATAATCTATCCCTTCCTTCTGAGCATAATGCTTAGCCACAAACCTGGCTTTAAATTTATCGATGCTGCAATCTGCAGCATACTTGACTTTGTAGATCCACTTTGATCCTACAACTGATCTCTCCTGAGGTCTGGGGACCAATTCCCAGACATCATTCGTCATGATGGAATTGTGCTCTTTCACCATTGCATCTACCCACACTTGGTGCTAAGTTGCTTCCCGAAAACTGGAAGGTTCCCCAACCTATGCAACCAAGGCTTGATACCTCTCAGGCTGCTTACTTTGTCTCTTCTCATTTCGGGGGAGTCCGAAAAAGTCTTCTGCATCCCTTAAAATTTTCCATAGTTCCCTGCTCGTTCTCCCACTAGTAGTGGGTGGATTTACCTGCTCTCCCTCCTGCAATTCCTCGGGAGAAATGTACCTTGGATTCCCATGCCTTGGAGAGGCAGTTGAATTATTTGTTGCTGGTTGTTGAGGTTGAACCAGCAGATCCTCCTCAGACTACATAGCAGAAAGCAACTCGCGGGATCTTCTGAAGGCCCTCTCCTCCATGAATTTCACAACCCTCCGCACCACAACTTTCCTGCTCTTAGGAATATAGATGCGATATGCCTTTGCATTCTCACTGTATCCTACCAGATACCCCTTTTCTGTTGTCATATCCAACTTCTTCCTCTTCGCATTGGGCACATGACAGTAAGTTGAACTGCCAAAGATCCTAAAGTGACTCACTTCAGGCTTGTTGTCTGTGAAGACACTTTCCGGCGTGATCTTTCCCAATGCAACGTGAGGGATCATGTTCTGTACATAGACAGTTGTATTACAAGCTTCAGCCCACAGAAATTTGGGCATGTCTTGATCATACAACATCACCCTTGCAACCTCGACAATAGTCTTGTTTTTCCTTTCTGCCACACCATTATGCTCTGGATTATATGGAGCGGTCCACTCCCTTATGATACCTTCCCTTGTGCAAAACCTAGTGAATTCCTTGTCTGTGTATTCACCACCATTGTCTGAACACAGCACCTTGATCCGATTTCCTGTCAAATTTTCTACCAGAGCTTTAAACTCTTTAAACCTACTGAAGACTTCGTCCTTGGTCTTCAAAAAGTAGATCCAGGTTTTCCTGGAATGGTCATCAATAAAGGTGACAAAATATTGCGCACCACTAAGAGCTCTAGTGGACATTGGTCCACAGATATACGAGTGTATCAATGCCAATACACTCTTGGCCCTATTGTTGCTCCTCTGATACGCTACCTTGGCATATTTACCCTATACGCATCCTCTACAGACATCATCCCGCTTGGTGCTCATTTCTGGAACACGTGTGACAGTTTTCTTGAGAATTTTTAACGCCCCATGATGCAAATGTCCCATTCTTCTGTGTCATCATTCATTCAGGTTTGTTTCATCAACGCTGCCAATTAATGCCATTGGGGATTCGAGCTGCAACTTATAAAGTTTGTTTCTCCTTACTCTGATCTGTTCTTTCTTCTTCCAACTAGGATGTTTGACGTAAACCCTGTTGCCAATAAAGTAAACGTCATAACCTCGGTTTTGAAGTTGAGACACTGAGAGCAAGTTCATCCCCAACCCGGGCACATGCAGTACATTAGTGGCCCGAAGCTTATTTCCTGTAATATTCCCAATTAGCTTTGCTAATTGGAATATTTCATTTTTGCTTTATTTTGCCGCTTTAGTTAGAAATAATAAATAAAGTGAGAAATAAGAGGGGTCACCTCACTTTAGTCACCTCACTTTATAAAATAAAGTGTTTTCCTAGTTGATTAACGTTATAACTTAAAGAGGGGGCCTTGGGGGTCCACACGTATATGATGGGAGGCCTCACGCTGACCCAAGGGTAACCGCAAGGTGAAGGACGCAGTTAAGGTTTTGGAGGGAGTTTAGCATTATAAAAGGAGGGGTTCTCACCTCATTTGGAGATGCATATTTTGATATTGATATTGAGAGCTAGACTTTTGTTTGCTTCAGCACGCCGGTTGTTTAGTCGGTCTGCAGCACTGTTTAATGCACGAGTGTCTCCGGTCGGAGATCTCACCCTTAGCCTCGGGGGACTTCGAGTGCCTGCCCTGGTAAGGTTATTTCTGGTTTCACCCTTAGCTTCGGGGGACTTCGAGTGCCCGCCCTAGTAAGGTTATTTTCTGAGTAACACCTTTCAGTCTCAGTGGCAAGTGGTAGCAGTTTCTGGTGCAGGATTGGAGAGGAAGAAGCCCTTCTTGTGGCTGCGCAGTTCTGAGAAGAAGGGACGTTGTTCCAAGGGAAAGAGGACGCAGATTCAGCCTTAGAAGGAGGACGTTG
The DNA here is from genome assembly GCA_034641835.2 of Pinus albicaulis. Lineage (NCBI taxonomy): Eukaryota > Viridiplantae > Streptophyta > Pinopsida > Pinales > Pinaceae > Pinus > Pinus albicaulis. The sequence goes on along the minus strand of CM076574.1, from coordinate 254,436,201 downwards.
TTCCAAGAAGGACGCAGTCCAGTTCAGAGCAAGGAAAACGCTGTTCCAGGAGGAGGAAGGACGCAGATCAGCCTGAGAGTGAGGACGATGTTCCAGCAGGAAGAGGGGGACGCAGATCTGAAGGTACACTGATAGATCCAGCCTTGGAGATTGTAGATCTGAGCAGATATTTGCAGATCTGGTTCTGTAGGTGGCAGATCTGGAGAGATAGCATTAGATCCAGCTTGGGAGATTGCAGATCTGAGGAGATATTGGCAGATCCAGTCTAGATCTGAAGAGATAACATCAGATCCAGCCTTGGAGGTTGCAGATCTGAAGAGATATTGCCAGATCTAGCATAGATCTGAGGGGAGAGCAGTAGATCTGATATAGGAGGACGCAGATCTGGGAGGACAGGACACAGATCTGGATTGCAGGCTTCAGATCCAGCAGATCTGAGCATAAGGACGCTGATCCATTTGGGAGGACGCTGATCTAGTGAACAGGTTCATGTGAGCAGGGCTTGACAGCGTTTTTGGCCTTGAGGAGCTGAGCTTATCATCTGGAGAGTTTGGTGACCAGCACCACATGCAGCCACACATACTTGCGTAGCGCGTTTTCATTGGTGAGGGTTTGATATCGCTGGGCTCATAGTTCCAGCAGGCTTCCGCCTTTTCTGCCGTATAGTTCACCAACAGTATCTGTCCTGGTTGCAGCCATTATCTGTCTGAGAGGGCCTCCACTTGCCTAGGGCAAGGATAGGTGCATTTATTCTGATTTTCTTGTACTCCTCTCTATGTACTTTCAGATTAATAAAATGGCTCAGTTTTCTGGTATTCTATGTGTATTGGTTCCATGATCTGGTTCAGCATTGTATTTTCTATATCTGTCTGGCATATTTCTGCTTATTACTGGTTATTTCCCTTTGGGGATATTACAGTGGTATCAGAGCATAATTCTGGCTCAGCCTGTGGTCTATGACATCAGAAGAGAGATCATACAGAGCAATAGCAGTTGCAATACCAGAAACGCAGTTGGAAAAAGGACCAAAATAAAAAGGGTCAAATTTTGAAGTTTGGAATTAGGAGAAACGTTTTCTGGGTTTTTCTGGGTTTTGGACAAGGATCACCTTCCAAAATTCCTAGAATTTTCTGAATAGTTTTCAGTGGGTAAATCGGAGGTCGAAGTTAAGCAGCAGTATGGTTTTGCAGCAGCCGTGCAGTTTCTGAGGAGCCTGTAGGCACCTAGCAGAAAATGACAATGGCAGGAGATGTGAGTCCAGCTCGATATGCAGCCGTTTTTACAGAGTGGCAGAGCCTAGGTCAGGCATTCATGGATGCTTTCCCCTGGGAGCGCTATTTCCAGTATCGATGCGGCATCAAACCCCCTGAGCAGCACCAGCACAAGGGGCACGGATACCACCGTGATGACCACCGTGCAGCTAGTAGCTTTCATTTGCCCAGGTTTGATGGCTCATCAAACAGTTCGGCAAAGTCCTGGGTGGAGAAGCTGGACATCTATTTTCAGCTTAACCAGATGAAGCAGCCAGAGGCCATTAAGGTGGCAACATTGCATCTGGATGGTGAGGCCCGGGATTGGTGGTTCCATGGGATGGTGACACGCGGGCATTCTACAGTGACGACATATGCCGAGTTTACTCAGAGGGTGGTAGAGCGCTTTGACAGGAGGGATCCAGAGCAGCATTTTGGTGAGCTGACCAAGCTCAAACAGTCTGGGAGTGCAGAGACATACATTTCAGACTTCTTGAGGATTTCGGTGATGGTACCTGATTTATCGGCAGCTCGGATGGTTTGCATGTTTGTGGGGGGGCTGTCAGAGCCACTTCGTAGCCTAGTCTTGTCGAACAGACCGGCTACCCTTCAGGATGCCATCAGCAGGATTCGGGACTTACAGGATGTCTTACCCAGAACTCGGACACCTTATCCCCCGAGACAGGCCTTCCAGCCTAAGGGTAAGGACACGAGGGCTCCGCCTCCCAAGGCGAATCCTGGACGAGGGCAGTTTGATGATGAGGCCAGGAGAGAGCTGAGGAGGGAGCGGTTGTGCTTCACTTGCCGGGAGCCATGGGCACCAGGACACAGGTGTGCGGCAGGGAAGGCACACTTCATTGAGGTCTTCTCCGAGAGCAGTGGAGAAGAGGATGAGGGAACACAGGATTGCAGGGAGCCTGAGGTTACACCTAGTGTGACACAGGACTCACCATCATTGGAGACCCCCTTGACCGTGCCGGTTGATATCATAGTGGAGGTAGAGCCTACCCCGGTAGAGCCATCCACTGAGGTGATGACTGGAGCCATGACCGAGTCTTCGGGTGGTAGCAGCACACAACAGATGGGTGAGGTGTTAGGAGATGTGTCCACCTTCGATGAGGTAATAGCAGGTACAGAGGTATTGGATGATGGTCGCAGACAGTAGTATCATCGGCTTCGGACGGACCTTCGAGTTTTGAGAGAGAAGGCCGCGTCAGTACGGGAGACCCTTTTGTTGCAGGACCAGGAGCTGGAGGGTATGAGAGTGACTTGTGCCAAGTCGGCAACCAAGTTGGTCAGCATTGGGGAACAGCTGGATTCCCTGATGGTACAACCAGAGGGCACATTGGAGCGTCAAATCATTCCCCTTCAGGTATGCATGAATGGGACTGGCGGTACTGTTGAGTCATCTCTTCCCGTTGGAGAGAGAGAGGCAGAGCCACCTAGTCAGATCTCATATGTTGACTTGGATAGCGGTATGAGACGATCAGAGTTGTACAGGGTACAGCATCCATATGATGAGATTGGATGGAGAGAGATTTTGAGTTGGTACTCGGTGGAGCGGACTATGGAACACAATGATTTGGTTCCCTTCTCACAAGAGCAGATAGAAGATGGGGGACATCTTCGGATGGATAACATCTTTCATGCTTGTGTTGGACATTCCTTGAGCCACACACATCATGATGGGAGGTTTTTGCCTACCACCTATTTGATTCTTGATAGGGTCTCATTGATCCTTGAGAAGTTTATACTTCAAAATCCCATGAAGTGCAAAATCAGAAATTTGATTTGGGAGGATGGTAGCCCTCATGGGAGGAGCGACCGGATGAGGAGAAGGAGGCATCCACAAGTGATTGAGTGGATGGGGATGATGAGCAAGGAGCTAGGAGGCTACTTGCAGATCTGTGCTACCAGGCAGCAGGAGGCTTGGCTGCGATGGTTACTCTTGAAAGAGTTTGGCCATCTCTTGGCAAACACTCTTCCTAAGAGTCGGAGGGTGGAGGAAAGATGGCTGGATACTTGCATCATTGAGCAGCATGGAGTATGTATGCATGGTGTTGCTATGATACTCGTTATGTCTTCATCACATGAGTTGTATGATGGAAGTATGGGGAGGCAGCAAATTGATTGGTTGCTTGGGTTGTTTCTGGGAGAGCAAGGGCAAATTTGCTCTCACACTTTGCATGATGTTGCAGGAAGAGGGGATGGCACTATCTCCTTGATCTTTGATGATGACGGGGAAGCACTTCCATCTTGGGGAGTATTCCACACTTGTTGCAGCAATATTAGAGGAGTCTTTGACAAGGAGCATGTCAAAGAGCAGAGTCTGGTATTGACAGGAGCTTATTTGCATGAGCTCCCAGCGTTGTCACCTTGGAGCAGAACATTATGGAGGAAGTATGCGCAACAGAGATATGGTGGATCTATAACCCATAGGTACCAGGATCACTTCATATTTGTTGCACAAAGAGGAGGTAGTGATGATAGAGACATCTATGGCATATTCTTCTTGACTTGGGTTTCCAAGCATGAGGAGGATTATCTTCTTACAGCACATGGTTCATTCTTCTTCATAGCATGCCAAAACACTATGAAGGACTCATTTATGGATCCATGTACCATCTTACTTCCAGCATATGGTCAGATTTGTATGGGAGGCTTGATTATGAGAGAGACACATGAGCTGAATGTGCCTTTGAGTATTTTCCGCACTACATGTTCTAATAGGAGCATGGGAGGAGGCATGGCCACCACTACTACATATGTGTTCTCTTTTGAGGTGGGCCATGAGATTGATATTCATCCATTGTACAGTTATGGGCAAGTGTTTGGTCTTATGTTGTTGTCATATTCAGCCATTTACTATCCATTAGTAGATGTGATGAATCTTGTACATTGCTTGCCATGTAATTTTCTGAAGTTGCAGTGGATGAGACCACGTTGTATCCTTGTGAGAGATTGTTTGCATTATGTATCCTCATGTAGAACCTTCAACAAACATCTCATTAGGGTGATCCATGATGACCATGTCATATTCTTCATGGATGGTTTGTTTTGGGCCAGCTTGTTCTTCATTGATAGAGGAACCTTCTATGGTGGATTGTTTTTCACTTTGCCATCAGAGGGCAATAATTTTGCAGCCCAGGATCAGCATAGACTCTACGCTTGTCATGAGTGGAGAGAAGGACAACATGGGGTAAGCTATGATGCTTGCCAAGTTCATATTTTCAGCCCACCTTCATTACCAGAGCTTGAGGTGGAAGGAGATTTTCAGGGGTTGCCTTGTTGGGAGGTGGCTCATTTTGTCTGGGTGATTGCTTGGAGATGGAGGATCCACAGGAGGGAGATATTCCTCATTATATTTTCGACTCCATGCCTTGATTGGAGAGAGGTGACGAGTTGGTTCACGGTTGACGGGCCAGCTTACACAGTCATAGATGCAGAGCAGCAGCGGCCATGGTCTTTAGTCATAGCCAGAGGCAGTGAGCAGTTCGAGTCACGGGACTTGTGCGATTATTGGCCATAGTGGCGATGGGATCCGGGAGGACTATTGATTGGCTGGTACCATGAGAGGCCAGTTTGGGATCCTGGCATTGAGATATCCCTTCATATCATGGTGATGCAGGAGACAGAGAGGTTTCAATGGGACCCAGGCACACTTTGCAGTATTGGCGGGGAGCATCAGCCAGAGAATAGGCTTGTTCAAGCATTGCTTGAGAACAAGCAAATTTTGCCGAATGAGGATGCCACTTGGGAGAGCGAGCAGACTTTACAGCATCCATCACTTCAGTTGCTTGAGGACAAGCAACGTTTTGCCGGGGGAGACTGTAATATTCCCAATTAGCTTTGCTAATTGGAATATTTCATTTTTGTTTTATTTTGCCGCTTTAGCTAGAAATAATAAATAAAGTGAGAAATAAGAGGGGTCACCTCACTTTAGTCACCTCACTTTATAAAATAAAGTGTTTTCCTAGTCGATTAACGTTATAACTTAAAGAGGGGGCCTTGGGGGTCCACACGTATATGAGGGGAGGCCTCACGCTGACCCAAGGGTAACTGCAAGGTGAAGGACGCAGTTAAGGTTTTGGAGGGAGTTTAGCATTATAAAAGGAGGGGTTTCCAATTCATTTGGGATGCATTATTCTATATTGATATTGAGAGCTAGACTTCTGTCTGCTTAGCACGCCAGTTGTTTAGTCGGTCTGCAGCACTGTTTAGTGCAACCGAGTGTCTCCGGTCGGAGATCTCACCCTTAGCCTCGGGGGACTTCGAGTGCCTGCCCTGGTAAGGTTATTTCTGGTTTCACCCTTAGCTTCGGGGGACTTCGAGTGCCCGCCCTAGTAAGGTTATTTTTTGAGTAACACCTTTCAGTTTCAGTGGCAAGTGGTAGCAGTTTCTGGTGCAGGATTGGAAAGGAAGAAGCCCTTCTTGTGGCTGCGCAGTTCTGAGGAGAAGGGACGCTGTTCCAAGGGAAAGAGGACGCAGATTCAGCCTTAGAAGGAGGACGCTGTTCCAGGGAGGACGCAGTCCAGTTCAGAGCAAGGAAAACGCTGTTCCAGGAGGAGGAAGGACGCAGATCAGCCTGAGAGTGAGGACGCTGTTCCAGCAGGAAGAGGAGGACGCAGATCTGAATGTACACTGATAGATCCAACCTTGGAGATTGTAGATCTGACCAGATATTTGCAGATCTGGTTCTGTAGGTGGCAGATCTGGAGAGATAGCATTAGATCCAGCTTGGGAGATTGCAGATCTGAGGAGATATTGACAGATCCATCTTAGATCTGAAGAGGTAACATCAGATCCAGCCTTGGAGGTTGCAGATCTGAAGAGATATTGTCAGATCTAGCATAGATCTGAGGAGAGAGCAGTAGATCTGATATAGGAGGACGCAGATCTGGGAGGACAGGACACAGATCTAGATTGCAGGCTTCAGATCCAGCAGATCTGAGCATATAGGACGCTGATCCATCTGGGAGGACGTTGATCTAGTGAGCAGGTTCATGTGAGCAGGACTTGACAGCGTTTTTGGCCTTGAGGAGCTGAGCTTATCATCTGGAGAGTTTGGTGACCAGAACCACATCTGTTTCAGCGCTGTCACTAGCAGAGACAGCGTTTTCATTGGTGAGGGTTTGATATCAGTTTTCAGCTCATAGTTCCAGTGCAGTCCAGCATCAGTCTTCAGAGTAGTCTTCAGCCAGCTAGGACGCTGTCCTTGTTGCAGCCATTATTTGTCTGAGAGGGCCGCCACTTGCCTAGGGCAAGGATAGGTGCATTTATTCTGATTTTCTTGTACTCCTCTCTATGTACTTTCCGATTAATAAAATGGCTCAGTTTTCTGGTATTCTATGTGTATTGGTTCCATGATCTGGTTCAGCATTGTATTTTCTATATCTGTCTGGCATATTTCTGCTTATTACTGGTTATTTCCCTTTGGGGATATTACATTTCCAGCCTCGGTCTAAAATACTACGATACCTCTTCCAATAGGGGTACATTTTTCTTTATTACCCATGCTTATTTTAAAATTCATTTGCTCCTCTCGGTAATCGGAAAAACATTCCCGCACGCCTGTCATATGAGCAGAAGCTCCACTGTCAATGTACCAGACCTCAGGAGAAGCAATGCTTGGCACACAAGCAAATTCTTCTTCAAGTCTAGATGCCAGAACAGAAATATCGTGATCCATCTGTTCTATTGCTTCTTTTCCTCTCTGGAGAACTGCATGAACCCCTCCAAGCTCCTACCGCAATGTCAGGTTTTTGTTCACTTGTTGATTCTTCATTCCTATTACTCATCTCTCGCTCTGATACCATGTGATATTTTCAATCTGAAGATCTACAGTTGCAGTGATAGATTTATTTCTCCTACGTATTACTTCAATAAGTTATTTACAAAAATTTATCTGTAAACTTCAAAATAAATACTACTGCAACATTCACAATTATATATGCAGAGAAGTAAATAGTAAAGAACATAAGCATAAGAACCAATCACATGTACACAGTCATTTTTGGACAAATGTCCCCCGAAAAACCCAATGCGGGAAAACCAGTGCAGCAGATGAGGGTTTTATTAATATTCTTCAACAGATGAATCTTTACAAGGAACACTATCAGATAAATTCTAAAAACACCTGAGACGGAATTCTCGACTCCTCTCGACAATTTCCTGACGCCCAGATCAGCCTCTGCTTCCCTCTATGCCTGTTTGTGTGTTTCTTTGTGCAGTCCCTGCGCTGGACTGCGTAAGTCTGCGTAGGATCTGTGTGGGTTCAATGCGTTGCAGCTCTACGCTACCTCTTGTGGCCCACTGCATCCCTCTGTCTTTGAACTCGGTCACTAATGATTCCCTCCTTCTGCTTCTGCAACTCTCCCACTGCTATCAAATTATATTTCTTCAAAATTGATCTCCTTCGAGTACTAAGTGTATGCCCGGCTTGTTTTCCAAATGGCCCTCAAACCTTCTTTTATAATCTTCTCGTTGAAGAATGAACGGCCTAGATTAGAAGTCTAATCAATGGCTAAGATTAAAACTTGACTTGATCTTCGTTTTCTAGAAGATTCACACCATGTCTTATTAATACCTTTTAATTATTTAATTTCCCTAAATTTAGACCTAGGGTCTCCATTAAAATAATTAATTATTTTAATAAGACATGAACCGGGTGGAATTTCCACAAACGGTTCTGGGTTCTTTGGAATATTGATGTCCAAGTCTCCTCACAAAGTTTGAGACTTAGAACACTTTCCGATGCTACAAAAATCAACATTTATGTAATGAAGAAGACAAAGATAACAAAATATATTTTGTAAAGCTTGACTCATGGGTTTCATGCGCAAGTAGTTTTTATTATAGGTCAAAGACGACTTCTTGATGTCTTTTAGGGATTTGTCATCTTGTCATAAATATATAAATTAGAGTCATGTATGAGAAGTCATGCTACACTTGTGTAAAGGACAAATTATATGCCCCAAGACCTTGTCACCTTTCTCCACGAAGTCAGCTCCAAATGTGTTGGAAATACTCCTTGACAAGTCGGCCTAATGCATGATGAATATCCTCCTTGATGAAGTCGGCCTGCCTACAAAGCTCATGTTGGCCTAGAAGCTGGAGACAGTCACTATAAATAAAGGCACTGCAGCCTCATTATGAACAACACAATTCGGATCAAGTCTGAAATATTAGTGCGATGTACAGTGCAAAGAAGAGACTAGTAAGAAGGCAAGTCTGTGTGGTAATAAGGTCTACACAGTTCGGTTTAAAGGGCTGCATCTATACCTTGCATATCTCAGTGAGAACTGAGGATTACCACAGCATATCCACAGTTCGGTCTAGGGCTGAAGAAGAGTCATATATATTTCGGTTTGGGTCAGTACTTATCTAGCATAACTCATAAAGGAAGTGAAGGTAATTGCAGTACAAAGGAGGGTTACTACAGCGGAAAGAGATTTCAGTATTGGGCATAAAAGGTGCAGAAAGAAGGCCGTGAAAGAGTCTCTAGGAGGCCAAGGCTAGATCGAAGGAAGAACAAAATGAATCACTTCATTTAAGGACTAGGGACCGAACTTTCCAAGGCTGGTTGCAGAATGGTGCATAACAGTGCTGAGCAGTGCAGAAAAGAAAGAAGCTTCAAGGGAGGAGTGACAAGGACTTGGAGACATACATAGGTCAAGGGTTTGGTCACAGAACTTATCAACTGAAAGATTATAAGAAGAATTACTTGTGGGTTTTCCTCTCCAAGAGGGAGAGGTTTTGGCCCTGGCTTGAAGAGCCAAAATCTTGTGTCTTTTGTATTTTGATAATTGACTTGATGAAAGACCTAATAAGCTAATGAAGAGAAGATCTAATTAAGAGAAATAAGTTCACAAGTAATTATCAAGTAGAGAATTGAATTAAACTACGCCCTATCAAATTCTCAACAGTTTTCATATTTTTATGTATTTTTTATTAGTTGCAGACATAATACATAGGATGTTGAAGATTTGGCATAGCTCTTTGAATATCCATTAATCATCTTGTGTTTGATATGTAATCATGCTGCCTTTTGTGTATTCTTTCAGCTTTCCTGTAATGAGAAATCCATTTTTGTGTTTGATCTTCAGAAAAAAATGTCACGAAAACAGGGTTAGAATGAACACATTATTTGAATGGTTTTACAGGCAAGTCATAGTATTGGAATGGCACATGAAAGAGAGCCACTACTTCCCACTTAATCCTCAGGGTTAGGTATGCTACATTTTAACCAAAGGTTAGTTCTTTGGACGTAATGTTAATTTTAATCACATGAACCACTGTTCCTTTTTGGATTGGCCTTGCATATGCAGTCGTTTTCAATTTTTTTGAAAAAAACTGTTTTCTTTTAATTGCAGGGAACCAATAGAATAGACAGGATTTTTTGACTCGTTATTTGGTACAGCATAGGTCAACCATTTCATTCAATCTGTAACAATAAGCAGCTGTAATTTCTTATCCAGCTCGTCTGGTGTCTTCTTTATTTTCATATCTTTTGATATGCAACTCTAAAGCGGCAAGTAAAAAATTTCAAATGAGAAGCTACCTACATTGAGTTCTCTTGACGTGGTGTACTGACGCTTACAAGATGCATGAGAAATGGTCATCATTGTTTCAAGTCGTCTATCAAACAGAGTGTAAGTCATAGCATCATGACTAATGACTGGAAATCAAAGATTAATATATCATTGGTTGAAAGGAGTACAAGTACTATCGTAAAATTTTGAACACAGGAGAAATGTGGAGTAAATATGCACATTGAGCGCCAAAAATTGCTATTTAGAAAGATAAGGAAGGAGGGCTTATAGATGAGCCTTTTCCATAAAATTTGTATGGTTTGAATTATTGAATATTCCAAGTTTTCTCCAATTCCTTTGTGATTTGGTATATGGACTATTTTCCATTCACTGCCTGATGTGCTTATGGGATTTTGTGATATGCAGAAACATGGGTTGTTTTTCTTCATTATAACACCTTTGAATGTCCTCAATATAGATTTGTCAGGCAGCGAATGTGGAAGACAAATAACATTCCAGGAGATTTTAAAACATGATCGGCCATTTTTGAAGTCATTAGTAATCATATGCATGGATTTGTAGCATTAGGAGATCAATTAAGGTCAATAAACAGTGCAATTTTTTATTTAAATACTGAGATATTAAACTGTGAGAATTCAGTGATTCTTTCACAACAATTATTATTGGAAAAATGTTGGACTAATTTGTGCTTTAACTTCGTCTCTCTCTAATGTGTTTTTCTCATCATTCATCATTCTTTAGGCATTAGCCAACACCCTAAATTTCGAATGTGTACTGATGGTGACGGGCATTTAATAATGTAATGCTCATTATTTGAATTATGTATGTTCCTATTATTCTCTTCGGTTTCAAGTGCCCCCTGGTATTAGTTATTCATTCCTAGCCATTGTTTTGTCTCCATGTATCCTTTCATTGCGTTCTTTTGCAGATTCCTTTCCTATTGACGAGGATATAAAGTGTTGAGTATGAAGAAACCCACTAAACCGGTCTACATGCAAAAAATGTAGATATGCTCAGTTCTTCCCCACAAAACACCTTCTCTCATAGCTTTAGCCTATTAAACAAGTCAGAGAATCCAATCAAATCTTTCATATTGAGGAGAATAGTCAAATTATGCAGTTCTGATGACTTTGGGTTCGATTGCTATTGTTGCATGTGTAATGAATAACAATTACATTCTTGTCAAAATTTATTTTGGTTTGCCTGCAAAATTTCTATTTATGTTGTCTTGATAGCCATCAAGAGACGGGTAAGGCGGAAAATAAGGGCTGTGCGGTGGCTGAAACCATAAAAGAAACGGTTTTCTCCAACAACTTCGGAACTATTGACACCGTTTGACATGCATTGAGGCACGCTGCCTAATCTTTTCCCATGCATGACATGGACGAGTATAAATCTCAAATATAGAACACCCAGATCTGCATGAACCCTACCCTGCTCTACATTTGCTGTGGACGCCATATTGCCAACACGTCACGTGGAGCTAATTCGCACAGGTCTAGTCTGCTGCCACGTCGTTGGACGCGTGCTGACATTAGGTTGCCGTTGCTGTTGCTTAAATTTCGTGCAACTCTGCTGTACTATAAACAGTCTGTGTCCACATGTCAACTGTTTGTGTCCAAAATCGGTAAGAAGAGTCCGAATGTTAAATTTATTTCTAAGAAACTGCAGCATGGAATAGTAAATAAACGTTTAAGGAAAAATTATTGTAAAAATGTTACTTTGTCAAAGTCATGGAGGCAAAGATTCTTGAATAAGATATAAACTCCATAATATGTGTTCAGCTTTGAGAAACTTTCAGAAAATTGTTGATTTAAGTCGAGTGACTGAGATGCAGCTATGTTTCCCCAAGGGGGCGGGTGGAGAAGGGAGAAAGAAAGAAAGAAAGAAAGAATTTTTAATGTCCACGAGGCTAAAAATAGCCTATGGGACAGATTTCTTCTCTATCTGACTCTTGTATTCGGCCCTTTTCCTGTGAAGTTTTACAATGACCACTCCCAGCTTATCGACCACCTCTTCGCTGAATAGATTATCCCAAGAATTAGCTGCCAGAATACCTGCATAGTTTTCCCTAATGTCTTTGAAGGCCTCACATTCTAGAATGAAATGTTTTTTCTGTTTCCACTTTTCCGGAGGAGCAAAAAATACATACTCTTTCTTCCCACATTTCTTTTGGCCTTTTCCAGCGCCCTGTTTCACAACGAAATTGATGAGAATTAGTCCTTAATTGAGCAATAAGAATTTTAGATCTCCAAGAAATATTAGCCCCTATGTACGCCTTTTGTTGATGGTTATGCGTGGGGTTAAACTCTTCCATGTAGTACTTCTTCTTTCTCTCTAGCTCTTTCATCCAAGTATGTTTGTGGAATTTATCCATAACAAAAGTTTTTATCTCTTCACTGTTTGTAGGACACATGCTCAAGCAAATACCCCATTTACTAAACCATTTGTTATTTTTCCGCATCCAAGTCTTCTGTCTTTTGCACAATCTGTCACTAAACACAACCTTAGGCCATCTACCCTCTTCCATTAGCTCAATTTTTTTCAGATACCTTATGACTCGCATCATAGCAATTGCTTCAATAGGAGCAGCCCCTGTTTCACTTAACAGGATAGCATAAGGAACTGCACTTTTAATTTTGAATTTGTTTGTAATCAAACGTTTCTGAATTTTCTCAATTTGTTTCCACTGCATCTTGGTTGTGCTGCTGGCCCATAGTTCACAACCGTAGAGGATCACCGGAATCACTAGAAGCCCAAAAAGAGTTAGAGTGGTTTTCCAATCCCACAACTCTGTCTCTCTACACCTGTTTTGAAGAGCATAAAATGCTTTCCAACCCCCTAAAGTTCTTTTCTTTCTACAACCATCCCAACTTAAATTTCTGTTGAAGTCAATTCCGAGGTATTTGCAGTCTGCAACTTCTTCCAGAATGCTGCCTTCGAAATAGAACTTATGTTGGTTATGCTTTCTTTTGTTAGAGAAAACCACTACTTTCGTTTTGCTAATATTGACTTGCATCCCAACCCTTCTACAAAAATGCTCAAGGGACCGTAAATGCTCTTGCAAACCAAGAGCCGATTTAGCAATCAATATAAGGTCATCTGCGTACAAAAGAAGCCTAATAACGAACTTGCCCAAATGGATACTGTCACCCCCTTGCAAATTTAGCCATTCTTCAAGCTTGTCAATATATAACCCAAAAAGGGTAGGAGACAATGGGCAACCTTGCTTGACCCCGATATCGCTTCTAAAACTTTCAGAAATGCCAGCTGAGGTTCTGATTTTGACTTTCACCTCTTCATACAACCTATGCACAGCTGCTCTCAAATGCTTGGGAACCCCGAGTTCCTCCATTCTGCCCCAAAGCTTATCCCTAGGAACCGTGTCAAAGGCTTTTCTGAAATCAACAAAGCAACAAAAAACTTCTTCCTTTTTTTCCCAAACTTTTTCAATGATATGTCTTAAAGTTATACAATGATCAACTGTGGAATGTTTAGGTCTAAAACCCGCTTGCCCTTTAGCACGTTTATCTCTTTCTTCTGCCCACTTGCTGATTTTCTTTTCTAACATGCTTCCAAATAACTTTGCAAACAAGAGGTTTATCATTATGGTTCTATAGTTGGAGGGATTATTGACGTCACCACTCTTGAAAAGAGGTATGGCCATACTAGTTGTCCAATCTGTGGGGAACCCCTGCTGTAAGATGTTGTTGAAAATTTTTGTGATGTGAGGTGAAAGAATTTTTAAGCCCCACTTTAGATACTCTGCTTGGATTTCATCTAAGTCTTTTGCTTTTCCAACGCCCAACTTCTTGATACCCATCTCTACCTCTTGCACCGTGAAGAGTTTTGTGTCTGTGTTGACCAAGGGAGGAGGGTCAACCTTGGGATCTTGCTCATAAAGTTGTCTTGCATAGTCAAACCATTTAGAAGCTGTAATGTTGTTTCAGTTTGCACCTTTTTCGATTGGAGCTCCTTCCAAAATAATTTGGGGTTATTTTTTCCGAGGAAGATTAGTTCTTCTCTCCTTGAAACCATGAAATCAGCTTTTTTCTTTTTTACTATCTGCTTGTAAGCTTTGAGCTTTCTGTTATCCGTGTCTGATTCCTTCCACCTTCTCCTTGCCTTTTTGCATTCCTCATCAAACCAAGCATTAACCAGAAAGCAATTTGTTTCAGAGTTCTTAATTTTTGCTCTTTTGCACTCCGCAAGTGCGCTTTGAATTAAATGTGTTAATCTGTGACTATGAAGGCCATGAGATGGGATTTCCTCCTTCTTGAAGAGCCTCTCTAGCATTATTTTGAAGGTATTACAATTCTCTGGATTCAAAAGAATTCTGCCCTTTGGGGGATTTTGTTGAACACACTGATTTTTTGACCCTAATTGCTTCTTTCCGATCCAAGAGAAACTTAAATAGATTGGCTTGTGATCTGATTTTAAGTCCCAAATTTGATCTCCAATCAACACTTCCTCCATTTTCTCACACAAACTATGCAAGCAAATTACATAATCTACTACACTTGCTCCATTGTAAGTATTGCAAGTGAAATTACCGGACTTTTCCCATCTAGTCAAACCATTACAAATGACTAAATCGAAAGCCCCACATAGCGTAAGCAGTGGTTCTCCAAAGAGATTGTAGCCTTTATCCTCTGAAATTCGTTCCCACTGATGATTACTCTCTTCTGTAAGCCAGATAGGGTCATTGTCTTCTTTACAACAAAGAATGCTAGCTTGTTCACATGCAATTCTAGCATTGAAATCTCCCACTATAAGGACTTCACCTAGCTGAGAATATATTGCAATATCTGTTTTTAGGCCTGCAAAGGGATCTTTGTGGTCAAGCCCTCTACTTTTGTAGATTTTTGAAACTTGCGGCGCAAAATAGCATGCTGCAATTCTAATGTGATTTCCATTTTCTGATATTTTAAGCCAAACAAATTGCTTATTTGGGTCTTCTTTTTCTAGCTGAATGAAACGACCTTCTTTTTCTCTTACTAATACCATGATACCCCCATGCCCTTTGCCATTCCCTGTTGCCTTGTTCCACACTGCTATCTTCCAGTACCCTTCAAACAAAGGTGTCTTACACCCTTCATGCTCATGTGTTTCTATGAGGCAAATTATGTCTCTACCTTCCGCAATAGGCCCTAACCCAGGGCCTCGTCTCCATGGGTAACCCCTGCAGTTCCAACAAACTAATCTTAAGGAAACCTGGGTAAGACTTGATTGCTATTTGTTTTGACATGCAAGACTCACAGTTGAGTCTTTGTCCCTGCTTGCCCATAATGACCTTGCTTCCTCATTTCTTGCTAAAGAGTTTGGAATTTTGGGAGTGGAGTGAGGGGTTTGGTTGGAAGGTGTTTGGATTAGTATAGTTTTATTTTAATTATGGATTTAATAAGTGTTATTAGTATAGTATTATTTTAATTATGGATTTAATAAGTGTTAAATATTTTTTTATAATGTAAAATTTTAAAAATATGTATACTATGATAGATTTGATTTTCTTAATGGCTTGATAAATTTGTGGTATATATATATATAGTATTATGGGTTCAAGTTCTTGAAAATCACCACAATTTGTTGCACTATTTAAATTTCTTTTAAAATTGATAGTTTTTTAGATTTTATATAAAATTGACAAAAATATATACTTGAAATATGTCCAAGATGTGAAATAGTGAAAATAATTTAAATATTTTCACTTTAAAAATTCAATTGCTTTATATAATATATACATAATTTGTTTCCATAGTTTATTTATGAGTCAAATTGATTTTTTTATTTATTAATAATATTTTTTAAATGTTATATATTAATTTTTATGTTAAGAATTAAATGAATTACACATTTCTGTTTATTTTAGTTAGGAAGTAATTGAATTTTTTTATTTTCAATTGAAATTTATTTTTTTTATTTGGATATTGAAAAAATTTATCATGGTCAAAATACAAATAATTTTTAATATTTTATGTATACATATATATGAAATTGATATTGAAATAAATTAATTAACATGGAAATAGTTTATTTAAGCCTTGTGTTGAAATGTTTTTTAAAAATATAAGAACTTTAGAGCTTTCTTATAGGAAAATCTCAGGAATCGCGAATTAGGAGTATTTAAGCCTTCAAAATCACTCGGAGATTGCACTTGGCCTAGCCACACTAGTCCTTAACATGGTTGGATTTTTGCTCACAAAATTTTGAACCAGTGATTTTCACGAATGTCTTAAGAGTACACCCCATCCCCATGTATTTTATGCATTTTGGGGATCGCACTTGGCCTGTACCACATTAGTCCTTAACATCGTTGGAATTGTGCCCACGAAATTTTGAACCAATAATTTTCACATCACATAGTGCCTTAAGAGTACACCCTATCACCATGTATTTACTTTTAGTTACTTCATTTATTTATAAAGTTGATATAAAATAATGTTGCTTCATATGGACATCGAAATACTTTATTTATAGAGTGAGAGTGACATTTTTACCACATCTCCATTAGATGAAACATGTATATTCATTTTTGTTTGTTATTATAGGAGACATTGATTTTGCTTTTCTATTTTGTTGGTTTATTTTTATTTTAAAGGAGTTACCAGTAAATTCAAGTTGAGCACAAAAGGAATTATACATCCTCATACTCATACACCTCTTAGCCCCAAAAATATTTAAACTTTTAAAATTCTCAATAACCTAAGAGTTATTTAATTAAACATGTAAAATATTTTAGAAAGAAGAAATTATAATGAATGATCTTATTAAATAGTTCCAAATGAAACATAAATAATATAGTTTATCCCATTAAAAGTAAAATTGGAAAAATGGGACATAAAATATAGTTGTTTTTATATTAATTGGTATGTAATAAAATGAGCAACTAAACATTTCAAAAGGTCACGGTGTGAAAAATGTGTGTACACTAATAGTAGATTTTTTGAAGGCTAATGCAATAATACATAAATTTATAATTAAGATCCACGTTATTAAGGGAATCCAAAATAGCATTAACCTTGATCCACCACAACCAATGCATTGCAATACAATATTATCTAATATAATATTATGCCATCTAGACTTGCATATGGATTTGAAGCACCCTCATAGTATTAGGGATTATGCAATCCATTGTATTGTAGGTCCACGCAAATACTTATGGAGCCTTTCTTGTATAAAGATGATGTTTATTATATGAAGCGAGATGCCTTCTTTCTCGTTTAAAGTTAAGCTTCTTGTTCTTAATGGAATGGATAGAATTTTAAGTGGCCTAATTACTTTCAATTTCAGAATGCATTTGCAGCTTTAGATTTAAAGCACAACAAACTTATAGATCTTTGGTATGGTGCCTTCAGATTTAACTCCGGCCTCTAGAGTTTTGGTGTTTGGAATTGATTTGCAGTAGTCCAATTTGTGTTCTACCATCAAATGGGATTCACCTTCACCATACTTGCTCCCTCATAACACTGATGTAAATGGGGTTTTTGAACATTACAAAATCAATTTTTTTGGATCAATTACCTATGCTTCATCAACACCACATATCCTAGATATTGCATCAATTAAGCCTCCTTTCAACTAAGGATTGTCTATTGGTGATACCTGGCTTGACTTCTCCAAATGCTCCTTTGCATTAAGTGCTTACACAATCTTATTAACAACTTTTGAAGTTCTTTGAAAAACTTTGAAGATGGTCTTTTTGATGGATTATGAACTTTATATTGCAAGTGATATTATAAATTTCTTTGTAATGAGCTCAAACACTTATTTGGGCTACAATACTTCCAATTTGGTTATACAAATTAAAAAATCTTTTAACTTGGCTCTTATGGTAACATTGATATCGTTAATTATATTATTACAAACTTTCTAAATGTTAATATAACCATATACTCTAATATGATGCATCAATTTCCCATGTTGGTTGCCCTACTTGATATAATTCCTTGTCTAAGATACCCTCAGTATTGTAATTCTATCTTGTCATGAATGCATAATACATTCTAACGTGATAACATATAGCATAATAAGAATAGCAATATATACATGCATAAACACATATAAACCATAAACAACATATGTATACAAGATAAAATATATCATTAAGCACATAAAACCACATTCATAACACTTATATTGTGTAAATGACACTAATTCTTTATGGATCTCAAACATTCCAGCCAACCATAGACCTTGCTACTTTAACTCTCTAAGCACATGGCCATCCATGAGTCAGCACTATGACTCCACAAGGGAAACTGCTACCTAAGCCAACTAGGTATTACAATCAATACTTGCAATTGTCAAGAAAGAAAAAAACAAACTCTAGCATCAATTCCAACCACATTCTCATTCCCTCCAGCGGACACAAGCCAACTAAGTGTACCCCCTTGTCTTTTCAGTAATGCCTTAGGTTGTCCCACTCCCCTTCTAAGACTTCAACATAGGTCGGTTAGGAAGTGTCATAGTTGTGGCTCTAGGAATTCCATTTGCAATAATGGAGTCTCTAAACATAACAAATCACACACTTGGAAATATTATGCACATTAATCTCCCTTGAGGGTTCTGACCTCCCCCAAGGAAACCCAAGAAGAATTAGCAACAAAATCGCAACTATTATCCAAAAGTTTCATAAGGCAACATGGTCTCAGCGGCTCCCCAATCTCTGAAATCGCATACTCATACCAAAATGACAAAGAATAATGATGAAATTGATGACTTTTCCTCTAGCCCATAACCTCAAAGATGTATGTATTCCTCTAAACAAGTGGTATTAAAGGTCACCTACCCCTTACTTGGGAACTTAAAAAATAATATATGCACTAGGACTAGGGACTTGTGCATACAATAGTATATTCATTGGCTTAGCCCTTAACCCTCTTCTCCTTTCATGGAGTCCTAGCTCCCCATACCCTTTTCTCTAACTTGGTATGTAATATATGTGTGTGTGTGTGATTACAATCTACAATATTGGGCTTATTGGTCTTTTAGCATACAAATTTTTCAGCAGAGTATCACATACGTACATTGGCCCAAAACATATGTGAACAATCCCTCTAACCCAAAACATATTGGCTCACCTATCCAAACCACAAAACAATAACTTGTAACCTATTTTGTGATTTATTCATATGGACAAGAAGGATGAAAATGTGGCATATTTATATGTATAGGCTTCAAGTACTTGTTATGTATAATATATTGAGGATATCCTACCACATTGTGTAATATGTCAAGGCCTTAACCCTCATTCATTAATAATATATTAGTTATTATGAGGTTGGCTTAATGGGAGGTTACATCATGCTCATGTTATCTCCTATTTATAATAAATATAATTCACTTGTATAGGAGATTCATGGAAATAGGAGCAATTCATGAAAATACACTCTTAATTACAATCTTGGAGGGAAAAGGTTTTTTTAAGAGGGCATTGTTTTGTCTTAGGAGGTCAACATAAGCTTTCTTTTATGAATTTTCCTTGGAATGTTAAATTTGTTGACATATTTATGAATGTTATGAACTAATGAAATATTATATGGATGGAATTTTTGTTTAGATCATTGTGACTAATTTGTAGCCATCACACCATGAGAGACTCCCATAAGTGACACACTTAAGCAACGCACATAAGTTACATAATTAAGTGTTTCCCTATCAGAAATGTACATGTGTGATGCACTTAAATGAGACACATAATCAACATATCATAAGATGGCTACCATAAGTGACATGGTTAAGCATCAATGCACACAAGGCATGATACACTGAATTAGGTGTCACACATAAGTGATGAAACACCAACACATGCATCGATGCACATAAGTGATGCACAATGACACATAATTAATGTTCTTGTATGGCACACATAATTGACACACCAATGTAAGAAACACACAAAATGTAAATTGATCAATGTAGATAATGGATGCAATATATCATATATACATATACACATACAATTAGGAGACCCAAAACTAGGGCATTACAAATTTATACATTTTCCTAACGTTGGGAGATTATGAAATTTCATTTCATACGATCTTCACCATTGGAGATGTGAATGAGACAATGTATTTGCAATCACTCCAATAATGATCAACCACAATCCTTTATTTCACTTCCCCGGTTTGTTGTTTTGGATTTTCCCTACCTAAACCAATCAAAAACATTAAATTGTAGCCACTTTTGTGCCTTAGTCATATGGATAAGAAGGATGAAAAATGTGGCATATCTATATATGTATGTTTCAAGAACTTCTTTGTATGTATAATATATCGAGGTTATCTTACCACAATGTGTAATATGTTAAGGCCATAACCCACATTCATTTGTAGGAATTTACAGGGTAAGTTCCTTAGATCAAACACCAAAGATCACCGCTCACAAACAGATCACAGATCAGTACATTAGTATTTGTCGTGGTTAAAATCCTCGAAGAGGGAAACAGTCCACGGCCTGAGCCAACACAGCCACTTTAGGAAATTTATTAATATAAAGAAAGAAATTTTACATAAGCTTCTCTCATGAACGGTTACCGGAAAAATGACCCTCCATGCTCTTTAAATAGAGATCATGGACCAATCGAGTGTTAAGCCACAAGTCAAGTGTCGATAATACCGAGGAGAGAGTGAACCGTTGGATCACTACTGTTGTGGAGGTAAATCCCCTCTGCGGACAGAGGCGATCCCTACTAGCCCAGACCGGGTCTAGCAACAATCGTTCACGCTATAGTGCAAGTTCCTAGTTACAGATAAACCAACTAGCGATGAAGGCTTACCTGGAATCCAACGATGTCGCTCGTAGAGAAGGTAGCGCTCTCGTTCCTTAGCTCTGGCAGATCACAATCCCCACGATCTCCGTGATCGGACACCTGCACACGCAAGAAACAAAACAAACGCAAGCGTAAAATCCAGTGCATACAACTATATGTCAGTCAAAGAAGACATAACTCATGATAATTATCAAGAACAAGAGTGGAACCATAACCAATAGTCGCTTATCATTAATCAATCAAAAGAAGAATACAACCATAGCTCTGACGTTGAATTCTCCTTTGGAAGGTCGTCAGCAGAACGCGTCTCGATAAAGCCTATCAGGGATGGGACAAACCTCTCTTCGGATGTCTCGACAAGGATCTCCTTGCTTGGATTTGGCCTTAAGGGAATGAATCAAGGCTCTTGCGGCATAAGGCTCTGATGGCTCTTGGGAACTTGGAGACTAGCTATTCAGCCATTCAGCCATTCAGCCCCTTCATCAATGGATGAAGGCTATATTTATAGAGGAGAGGAGGAGGTTGGGATCCCTACAATAGTGGAAGGGAGGCCTTATCCTTTGGGAGGTTCCCCATATGGTGGAAACAAGAGGCCAAAGGAGGAAGAACGTGGTTATTCAGTCAAAACCACCCCTGATGACTCATCCACGAAGTTGTTGTAATCGAAACTTTGCCTCATTTTTTTAAAAACTTTCCAAAAGCAAATTGGCGCGGGTGCTTAACTGGGACAGAGCGCCAATTGGCGTGAGCTCAGTGTTAATTTTCCTCATTGGCGCAAGTACATAACGGGCTTAATGGGATACCAGCGCCAAGGCAAAAACAGGTGTTTTTAGGGGTCTGCTCAGGAAATGATCAACAGAAGAAATGTTGTCCTCATGGAAAGGGATGCAATGATGGTATTTGCAAGGCATGACACTAATTATTGGTCACAGAAACGACCCTCCAATGGGCGAGATGGGGATTGCAGGGACGGTGACAAATTACTGTGTAACAGATGCCCCCTAAAGCATGAGGCCCGAAAGAGAGAGAGGGGTGAAATGCTTTACGAGAACGTGTCCAACTGAAAACACCGCCGTCAGAAAACCTGCGTAGAGAAATACAACTGATATCTCAGATACATGATATATATGTGGTATGGGCGCAGCCATCCATAATAGAGTATACAATAATCCAGATCCAGGGCATGGATGCAGCTATCCAGTAAGGATCAGTAAATAGACTCAGGTATGGTTGCAGCCATCCAATCAGTGAGTCATGTAACTAATCATAAGAATCCACAAAATCGCAGCCTGGATTATAACAGACAGAATCCAGGGTCTTGCACCCCATCTCGACCCGAACGAAGTACAAGTTCAAGCATGCGAATAAGTGAGCTGAAGTCGAACATGCAAGAACATCGTCTGATTACCAGCCAATGATGAAAGCTGTTAACAGACGCGAGAGGTACCACCATTAATGCCAATGGTCCTCAAGGTACTACAGGTACAATCTACGGCATGTGAACAATGAGCTGACGTCGAACACCCGCAGAATCACTCGATCGGAGGCCAATGATGACAACCTCACGTCGAATGCGAAGAACCTGCCATTGAGGCATGCAGGCTCCAAGGTACCAGAAGGGAGTCTCTAGATCAGCTTCCTGGATAATGAGCTGAAGTCGACAGGAAGTGACCTTGATCAAAGGTGGGCCATAATGTTTCCCACATCATCGACACGAGACAGAGGAACATAATGTCTTTGTGAATCAAGATCAGATGAGAATCAGAGGAAGGTTGAAATTTTGCAGAGGTCAACTTCTCTTGAACATATCGGCGGCACGACAGTGGATTTGGCAGTATTTGACATCAAAAGATCAAGGGTCATGATGACAAGGCGAAGAGCAAATGAGAGGTCAAAAGGGATCACCCAAACCCACGAAGGCAATCAGATAATGAGGCGAGATGTCCCCAACCCGACACGAATGCAGACAAGTGCCATGTTCAAGAGCGACATACTGCTGACACGAAGATGATACTGGTTCCATTTTCCCCCCACCATTTCTGGCGAGTACCTCTTTATTTTTACACAAGCTTGAAGAGGATACCATATGCTTGTCATATAAGTTCATCCTTCGGACGAACCCAACCTAGTACATTTAACAAGCCCTAGGAAGGAGAAACTCGAATGACGTCATGATTGACAATTTCCGATGTCATTTAGGTTTAACGAGTCTGACAAAGGAAGAACTCGGCGTCTTTTCATATTTAGAGAGTTTGAAAAGACAGCAGAAAAGTAAACTCCAACAGTCCCTTTTCGTAAATAGTTCCTCAGACCCGAAAAGGTAGAAAACGATGTCTGAGAAAACCTCCTAGTCGCAATAGGCTAGGGTATTCCTTTTTCGTAAATAATCTATCCCAGCCTGAAAAAGGGGTAAACGTATATTGTGTAGATGTCGTTTCACAGCCACTTTAACGAGATCAAAACGAAAAGCGACTCGGCAATCTTTTCATGTTTAGAGAGTCAGAAAAGAGCTAAAAGGTGACTCCTCCTGGAGGAACGAGTGGTATAAAGGGTAGCAACTGGTTCCGGTAAAGATGGAACTACTTTGAACAAATAAAGGTTAAGAGGCTAGCTAACAAGACCACTCATCGCAGCGGTTCCTCAGGAATGGGTAAAACAACCAAGTGAAGGCATATGATCTGCCAAGCAGATAGTGACTATGGAGTGAGAAAACCAAGGCTCATCTGGCAAAAACAGGCTGATAAAATGGCAATCACAGGAGGTAAAATGGGAATGGTTTCATTTTTACACAAGCTTGAAATCAGGAAACTTTGCTTGAAGTTGGTTTCATTTTTACACAAGCTTGAAACAAAGATAAACTATGCTTGAAACCGGTTTCATTTTTACACAAGCTTGAAACGGAAACAAAATATGCTTGAAAAAGTAAGCATGCCCTCAACATGGTGACTCAATTCGAGGTACATGCCCCCCAAGCTTCAGTCCATATGAAAGGCAGATGGAGTGAAGGTTCAAGTTACGAGATCAAGAGACAGACTCGACTGGGATTTTACAAGAACTTATCAAAGACTCGAATTGAACGGGAAAGTGTTTCATTGTTTTAACGAGGTTGACACATTAAAAGAACTATCCTCAGGGCACCTTGTTTCATGGTTTAAGGAGCTTGACACAAGCAGACGAACCATGCTCCGACAACCTTGTTTCATTTTTTAAGGAGCTTGACACAAGACAAGGAACTCTGCTCTGACAACCTTGTTTCATTTTTTAAGGAGCTTGACACAAGACAAGGAACTCTACTCTAACTAGACTCGGTTTCATTTTTTGAGCTTGACACAGGAAAAGAACCATGCTCCAAACGACCTCATCATAATGAACAAGAAGTCATCGCTTCCAAGAGTTCCACTCCCGATGGAAGGAAAACATCTTGGAAGTCAGGACCCAATGCCCCCAGCACCTGATGCACAACGGCACTATCACTAAGTACAAGCACGGGGTAGGTAGCCACATAGTTGACCTGCGGTGGGGCAGATACAACGGGTGGATAAAAACCAGGAAGGGATGATGGCGGGCCAGCTGCCACATCGGGACCAAAGAATGAAAGCTGATCAATGGTCACGATCCGCCCTTCATGTGGAAAACATACCACACGAAAAAGGGAGGAGACAAGCGCTCCCATGGCATAGGTGTAATTGCGCCCCAGGAGCAGATTGAAATCCAAGGGGCCTGGAACAACCATCACGTCTATATGGACGGTTTTACCTCCCAAAGTAACAGGTAACCTTGGAAGGATCCCCAACAGTTGACTCGTTCTTCTGTTAAAATCCAACAGATTCTGCGTAACAGGCGCAAGCGGCGGTGAACCAAAATCTTGCCAAGTAGTTGAGGATAGAACACTAATAGACGCGCCTTCGTCTATAATGGTGCTGGGTACGACCAGACCAAAAGCCTGTACTGTGATCTCGAAAGGCACATAAGGCGGAAGACGGTATCCTGCAAATCGATTCCAATCAAAGGAAGCGACTAAACTACTTGGAGGGGCTACCATCGAACCGAGATGGTCTTCCCCTGGTGTTACGGAAGAAGGAGCATCCTCCACGACCTCCATCTCGAAGGTGGGAGGGGAATCCTCCGAGACCTCCATCACAGGAGGCGAAGGAGCAGCTTCTTGAGGTATGGGGACAGGAGAATCTTTCTCCAAGTCCGAGGAATCTGAAGAAACAAGAAGAACATGAGGGGTGTGAGATCCACTCTCCACGAAAAAGACCTGGTGCACCGCAGACGGAGCCAGCTCAACCGATCCCACGACCAATGGTTGGTCTGGAATGGATTCCTGAATTTGAATTTCCGAGAGAGCGAGATCGACCAAGGATGACCCTTGAGGAATCATAGGATCAGCTGGCGGAGGACTCAAAGAAAGCTGCTTGTAAACAGCCGAAAGGCATGGCGCAGAAACAGCCGATTTTTCCAAAACTCGCTTGGCTTCATCCATATATGGACAAAGGTGAATGGCATGGTGAATGGCATGGTGCCCTTCACACAACTTACAGGGATTGGTAATCTTACCCTGCTTCTTAGGAGCCTTACGAGCAGCAGTTGAAGACGTGCCCCCAGCCTGACTCCCAGAAGCCAAAGGCAACGGCGGACGACCATTGGACCATACTTCGAGCACCTTGGGAATGCCAGGGAAATCTTGAAGAAGATGGTCTCCCATGCACAACATGCAAGGGAACTTGACTTTCCGTGGAGGGTTGGGAGGTTTATCAAGAGGAGATGTTTCAGAAGCAGTAGCTGCACTTTTAGCCTCTCGCTTATCAGACTTCTTCTTCTTTGTCTTCTTCTTCTTCTTCTTAGCCACCCGGTTAGTCGAATCCAGACTTTCACTAGGCGAAGTAGAAGAGGAGGATGCAGAAATAGGCGAAGAAGGGGAGAAGTCCACCTTAGAATCAACATGATGTTGTTCAGGCGGAGGAACTGATTGAACAGTAGTCGAAACATTCGGGACTACAGAAGTTGAGAACAACCAAACAGGTAACCCAACAGTTAACCCAGGAAGGGACAATGTTGCCATATAAGGAGCACCAACATTTCCAAAAGGAGGAAAATGGCCAGGATTCCCATCGGAGGGGATTCCTTGGTTGGTGAACTCTGGAAAAGCTGCCATCAGAAACGATCTTAGAACAACACCCTAAGGAAACTAACTCTAACCAGGAATATTTCGTGGGCAGTTAATTTTTAAAACATTGAAACAAAACTCTACCGTTTCATCTTTTAAGAGTCGAGAAACAGGAAAAAGGTGACTCTATCGCTTTCAGATTGGAAACAAGCGTGAAAGGACAAGCGCTTGATGATATTTTCAAATTTAATGAGTCAGAAAAGATCGAAATGACTACTCAGGAATACTAGGCAAAGGGTGTACCAAATAACTGTGAACTGCAATATACACCGTGGTTTCAAAATGAAAGAGAAATCAACCAAGGACTTAACGTACGTGCAGGCAATCTCCCCGAATGTTGTGTTCGGTGTATCACGGGTATAGGGCGGCAGACTCGGCTTCCTATAGATAAAGGATAGAAACCTAGTGGGGTCTCCCTTTATATACGCGACGGTACGGGGAGCACAAGTCCGTACTAGTGCTGTCTAAAGCCAAGAGGCAAACGACAGCTACTAGGTTTAAAGACGTCGGAACACGTCTCTAGCCTAGACCTCTAAATATTTCGTTAATGTTTCAATGCTTCCTCAGGTAAATTGAGTAAATTTTAATGTTGATCTTCAATTATGTCTTGGTTTCAAGGCCCTACCGCATGTCATATGAAAATCTCCTATATGCAGCTATATGAGAAAAGAAAACTTTTCAATTTGATGAATGCTATCTAGTTAAGGGAAGAGCTTCAAACAATGATGCGACATAAAACAACACTGCAAACGAAATCTTTTCCAAACTAGATGACTTTCACTATCCAAAAGTAATTTCAAACATTCAACGATGCAAACAATGCAATGTGATCTATGAAAAATCCTCTTTTTTGAAAACTATGCAATTGTAATCTATGCACAATTTCCTTTTCCTTTTCAAATGATAAGAATGTACTCAATGAATTTTTCGATGAAATGAGAATCTACTTAATGCATGATTTTAACGAAAGAGAATGCACTCAAAGCGATTTCTAGCTTTCAATCATTAAACAATGTGATCTAAGTTCAATGATAAATCTCAAAATACTCTTCAATGCAATGTGATCTAATGCATTTTAACAAAAAGAACACTTTGAGACGAAAACTAAATAAACGCAAATCTTCTTAATGAAGGATGAATTCAAAAGAGATGTAAACAAACACTAAGAATGCAATCGTTGTTTCAAACACTTTGTCATGAAATCCCTCAAAAGGCGACAAGACATATGAGGTCAAACACAAAGAGGACTTCCAAAGCAAGAGATCAAAACAAGGCATTCATTCCCTTTTACATCAAGCAATCATGGAGAGAAGATATTTCAAACAATGAGCAATGTAATCTATGCTCATATAGAGAAAAGACCGGAAGGGAAAGACACACTGGTGAAGGATTCAGGGAAAAAGTCTCAATTTTCACACACCCTGAAATTGGCCCGACTTTGTCATTGACAACTAGCGCCAACTGGCGCGATTTGCTCACTGACAACTAGTGCCAATGCCCAATTGGCGCGGGTTGCTAACTGACAACAAGCGCCAACGCCTGAAAATGAAAAAACAAAGAATTCCTCCCAACCAAGACCAGACTCACCACTTCAAGCAGAATCTAAAACAAACCCAGAAGCAAAGTACTAACCAAAAGAAACTTCCGAACAAGGGTAAACCCTATCACCTACAGGAGATGGCGCGACTGTCTGGTTGTAATCCGCGCCAGACAGGGGATGGCGCGAGTGATGAACTATCAACCCGCGCCAATTGGCGCGACTGTCAGGGTGGAAACCGCGCCAATCAAGCCAACCATGAAAGGATGAAAACTCGGAAAAACAGAGGTCAGATCTGATCCTCTGGGGCTGAACCAAAAGCCAAACACAAGAAGAGCCAGCCAAAAGAGCCGATCAAGCAAGCAAAGTCGAGAAACAACCGAAAAGACAAGACAATAGTCCAAGTGTTCAGTTCATAAACTAAATCGGAGATTGACTGAAGCAACTTTAATCTACTTCGCTAATGCAGAGCAATAGCGTTTCGAAGGCTATCTGGCTAACTTCAGGCTCTATCTGTAGCTTATAAATCATAACAACAACAAGCTAACTCCCCAGCGGAGTCGCCAATTTGTTGTGGAGGTAAATCCTCTCTGCGGACAGAGGCGATCCCTACTAGGCCAGACCGGGTCTAGCAACAATCATTCACGCTATAGTGCAGGTTCCTAGTTGCAGATAAACCAACTAGCGATGAAGGCTTACATGGAATCCAACGCTATCGCTCGTAGAGAAGGTAGCGCTCCCATTCCTTAGCTCTGGCAGATCACAATCCCCACGATCTCCGTGATCGGATACCTGCACACGTAACAAACAAAAAAAACGCAAGCGTAAAATCCAGTGCATACAACTATATGTCAGTCAGAGAAGACATAACTCATGATCATTATCAAGAACAAGAGTGGAACCATAACCAATAGTCGCTTATCATTAATCAATCAAAAGAAGAATACAACCATAGCTCTGACGCTGAATTCTCCTTCGGAGGGTCGCCAGCAGAACACGTCTCGAAAAAGCCTGTCGGGGATGAGACAAACCTCTCTCTTCGGATGTCTCGACAATGATCTCCTTGCTTGGATTTGGCTTTAAGGGAATGAATCAAGGCTCTTGCGGCATAAGGCTTTGATGGCTCTTGGGAACTTGGAGACTAGCTATTCAGCCATTCAGCCCCTTCATCAATGGATGAAGGCTATATTTATAGAGGAGAGGAGGAGGTTGGGATCCCTACAATAGTGGAAGGGAGGCCTTATCCCTTGGGAGGTTCCCCATAAGGTGGAAACAAGAGGCCAAAGGAGGAAGGCCGTGGTTATTCAGTCGAAACCACTCCGATGACTCATCCACGAAGTTGTAATCGAAACTTCGCCTCCTTTTTTAAAAAACTTTCCAAAAGCAGATTGGCGCGGGTGCTTAACTGGGACAGAGCGCCAATTGGCGCGGGCTCAGTGTTAATTTTCCTCATTGGCGCGAGTACATAACGGGCTACCAGCGCCAAGGCAAAAACAGGTGTTTTTAGGGGTCTGCTCAGGAAATGATCAACAGGAGGAATGTTGTCCTCATGGTAAGGGATGCAATGATGGTATTTGCAAGGCATGACACTGCTTATTGGTCACAGAAACGACCCTCCAATGGGCGAGATGGGGATTGCAGGGACGGTGACAAATTACTGTGTAACAACTACATATTGTGACCATCGGTTTATAAGTTACAAATGTACATAGTAAAGAAACACACTTTACCTAACTCTGTGCTAGACAAACTTATTTCCTATGTGTCGGAATATCCTAACATCCCCCCTTAAGAACAACTTGAGATAGGATTGAAGTATTTACAAAGGTGACACAATAGGAGACTATTTCCTATGTGTCGGAAGATCCTAACATCCCCCCTTAAGAACAACTTGGGATATGATTGAAGGATTTACAAAGGTGACACAATAGGAGATCGAAGGAGGCATTAGAACCTACCCCCCTTAATGATAACTTTCCTAAACTCCAAGTATAGATCAAATTTTGGTAAACTTCACTTCTGTGAGAGCCTTTGTAAAGATATTGGCAACTTGATCATTGGTTGAACATTACTGCACTTGAAGACAACGATCATGAATAAGTTTTTTGATGAAGTGTATGTGTAGCTCAATGTGTTTCATGCGTTGATGTTAAACTTGATCTTTACATAGTTAAATGGCACTCTGATTATCACACTAAAGTGTAGTTAGATGTTGCTGATGAAGACCAAATTCGGACAGGATCTGACGAAGCCACGGGACTTCCTTGTTGGCTTCAATAGCACCACGATACTCTGCTTCTATCGAAGAAAGAGAAATGGAACTTTGTTTCTTACAAGACCATGTAATAGGACCTGAACCAAGAGTGAATACTTAGTCTGCAGTAGACTTTCGATCATCAGGGTCACCAGCCCAATCAAAATCAATGAAGCCAATCAACAATGGAGATGCTCCTGCACTATAATGAATCCCGAACTGAATTGTACCTCGAATATATCGAAGTATTCTTTTAGCTGCTTTCTAATGACTTTCATGAGGTTTGTGCATAAACTGAGCAACAAGACCAACGACAAAGGAAAGGTCGGGACGGGTATGGATTAGATACAGAATTTTACCAACAAGTTGACGGTATAAGGTAGAATCAACTTCAGGGGAAGTACAAGTGACAGAAAGCTTGACTCAGACTGAAAGGGAGAAGGGGTTGGCTTATAGTCTTCTATGTGAAAGTGGCGTAGAAGATCACAGACATAGTTGGACTGAGAAAGGGTAATACCTTCTGTTAGCAACCTATAATATATGGGTCATAATTTTGACTTGACTGTTGGTAATTTTGTAAATCTGTACATACTTTGCCTTCTGCAAGTTGTATTCACATATTTTGTAAAAAATCAAAAAAATAGAAAAATCAAAAAGAGAGTAAAAAAGTCCTAAAAGAATAATCAACAGACTTAGAAAAAATAAAAGACCCCAAAATAAAAATGAATAAAAGATGAAAGTGTGCAAGCATAAGTGCCACTACTTTTTTACTTTTTGACTATGGCAGAGTGTCAATAAATTCTATAGTCCATGATGAGTTAAACAGTTTAATCTTAACTTGTCATTTTTTAATTTCACTATTTGTAGATAGAGAATAATGAGTTGTCATACAGTTTAATCATGACAATTCAGTGGTTAGGTAGAGAAATAAAGTGAATCCAACAATTTAATCTGGATTCATGGATGAAATAAGTGTAGAATTAGATAGTTTTCTTTCTTTCAGAAAGAATAAGTGCTGTGAAGGTTGCTAGCTCAAATGCACCTTACTACAAAGGAAGAAAAAATGTTAGCATGGTAAGCTGGGTAGGTAGAAGAAGGTGAAAAGTCTCAATGTAAATATCATTCATCATGGGCTGCAAAATAACTAACTTCCCCTTCCCATGGTCATGAAACATTTTAAACCATCAGTCATAAAGGCTCAAGGCATTTCCTTGACTTTTGTTGGGATCGGACCCAAGGCTCTATGACTAATCAGTTGAAAATGTAAAATGTCTATATTAATCCCTAAAATCACATCATTTACCATTAATGCATTCATTCCCCTAAATAATCCTAAGTAAAACTCCATTTTTACTTAAAGGCATTTTAATTCCCATTTGATTAACTTCCTACATCATTTGAAAACATTAAGCCCTCAAAATAACATTATATCATAAGTTAAGTGATAAGATCAATGCAATTTATCTTTTAAAACCTCACTTTACTTGTTATGTTTATGTGTTTTGAGTATACATTGTCCCATTTTCATATTAACTCTAACTTATGTATTAATTCCCTATAGAAATGACCTTTTCCTATAATATATAATTCATTTTTATATAATAAACCCAAAAACCCACTTATTATTATTTTAGCCAAAGTTTATAATTCCCACATGTTTAATAAAAACCTGCATTATAACACCCTTTGGCTAAAATATATCTTTATATAGTGTCTCGCCCCTATGGTAATTAAATCACCTTGGTTTAATTAACCATATAATAAAAATATATGAAAAAACATTTAAAACATGTTTTATATATGTTTTAAGCAAAAATATCGAAGTTTCATTTAAACTAAACTTCAAAGCAAAAAACCCATTCATTTGTTCATTTTCCCTTACCCGACTCATCTAACCCAAGGTTAAACCCTAACCTAACCCTTTTCTCCCCGATACATATCCCATACCCCAATTGTTAACCTGGGTTAAAGCCCTTTTATACCTCTCCCGATCATGTTTCCTATATACAAAGTCTGTTTGTATATAAAACTTAACCATATCCCTTTCTCCACCGGATTGAATTTCAACCCTCCGATCTCCAAATCCTATTTAATCCAACGGTTGAAAATCAACGCGACAATTTAACACATCTCCATCCCTCCCCCATCGCGTAAAATAACAACCGTCCGATCTTCTTTTATTTCCAAGATCTTATGGCCCAAAATGAATCTGATGACTTACCTTTCCCCCCACCTTTCCTTTTGATCGTGACCATTCGCTTGTTGAAGCTAGATCCGACGGTGCCAGTTCATTTTCGCGTTCATAAAGTAATCGACTAATGTTTTGGAAAATTCGCGCGATATGGGTTGTTTTTCAAAACCACCCTGTGTCGACGTGTCCTGATATGATTGGATCGAGTTCAAAAAGCGATTTACCGCTTACCGCTCTGGAGCTACGCAAATACCACCCTGTGGTATTCCGAAACCACTCCCGCCTAACCTTTATTTAATGTAATTAACTATAGTTTAAACTATGGTTCAATATGTTCAAACCCAATGTTTTCATAACATTTCACCTATTCGCGCTTTTAACATGTGAAACCTCCGCAGAGCCTATTTCATCTAATTTTCACCATTATGCGCCATTACACATTTGAGAGCCTATGCAGAGCCCTTTTCACCATTTTCAAACCTGCCAGCACCATTTTCATGCTAGTTTCCTTGCAATTCAACCACGAAGAGCCAAAGTACCCTCTGATAGACCAATTTAGCATAATTGAAGACTGTGTGCAACCGTGAAACGTCATCGACTACAATTATACCTTTTAAAGGTATTTTTCATCACACTTAACCAGAAAAGCTTCAATTCCCAAAAGAAAAAGCACCAATTTTCAATTATTGCCTGTAATTATCTTAATTACCCACACAGAAATTACAGAAAACATCCAAAGTATAGGGGAAACTTTGTCAAATTTTCCGCAGAATCCCTCATTTCCTTTTTTGCAAGTTTTATCCATACCCTGGTCATTTTCACTGCTGGAATTGATCATAACCTTTCTTCTGAGCATTAAAACCCTCTTTTCCTCTGAAACTTTGCTCAGAACCCTATTTTACCAGAGATATTCTCCAAAAATCTCTTGTTTCCAACAGAAGAACTCAGCAAGCAGTCTAAGTTTGCTCTGTTCAATTAAAAAATGACAAAGAAACAAGTAACCCCCAAATCAGGAGGTCCAAAGCCTCAAAATAAAGCCTCTGCTAAAACCCCTCAGCCTAAATCTTCTAAAATTGATAAACCCACCCCTGCACTCACTGTTGATTCCACATAAGTTGTTAGGCTTGTCCAACCTCCAGTTATTTCACAAGAAAATAGTCCTCTGGTTGACCTTGATTACAGAATATTGGACCCTTCAGTAGAATTCAATTTACTTGATGTCTATAACTGGTGTTTTGGTAAATCAGTAGAGAAAGGTGATAAGGATATACAAGTTTGGGATTCCAATCTGCCAAGGTACATTGTCCCTCTTACTCATTCAGCCCCTAATTTTTTCAGATTGTGTCAGTGCTATTATCTTCCAGACCAAAGGTGCATTGTCAATAAAGACATAGAGGTCATATTTTACATCAATACAGAATCCATAAAATCTATGCTGCAACTAAATCCTGACCCCAATGTTGCTTCATTGTCAATAGAGGATTTAACTCAACTTTACTTAGACCTTGATTTTGCTTCTAAGTTCAAAGTCTTCCAGACTTTTTGTCCCAAACAGGTTGATACCCCTAAGCTCAATCCTCCATTTGATACTTTTGATTTTCCAAATGAAACCAGACAGATTGTCTCCATGCTATCATTCATACTGGGATATAATAGTGATGAATTCACTGATGTTGCTATACTAGGTTTTCTGTCTACTCTGAGTCCTGGCCAGTCTCCATCCATTGTGTACAATTTTGCCAAGTTCATTACAGAAAACATGCACTATCAATTGTCTAGATTGTCAAAAGAAGGAGTTTTTAGATATACCTCATATCTACTTCATATCTTTCTGTATTATCAAGCAGA
The DNA here is from genome assembly GCA_034641835.2 of Pinus albicaulis. Lineage (NCBI taxonomy): Eukaryota > Viridiplantae > Streptophyta > Pinopsida > Pinales > Pinaceae > Pinus > Pinus albicaulis. The sequence continues at coordinate 254,402,622 of CM076574.1, read as the reverse complement.
CAAGTTTCCTATTGAGTTTTAGAAGATAGATCCTGAAGGGAATGTACTTTCAGTTGTGTTTTCGTCATCAATTCTGAGAAAATGGAACAGGGAATACAACTATGCAGACTTTAATGACTTGTTTTTAGTACCTGTTATGAATTTACTAAATAAAGAACAAACCCCTAGAATTAATGAAGAAACAAAGAGGATCTTCCAGCTATCTGAGAACTGTAAAACAGGGGATTGGTACTTATACAAGAGTTACACAGAGATTAAAGTATATGGTGCACTCTTGGCCCCATATAAATTTCCAAGATTTGTGACAACAATGTTATTTGCTTTAGAATATTTGAGGCGGTTGTTGAATGTAGATGAAGTCAATTTCATAGCTTCTAGAAAAAAGACTCAATTCAAACTGAAAAATCAAGTTGGGCCATTTATTGTGAATAACAGAGAAGCGGCAAATGAAATTAATGTCAAGTTGAAAGAGTATAAATTCTCACTGTAACCACCTGTGTTTGATCAACAGTGGAAAAGAAAAACAGGTTGATCAAACACAGGTGATTACAGTGAACAAAGAAGCTGAAATTCTTCACAAAAGAAGCAGAAAAGAAGATAGTTTCACAGCTGAAACTATTCTAGATAAAAGATTCAGAATCCCCTATAGTAAGAAAAGTAAATTGACTGATGAAGAAAGGGATAAAGCTATCAATGTTGAAGATAACAATGGTCATGAAACTGATGATGAAGCTACAAGGATAGTAACTGAAACACTCAAAGAGCTTCAAAATGTCCAAATTGGAGCCCAGCAAAAAGACACAGTCATGGTTGATAAACAATCAAAAGTTGATAGGCCTTCTTCTTCTAAAGAACCTGACAACACAGAGTCAGATATTCAAATCAGGTTCAGACAAATCAAAGAAAAGAATGAAGAAATCAAAAGTGAAGCATATTCCAAATTCCTTAAAGAAAAGCCTAGGAATAAATATAGACTCCTTTCAGCTTTTGATTATTCTTCTAATAAATTGGTGATGTCATTTCTCAAGCCTACAGTGGCTGATCCAAAAACTATTGCAGATTATTCAAAGACATACCTTGAAGTTGATGCAGATGCTGTCCATGAATTGGACCAAATAGAATTCCATAGAAGCAATACAGAGATGTTATATTCTAAAATAGTCAATAAGACTATGAATTCTATCAGGCTTGAGAAAACACTAATAAACCTTCAAACTCAAATGAAATTGGATAAAGCCTCATTCTATGCCAATAAATTGAAGATCAAAGCATTAGAAGACTTGGTGATTGAAGCAGGAGTTGATCCAGCTAACATTGAAGTTGCAAATTCTTTAATCAAATAGAAAAATGAAGACATAGCTACTCTAAGAAAACAACTAAAATTGCCTCAAAGTGAAAATCCCCAGGAAAAAGAAATCCTTCGGCAGAAGACAGAAAATGATGAATTAAAACAACTTGTTCTTAAAATGACAGACCAGATAAAAGAAATGGAGAAATTAAACAGGATTAGTGATAATAAGCTCCATGTTTTAAACTAGTTGGCATTTTTATGTTTTTTGCTTGATGACCGAACCATAGAATTATTAATTGCTCTAGGTCCCAGTTTGATCCCCTCCTTCAATCCTATTTTCTGTAGCTTAAGGATTCTTAAGTGCCCTTTTGTTTAGATTTCACCCATTCCATAAACAAAGCCTATTCAAAGCCTTAGAAGGTCATGTATCCCGCCCTTAGTACATTTGCATCTTTAAGTCTTATTTCCTAGCTCTGCTTTCCTAGAGAGTTGACTCCATTGCTCAATGTTCTGGTAGATCCCTCTGGTTTACCTTGAAACACTCTTTATTCCTACCACACTTCTAAAATCAGTCCTATTGCTCACTCATAGCTAGCCTAAAACCCTTTACTAAAACAAATCTAAATATTTAGGAGAGATCTCTCTCTGGAGCTCAGGAAGGCTAGATCCTAAATTCCCAAAGCGGTTCTTGGTTACCCCTGGTTTTCTTAACTACAAAAATCCCCATCCCACAACCTGAGAATTACTAGGGTGATAACATACTGGCGACCATACTGGGGAACTAACCACTCTCCAGTTTTAAGTTTAATCTTGAAGGAAGATCTTTAATTATATATTTTCTACTTTAAGATTGAGTTTAAAGGTTGTGGATATTTTACCCAATAAACATTATGGCTCCCAAGAAAATCTACTACACTAGATCCAACCCTGATCCTAATCCTCCAGAGATAGTAGACAATTCGGACCAGATAGGAAAAAAGAAGAAAAAACAAATTGATAGTTCTGAAACTGAGATACCTCTGAGAAGAGCTAATTCTTTACCAAAAGAATTGGTAAGCTTATTAGACATTGATTTTGACTTAAAGTTTGAAAAAGATTCATTTAGAACAAAATATGAATCGGATTTAAAAGAAATTGTTTTAGATCTAGTTTTTACTTCTTATGTGAGTGAAAAACACAAAATTATTTTTGTTCCTACTAAATCAGATCAAACTAAAAGTAAAAGTCCAGTAAAAAGGGTAAGTGTCTCAAAAATTAAATACATCGAAGAAGCTGTTAAGTTAGAAAAATTTTTGTCTAAATTTAAACCCCCAGTTTCTGAGCTATTTACAACAGTCTTTCCAGCATCAGATTCTACTATGTATGCTGCCACATCATTTACTGATTCTACTGTCAGTTCACCTCAAGATAACATAAGCCCTGAGTTGCCTCTACCCCATAGAATCATATACTCATCATATCCACAATCCACTGTTAGTTCATCAACTGATCCATTCATCCCTGAGTTGCCCTTGCAGCCCAAAGTAGTATATCCATCATTTACCCAACCCATTACAACTACCATTAGCCATACTACTTCTTTTTCATCCCCATTACCAATCTCTTCAAGTACATCTATTGCAGTAACCAGCACTATCCCTATCACTACAAATGTACCTCCCAGTTAAGCTAAAATCCAAGCCATGGCAGCTCGATATGCTCCCTTGGTCCTACCTCAAAATCTCCATGACATGCCCCAGAACTACCAAAAATATATTCCACTGTTTGATAATCTTTCACAGATTACTGCACAACAACATATTACTAGAATGAATGATTTCTAGGAAGTCTATGAGATAGATGAAACTGATGTCCAAATGAGGTTATTTTCTCAAATTCTAATTGGAGAAGTAAAAACCTGGTTTAAAAGTTTAGGAGCTGGTAGCATAGCAGACCTAGCTGCATTTCATATAGCCTTCCTAAATAAATGGGAGAAAAAGAAGAACCCTATGCAAATACTATCTGAGTTTGATGCGGTTAAGAGAGCCCCAAATAAGTCTGTCCAAGACTTCTGCACAAGATATAACAGTGTTTACAATGCCATTCCTGCAGATCTTAAACCCACCCCGTATTCCGTGCTACTCAAATTCCCTGATTGTTTTGACGTAGACATGGCTTACCAACTTAGGGAAAGGGATGAAAATACTTTATAACAAATGCAACAAAACGATGTAGGTGTAGAAATTTTTTGAATAATGAGCATGAATTTCAAAATTGTCAAATCGATAACGACTATAACATAGATTCACATTGTGATATAGATTTAAATTTCTGTCAAATAGATGATTTAGATATTTTAGATGTACATAAGTTTGAAAATTCTACTATTTTTACTCAAAGTGACATTGATGAAATGGAAAAAGTAGACATAGAGGAATTGATTGAAGATGAAATAGATTTGATTGATTTAAAAAATAACATTTTACCCAGAGGTTCAACTCCTCTAGAAGATTTATTTGACTCCAATGATGTGCCCATAAGGCCAAAAATGGAGATAGTTAAGTCTGATATAGAAGAGTATAACTTAGGGACAGATGAAAAACCAAGAATAATCAAACTATCCAAATCCTTATCATCAGATGAAAGGGCTAAATACATTGAACTTTTAAAAGAATTTCAAGATGTCTTTGCATGGAGCTATGAAGACTTAAAAACTTACAACACAGACATTATCCAACATAAAATTCCTTTAAAAGAAAATCAAAAACCTTTTCAACAGAAACTCAGAAGGATTAATCCGGTTTTGTTACCCCTAATTGAAAAAGAAGTCAAAAGAATGTTTGATGCTCAGATAATTGCACCAGTCAGATTTTCTGACTTGGTATCTAATTTAGTGCCAACTAGAAAAAAGACAGGAGAAATTAGACTATGCATAGACTTTAGGAATCTTAATAAAACATCCTTGAAGGATAACTACCCCTTGCCAAAAATGGACCATATTTTACAGAGGGTAGCAGGTTCTTCCAGAATCTCTTTATTAGATGGTTTCTCTGGTTACAATCAGATTCTAGTTCACAAAGATGACCAAACCAAAATTGCATTTACTACTGCATGGGGCACTTTCATGTATGTGAAAATGCCTTTTGGGTTAAAAAATGCAGGGGCTACATTTCAAAGGCCATGGATATTGCCTTTGCCAAGGATATCGATGAGTTTTTAGTCATTTATTTGGATGATATTACTGTTTTTTCTAAAACAAATGATGATCACTTGGATCATCTGAGACAAATTTTTATTAAATGCAGAAAATATGGTATATCTCTTAATCCTAAAAAGTCTATTTTTTGGCTAGAAGAAGGCAAATTTATAGGTCATATCATTTCAAAAGAAGACATTAGAATAGACCCTGCAAGAATAGAAGCAATTCTAAACATTCAACCACCAAGGAACATTAAATAACCCCAAGAATTCTTGGGAAAGATCAATTTTCTAAGAAGATTCATATCAAATCTGGCTGAGATTATAAAAGGTCTTAATAACATGCTTAAAAAGGACTCCTCAATTAAATGGACAATAAAGGCCAAACAATATTTTGAATCTATCAAACAGACCTTAACTAAAGCACCAGTCCTTATCAGTCCAGATTACAGAAAAGATTTTATAATCTTTTCCTTTGCATCCGAACACACCATAGCTGCAGTTCTTCTGCAGAAAAATGATCAAGGCTTTGAACAACCCATTTCATTTTTTAGTAAAGCTCTCAAAGATGCACCACTGAAATACAACATAATAGAAAAACAGGCTTTGGCTCTGGTTAAAGCTATCAAATATTTCAGAGTGTATATACTTCGTTCACACATCATTGCATATGTCCCTAATGCAGTAGTTAAAGACATTTTGACTCAAGATGGACCAGACAACAGGAGAGGAAAGTGGATAGCCACAATCCTTGAATATGATCTGGAAATTAAACCAACTAAACTCATTAAAGGACAGGGTTTAGCCAGATTGATGGCTGAATCAAATTGCAATGCCTTAGATATTAATTTCATTGCACAAGTAGATGAACAGGAGGAGATGGCGACTCCATCGATTAGTGAGGCCTATCAAGACTCACCATGGTACTTTGATATAATATTTGTACTAACAAACTTACAAGCTCCTCCTGGACTGACAAAAACCAAGGCAAGATTCATCAAGCAAAAGGCAATGAGATTCTGTATCTTAAATAATGCACTGTATTGGAGAGAAAGTACTGGAATTTTACTTAATTGTTTATTGCAATCTGAATCTGATAAGATCCTTGAGGAATTTCATGCAGGTGACTGTGGAGGCCATCTATACTGGAAGAGCACAGCTGATAAATACTCAGAGCTGGTTTTTACTGGCCATCTTTATTTTCAGATGTTAAAAAGTTTGTTACCTCTTGCCATCAATGCCAAATTTTCGAAGGTAAAAAGAAACTGTTACCTTTACCTCTGAAACCAATATCCACTAAAAAACCATTTCAACTATGGGGGTTAGAATTCATAGGTGAAATTCATCCTCCATCTTCAGGTCAACACAAATGGATTCTAATTGCTACTGATTACTTTACTAAGTGGATTGAAGCAATTCCCACTAGACATGCTACAGACTCAATTATTATCTCATTCATAGAAAGTAATATTTTGTCTAGATTTGGATGCCCACACAAAATTATTACAGACAATGCTGCTACTTTCAAATCTAAGAAGATGATTGCTTTCTGCCATAAATACCATATTACCTTAGGTCATTCCACAACATACTATCCCCAAGGTAATGGTATGGTCGAATCCTCAAATAAAAGTTTAGTCAACATCATCAAAAAACTACTCCAAGATAATAAAAAGACATGGAATAAGAAGCTGGTCTATGCCCTTTGGGCTGATAGACTTACTACAAAAAAATCTATAGAAACTTCACCATATCAGATTGTTTATGGTACAGATGCAGTTTTTCCTTCTTCCTTGGGTGTCCCAGTCATGAAGATTATCCAGGAATCACAGGTAGAAACTAATGACATTCAAAGAAGAATCAATGATACCATACACCTTCAACAAACCAGAGATGAAGTTTATGAAAAGTCACAAGTTTTACAGGACAAGATAAAAAAGATTTTTGATAAAAGAGTTAAGGAAGATGACATTTTCATAGGAGATCAAGTTTTAAGATGGGATGCAAGAAGAGAGGATAAAGGTAAACATGGGAAGTTTGACTTTCTATGGCAGGGACCCTCTGTAATATATGGATAAAGAGGCAATAATTCCTTTTTCATCAGGAATTTGGATGGAACCGAGCTCCAAGAAGGACCAGTAAATGGAAGGATGTTGAAACATTACTATTCCTCACAAGTCACTTAACAGATAGATCTATTTACTTCATCATTGTAAATATTCACAGTCAGAGTCTATATTGGATTGAATATATTATCTACAAAGTTGAAGCCCAAAGAGAAGGCCCTGAGCTTTGCAGTATAAGATATCATAAATATGATTGTTGCAGAAAACAAAAGACATATACAGGATCACCAAGGTCAATGGATAAGGCTAATGATCTCAGAGTTTTTGGCATTTCACAAGGAAAATCCATCCCCAAGTGAAGCCGATGTTAGCAACCTATAATATAGGGGTCATAATTTTGACTTGACTATTGGTAATTTTGTAAATTTTTACATACTTTGCCTTCTGCAAGTTGTATTCACATATTTTGTAAAAAATCAAAAAAATAGAAAAATCAAAAAGAGGGTAAAAAAGTCCTAAAATAATAATCAAATGACTTAGAAAAAATGAAAAACCCCAAAAGAAAAATGAATAAAAAGATGAAAGTGTGCAAGCATAAGTTCCACTACTTTTTTACTTTTTTACTGTGGCAGAGTGTCAATAAATGCCATAGTCCATGATGAGTTAAACAGTTTAATCTTAACTTGTCATTTTTTAATTTCACTTGTTGTAGATAGAGAATAATGAGTTGTCATACAATTTGATCATGACAATTCAGTAGTTAGGTAGAGAAATAAAGTGAATCCAACAATTTAATCTGGATTCATGGATGAAATAAGTGTAGAATTAGATAGTTTTCTTGCTTTCAGAAAGAATAAGTGTTGTGAAGGTTGCTAGCTCAAATGCACCTTACTACAAAGGAAGAAAAAATGTTAGCATGGTAAGCTGGGTAGGTAGAAGAAGGTGAAAAGTCTCAATGTAAATAGCATTCATCATGGGCTGCAAAATAACTAACTTCCCCTTCCCATGGTAATGAAACATTCTAAACTATCAGTCAAAAAGGCTCAAGGCATTTCCTTGACTTTTGTTGGGACCGAACCCAAGGCTCTATGACTGATCAGTTGAAAATGTAAAATGTATATATTAATCCCTAAAATCACATCATTTACCATTAATGCATTCATTCCCCTAAATAATCCTAAGTAAAACTCCATTTTTACTTAAAGGCATTTTAATTCCCATTTGATTAACTTCCTACATCATTTGAAAACATTAAGCCCTCAAAATAACATTATATCATAAGTTAAGTGATAAGATCAATGCAATTTATCTTTTAAAATCTCACTTTACTTTTTATGTTTGTGTTTTGAGTATACATTATCCCATTTTCATATTAACTCTAACTTATGTATTAATTCCCTATAGAAATGACATTTTCCTATAATATATAACTCATTTTTATATAATAAACCCAAAAACCCACTTATTATAATTTTAGCCGAAGTTTATAATTCCCACATGTTTAATAAAAACCCACATTATAACACCCTTTGGCTAAAATATATCTTTATAGAGTGTCCCACCCCTATGGTAATTAAATCACCTTGGTTTAATTAACCATATAATAAAAATATATGAGAAAACCTTTAAAACATATTTTATATATGTTTTAAGCAAAAATATCGAAGTTTCATTTAAACTAAACTTCAAAGCAAAAAACCCATTCATTTGTTCATTTTCCCTTACCCGACTCATCTAACCCAAGGTTAAACCCTAACCTGACCCTCTTCTCCCCAATACATATCCCATACCCCAATTGTTAACCTGGGTTAAAGCCCTTTTATACCTCTCCCGATCATGTTTCCTATATACAAAGTCTGTTTGTATATAAAACTTAACCATATCCCTTTCTCCATCGAATTGAATTTCAACCCTCCGATCTCCAAATCCCATTTAATCCAATGGTTAAAAATCAATGTGACAGTTTAATACATCCCCATCCCTCCCCCATCGTTTAAAATAACAACCCTCCGATCTTCTTTTATTTCCAAGATCTTATGGCCCAAAATGAATCCGATGACTTACCTTTCCCCCCACCTTTCCCTTTGATCGTGATCGTTCGCTTGTTGAAGCCAGATCCGACGACGCCAGTTCATTTTCGCGTTCATAAAGTAATTGACTGATGTTTTGGAAAATTCGCGCGATATGGGTTATTTTCCGAAACCACCCTGTGTCGACGTGTCCTTATATGATTGGATCGCATTCGAAAAGCAATTTACCGCTGGCCGCTCTGGAGCTGCGCGAATACCACCCAGTGGTATTCCGAAACCACTCCTACCTAACCTTTATTTAATGTAATTTAACTATAGTTTAAATTATGGTTTAATACGATAAAACCCAATGTTTTCATATCATTTCACTTATTCGCGCTTTTAACCTATTAAACATCCGTTGAGCCTATTTTCATCTAATTTTCACCATTGTGCGCCATTGCACCTTTGAGAGCCTGTGCAGAGCCCTTTTCACCATTTTCAAACCTACCAACACCATTTTCAAGCCATTTTCCTTGCAATTCAACTACGAAGAGCCAAAGTACCCTCTGATAGACCAATTCAACAGAATTGAAGATTGCGCGCAACCGTGAAACGTCTTCGACCACAATTATACCTTTTAAAGGTATTTTTCATCAAACTTAACCAGAAAAGCTTCAATTTCCAAAAGAAAAAGAACCAATTTTCAATTATTGCCTATAATTATCTTAATTACCCACACAAAAATTGCAAAAAACATCCAAAGTACAAGGGAAACTCTGTCAAATTTTCTCCAGAATCCCTCATTTCCGTTTTTGCAAGTTTTATCCATACCCTGGTCATTTTCACTGTTGGAATTGATCATAACCTTTCTTCTGAGCATTAAAACCCTCTTTTCATCTAAAACTTTGCTCAGAACCCTATTTTACCAGAGATATTCTCCAAAAATCCCTTGTTTCCAACAGAAGAACTCAGTAAACAGTCTAAGCTTGCTCTGTTCAATTAAAAAATGACAAATAAACAAGTAACCCCCAAATCAGGAGGACCAAAGCCTCAAAATAAAGCCTCTGATAAAACCCCTCAGCCCAAATCTTCTAAAATTGATAAACCCACCCCTGCACTCACTGTTGATTCCATAGAAGTTGTTAGGCCTATCCAACATCCAATTATTTCACAATAAAATAGTCCTCTGGTTGACCTTCATTACAGAATATTGGACCCTTCAATAGAATTCAATTTACTTGATGTCTATAACTGGTGTTTTGGTAAATCAGTAGAGAAAGGTGATAAAGATATACCAGTTTGGGATTCCAATCTGCCAAAGTACATTGTCCCTCTTACTCATTTAGCCCCTGATTTTTTTCAGATTGTGTCAGTCCTATTATCTTCCAGACCAAAGGTGCATTGTCAATAAAGACAGAGAGGTCATATTTTACATCAATGCAGAATCCATAAACTCTATGCTGCAACTAAATCCTGACCCCAATGCTGCTTCATTATCAATAGAGGATTTAACTCAGCTTTACTTAGACCTTGATTTTGCTTCTAAGTTCAAAGTCTTCCAGACTTTTTGTCCCAAACAGGTTGATATCCCTAAGCTCAATCCTCCATTTGATCCATTTGATTTTCCAAATGAAACCAGACAGATTGTCTCCATGCTATCATTCATATTGGGATATAACAGTGATGAATTCATTGATGTTGCTATACTAGGTTTTCTGTCTACTCTGAGTCCTGGCCAGTCTCCATCCATTGTGTATAATTTTTCCAAGTTCATTGCAGAAAAAATGCACTATCAATTGTCCAGATTGTCAGAAGGAGGAGTTTTTAGATATACCTCATATCTACTTCATCTCTTTTTATATTATCAAGCAGACAAGTTTCCTATTGAGTTTCAGAAGATAGATCCTGAAGGGTATGTACTTTCAGTTGTGTTTTCGTCATCAATTCTCAGAAAATGGAACAGGGAATACAACTATGCAAACTTTAATGACTTGTTTTTAGTACCTGCTATGAATTTACTGAATAAAGAACAAACCCCTAAAATTAATGAAGAAACAAAGAGGATCTTACAGCTATATGAGAGCTGTAAAATAGGGGATTGGTACTTATACAAGAGTTACACAGAGATTAGAGTATATGGTGCACTCTTGGCCCCATATAAATTGCCAATATTTGTGACAACAAGGATATTTGCTTTAGAATATTTGAGGCAGCTATTGAATGCAGATGAAGTCAATTTCATAGCTTCTAGAAAAAAGACTCAATTCAAACTGAAAAATCAAGTTGGGCCATTTATTGTGAATAACAGAGAAGCAGCAAATGAAATTAATGTCAAGTTGAAAGAGTATAAATTCCCACATAGTTTTACGTGGAATTATGATCCACGGGGTATTTTAAGCATGATAAGATTGAAATGCAAGTTGTCTGCCTTCTTGCATGATCCCAAGCCTCAAATTGAAAAATATGCCAATAAAATTGAATGGGAACCAAATACTTTATTTGATGATGATTCACAGGGCATGCAAAAAAACAGTGGAAAAGAAAAACAGGTTGATCAAACACAGGTGGTTACAGTGAACAAAGAAGTTGAAATTCTTCATAAAAGAAGCTGAAAAGAAGATAGTTTCACAGCTGAAACTATTATAGATAAAAGATTCAGAATACCCTATAGTAAGAAAAGTAAATTGACTGATGAAGAAAGGGATAAAGCTATCAATGTTGAAGATAACAATGGTCATGAAACTGATGATGAAGCTACAAGGATAGTAACTAAAACACTCAAAGAGCTTCAAAATGTCCAAATTGGAGCACAGCAAAAAGACACAGTCATGGTTGATAAACAATCAAAAGTTCATATGCCTTCTTCTTCTAAATTCTTCTTCTAAAGAACCTGACAACACAGAGTCAGATATTCAATTCAGGTTCAGACCAATCAAAGAAAAGAATGAAGAAATCAAAAGTGAAGCATATTCCAAATTCCTTAAAGAAAAGCCTAGGAATAAATATAGACTCCTTTCAGCTTTTGATTATTCTTCTAATAAATTGGTGATGTCATTTCTCAAGCCTACAGTGGCTGATCCAAAAACTATTGCAGATTATTCAAAGACAGACCTTGAAGTTGATGCAGATTCTTTCCATGAATTGGACCAAATAGAATTCCATAGAAGCAATACAGAGATGTTATATTCTAAAATAGTCAATAAGACTATGAATTCTATCAAGCTTGAGAAAACACTGATAAACCTTCAAACTCAAATGAAATTGGATAAAGCCTCATTATATGCCAATAACTTGAAGATCAAAGCATTAGAAGACTTGGTGATTGAAGCAGGAGCTGATCCAGCTAACATTGAAGTTGCAAATGCTTTAATCAAAAATAAAAATGAAGACATAGCTGCTCTCAGAAAACAGCTAAAATTGCCTCAAAGTGAAAATCCCTAGGGAAAAGAAATCCTTCAGTAGAAGACAGAAAATGATGAATTAAAACAACTTGTTCTTAAAATGATAGACCAGATAAAAGAAATGGAAAGCCAAATAGAAGTTTTCATGCAAGAAAATGAAAATCTAAAGAAAGCTCAACAGGTTTTCATTCCTACAGTGATCCCAACTGTAAGTACAGTTGTTCCATCTACATTGGTAGAACACTTGGCACCACAAGGAGCATTGGCAACTGCAGTGCCAATCACTTCTCACGACATCTCTGCCTCTTCTTCATCAACCTCACAGATAAACACAGTAGAAGACAAATCTGAAATAATCAGAGCTATGGAAGATATGTCTTTAAAAGATAAAGAAATACTCAATTTGAAAGGCACCATTAAAAATCTGGAAGCTTCTAAAAGAGATGCCTTAATTACTACCAAAGGGCATGAACAGAGGGCTGATAGATTACAAGAACAAGTAAAAAATATTCAACAACAAGTGAATCTTACAGATCAGGTTGCATACATAAAAAATCATTTATGGACAGAAATCATTGAAGGCATTCACTCACAATGGCCTTCTATTCAGGTAATTTATGAGCAGAAAGAGTTGCTACAGGCTGCAAATGCAGAAATTGATAAAACCAAGAAAGAAATTGAAAATAATATACCACAAGCAGTTCAACTCATAGCATTTTTTAACAGCAAAAACAGGGAAGAATTAGAAGAGTTGAAAATTGCTGACAGAACAGAGGCCATCCTTCAAATTAAGAAAGTCTTGAATCAGAGAAACATGATGAATGATTTGGAAGACAGGTGTAAAGATATGAACTTGGCCATCACAAGATTTTGGGCCAAATACAAAGTATTATCAGAAGCAAGTTTACCAGACATTCATGCATTAAATGACAAATTAATGCCACAAAAAGATTATGATCAGAAAATCAGAGCTCATGCTAAGAAGCAAGCTAAACAGCCTTTGCCACAAGGATCTCCAAGTGGCAAAGTATTACTTCAATATTTTGAAAATTTATTCTTTTTGGAAAATAAAATCAAGCATATGTTCATAGTGAAACCAAACTTTGATAAATAGATAGAGGCTGATGAAAGTTACAGGAAATTGAAGAATATGAAGATCCCCACTGCTGAATAGTGGCAATAATTCACAGATCTGATGTGAATTTGACAGGTAAAGGACAGGAAATTTACATGAAAAATCATATTTTACTTTTACCTTATGGTGAAAAAATCAGTGCCAAAGTGTATCAGGGTCAAAGTGTATTAGTAAAATCAAATTGTTACTGATGGTCATTTTCCAATTGCAGCAGTGAAACAGTGAAAAGCAGAGATAAAGAGTATCATAACAGAAGGTGAAAAGGAAGAGTATTCTACAAGTCATCTTCCACGAGATAAAGTTTCACTTGCCATCAATGCTTACAGCACATCATAAAGCATTTTTAATTAGAATAATCAGTTCTATTTTTCCTTGTAAAAGATGACAGCTTGCAAATTGTTTTGCTGATGTCCCTCTTCTCATGTTACATTTCCTATTTTTCCTTAAAACATTATCTCAAACTCTGAGATATTTTGTAAACAACTTATGTGTATAAATACTTCATAATTCGAAGTATTCGGTGTGGAATAAAATTTCTCAAGACTACTATAGTCATTTTGCTGGACATATTGAAGTTGGTGTGAGTCAATTAGCGAACCAGCAGACTAGAAACAAGATTAGAGACATCATAACTAAGGATTCTCGTGGTGACAAGATAAGTCTCGTATTTTTTCCTCTTTTTAGTGTTATTCTTTAAAATTTTACATACATTCATTTGATGTGTTTCTATTCTGTAATGATCAACTAAGGAGAAATTAAACAGGATTAGTGATAATAACCTCCATGTTTTAAACTAGCTGGCATTTTTATGTTTTCTTCTTGATGACCGGACCATAGAATTCTTAATTGCTCTAGGTCCCAGTTTGATCCCCTCCTTCAATCCTCTTTTCTGTAACTTAAGGATTCTTAAGTGCCCTTTTGTTCAGATTTCACCCATTCCATCAACAAAGTCTATTCAAAGCCTTAGAAGGTCATCTATCCTGCCCTTAGTACATTTGCATCTTTAAGTCTTATTTCCTAACTCTGCTTGCCTAGAGAGTTGACTCCATTGCCCAATGTTCTGGTAGATCCCTCTGGTTTACCTTGAAACACTTTTTATTCCTACCACACTTCTAAAATCAGTCCTATTGCTCACTCATAGCTAGCCTAAAACCCTTTACTAAAACAAAGCTAAATCTTTAGGAGAGATCCCTCTCCGGAGCTCAGGAAAGCTAGATCCTGAATTCCCAAAGCGGTTCTTGGTTACCCCTGGTTTTCTTAACTACAAAAATCTCCATCCCATAACTTGAGAATTACTAGGGTGATAACGCCTTCTTTGGATTTCAAGACTTGAAGACCAAGGAAATAATGCAAGTGTCCTAATTCTATCATTTCAAACTTCTTTTTAAGGCTAGACTTCACATATGATTGGGATCACTGCCAGTGAGGATAATATCATCAACATAAATAACAAGGATGATTAAGGACATACGCACTTTCTTGGTGTAGACAGTGTTATCAGAATGACATCTAGAAAATCCATTATCTAAGAGAAAGCTATCCGTTTTGGCATACCAAGCCCAAGGGGCTTGTTTGAGACCATAAAGAGACTTCCTAAGGTGACAAACGAGGCTAGAGTATTTTTGGATAAATCCAGGGGGTTGTTCCATGTGGATTTCTTATGCAAATCCCCATTAAGAAGGCGGATTTAACATCCATTTGATGGACTTCCCATTTAGGGGAGGCATAAAGGGAGAGAACAAGGCGGATAGAATTCATTTTGGCAACAGGGGAAAAGGTTTCAGTATAGTCAATGCCTTCAACTTGTGAAAATCCTTTAGCAACAAGATGAGCTTTATGTTTATCCACTTTTCCATCTGGTCCAAACTTTGTTCTGTAAACCCATTTGCATCTGACAAGTTTTCTTCCCTTTTGGAAGAGGAACAAGATCCCAAGTATCATTTTCCAATAAGGAACGATATTCTTCATTCATAGCTGCATCCCAATCTAGATGACCTGAAGCTTCTTCAAAAGTGTCTGGATCATGATTTTCTGGAACTTGAGCCAATAAGGAAGAGGCTCTAACGAACTGAGAACGTGTGCAACGTTGATCTATAGGGTCACCTACAAGAGAACCTGCTGCATCCAAAGTAGAGCAGACGCATTTTGGAATCTGTGGAGTTGAAGAAATATCTTGAGGAGGTGGAGGAGAATTATCATCCTCGTTGTCGTCATCTAAACTAGAAGGAATTTTTTCAAAAGTAGAAGAGATAGAGAGAGGTGGCACATATGCCGAATCAGACTCGCAAGCCAAAGGTGGCACACCCGCCGAACTAGCCTCATAGGCCGATATATTTTCATCAAATTTACATCTCTTCTAAGGATTACATTTTTTTATTTGGGTTGAAGAATTATATATCCTTTGACATCTTTAGAATATCCAACAAAAATGCATAGTTCACTCTTAGGTTCTAAGGCTTTATGTTTCTCATCTGGAATATGGGCCTAAGCTTCACTTCCAAAAACACAAAAATGACTTACATCTCGTTTGATTGAGCTCCAGGCTTCTTCTGGAGTTATATTCCTTAAAACCTTAGTAGGAGTGAGATTTAATATGTAATTTTCACAGTTAGTTGCTTATGTCCAAAAATTAAGACTAACTCCTTTAGATTGAAGCATACAATTAGCCATTTCTTTTAGAGTGTGATTCTTCCTTTCAGCTACACCATTTTGTTGTGGTGTATACGGAACAGTATGTCGCAATTGAATGCCATGCTTAGTGCAAAATTGGATAAATTTATTGTTAACATATTCTCCTCCATTGTCAGATCTTAACTTAAGAATGTGATGTCCATATTGTTTCTCAACAAAGGCCTTAAAGGCCAAGAACATGTTAAAAATTTCACTCTTGAGTTTAGGAAGTATACCCAAGTGCATTTGGAAAAATCATCAATGAAAGTTAAGAAGTACTTGTAGCAAGAGAAAGAAACAACTGGAAGTGAACCACATAAATCATTGTGCACAAGTTGCAAAGGGGCTGAAGCGTGCCAAGAGGCATGTTTTTCAAAACTATCCTGATGATGTTTTCAGAGTACACATCCAGAACAAACACCATCTCAGCAAGTTACCATAGGAAGACCTATCACCATATTTTCTTTACATAGAGTTCAAAGAGGGTGATAGTTTAAGTCACCAAATCGCTCATGCCAAAGTTTTCTCACTTCATCATTATGAGCAACAAAAATGGAGGGAAGACATGATGACCCAAAGTTTTCAAACTTATACCACCTTGTGGAATCATCAGCAATGCCAGTAGCTAGAATATGTCTAGGATCTCTTAGGTCCTTAATTACAACATCATGATGTGAGAATTCTATTGTTTTCCCTTCACCTGAATGAGATATCTGATAAACAAATAGAAGGTTGCAGAACAAGGTAGAAACACATGATGCATCATTAAACTGACCATTATCTAGATGAATGGTTCCAGACCCTACAACACTAAGAGATCTATCATCACCAACATAAATTTTTTTGGTGTTGTAATAATTTAAAGAAGAAAACATGGCTTTATTTTTTGCCATGTGGTAAGAGGCTCCAGAATCAATGAGCCAATCATGAGAATGAGAAGAAGAGGATTCATTCAATGCATAACCAGATCTTGATGTTGTGACAACCATAAGTAGAAAGTGTCATTCCCGAAGATGAAGTTGAAGAGTTCTCCAAATTGATATTGTGCTTCTTCATTGTTGCTTCCCAAGCTTCCATCTTCTTTAAACATTTTGACTCTAAGTGGCCATCACAATTACAAAAGTTGCAATGTCTATTTGTCTTCTTCACTTTGTTTTTATTTTCCTTATCAGTTTGTTGAGTTGTTTTTTTAGTTTGCGGCTGAAATTGCTTAAGACCCTTGTTTGGTTTAGGACCATTCTTTTTAGGATGTTTCTTCTTAGGATTCTTTGGATATGGTTGTTTATGGGTTGTTAAGGCTTTCTTAGAAGAGTTTCTGGTATTAATAATACCAAGGTGTAAGATTTTTTCTTGTTCTCTTATCAAAGATTCGCAAAAGGCATCAAAAGAGGGGGAATTGTAGGTTGTTCCTTGAGAAATGAGGGCTTCTCTAGTGGAATGGAAGGTGGAAACAAATACTGAGTATGCAGAGCCTATCTTAGCAAGAATAGAATAGATAAGGCTACCATTTTCCTTTTTTACCTTACAACCTTCTAAAAGAAGTCTAAGGGTCTTGAATTTGGACAAAAAATCTTCAATAGAGGAGAAATTATTAGGGTCCAAAGTAAGCAACTTGTTTTCAAGCTGGTGGGCTCTGATTTCATTTTTAATACCCAAAAAAATATTTAGCTTTTTCATAACTTCAACAGGGGAGTCAATTTCTTGGATAGAAATATAATATATTGAGCAATGGACATTCCTATCAAGCCTCGTGTTTGATCTTGTTTATTTTTCCATTTAGTCACTTTATTTCCATCGGTAGGTTTAGATTCTTATCTTGTGGTTATTCTATAAAACCTTTTAATTCTAAGTAAGTCTAACATGTAGGATAGCCATTGGAAATAATTGGTGTTGTTAAGAATAATCGGGCATGTACTTTCCATTTTTAAAAACCGAAGTTGAAAATTTTGAAACTATCTACTCCAATGGAAAGATCTCAAAACATTAGGGCAGTTCAAAAAAAATGGTTCTGAAAATGGCTTCCGGATGAAGAAGTTATGCCTTTTTGAGGAAAAGTTGGAGTAGATACTGAGTAGTTACGTGATAGGTTGAAAGTTGATTATGAAGTTGTACTTTTTAAAGTTGATGTTTATTTTCCCATTTAGTCGCTTTATCTCCATCGGTAGGTTTAGATTCTTGTCTTGTGGTTATTCTATAAATCTCTTTACTTATATGTAAGTCTACCATATAGGATAGCCATTGGAAATAATTTATGTTGTTAAGAATAACCGGGCATGTACTTTCCATTTTTAAAAACTGAAGCTGAAAGTGTTGAAACTAACTACTCCAAAGGAAATATCTCGAAAAATTAGGTCGGTTCAAAAAAACGGTTCTAAAAAAGGCTTCATGATGAAGAAGTTATGCATTTTTGAAGAAAAGTTGTAGATACTGAGTAGTTATGTGATAGGTTGAAAGTTGATGATGAAGTTGTACTTCTTTTTTTTAAATCCCCCCCATCCTCTAAGCTCACTTTTAAAAAAAATACTACTTTATGTCACACTCTTTTATAAATAAGTGAAAGTCACTTTTACAATGTTACTTTTAGATGTGTTTTTTAAATAAAACCCTTTTAAAAAAAATGAACTTGCCAAAAATATTTTTAAGAAAAAGTAACTTGACAAAAATATTTTTAGAAAAAGAAGTTTCACAAAGAGACTTGAACACAAGACTTCTATTCTCGTAAAGTAACTTTGACCCAAGTGAGCTAGTAAAAGGATTTTTATTTTTTTTGTTTTTTATTTTTTTACAAAAAATACAAATCTTACGGCAAAACGTTAGATTTTCGGTTACTCTGTCCAGCAGCTATATATTTTTCTCACTATTTTTTATTTCTCGAGATCGCACAAATTTGTGGGGAAAGAGCATACGTAGCAGAAAAATATCGTCTTTATGTTTCTGATTTGCCAAATCGCACACAGCACAAAGAAAAGAGAATACGCAGATAAGAGGGTATATATCTGGTAATTAAAAAACTATAAACCGAAATAAATAGAGGGATTAATAAATATAACTGCAAAAAAAAATGATTTATACCTCCATATCTAAAATCACATAACTTGGCAACCAGAAACCTTTTCACATGAAACGAAAGGGTTTCCTCATTGTAACAGAGGCTCTAGACACAACATAGTAGTTCTCTTAGCCCAAAAGTGGTCAGAAATAGTGGATCTGGAAAACGGTAGTCGCATGCAGTCAAACCGGCTTTGGATTTGGATCAACAACAGATGCTACCCTCAAAACAGCTATGA
Source organism: Pinus albicaulis (assembly GCA_034641835.2). NCBI lineage: Eukaryota > Viridiplantae > Streptophyta > Pinopsida > Pinales > Pinaceae > Pinus > Pinus albicaulis. The sequence goes on along the minus strand of CM076574.1, from coordinate 254,383,583 downwards.
TACCATGTAGGAATTTACGAGGTGAGTTCCTTAGATCAAACACCAAATTTCACCGCTCAAACAGATCATCGATCAGTACACCATTATTTGTCATGGTTAAAATCCTCGAAGAGGGAAACAATCCACGGCCTGAGCCAACATGACCACTTCAGGAAATTTATTAATATAAAGAAAGAAAATTTACATAAGCTTCTCTCATGAACGGTTACTGGACAAATGACCCTCCATGCTCTTTAAATAGAGATCATGGACCAATTGAGTGTTAAGCCACGGATCAAGTGTCAGTAATACCGAGGAGAGAGTGAACAGTCGGATCACTACATATCATGACCGTCGAATTATGAGTTACAAATGTACATAGTAAAGAAACACGCTTTACCTAACTCTATGCTAGACCAACTTATACTTAACTATTTCCTATGTGTCAGAATATCCTAACATCCCCCCTTAAGAACAACTTGGGATAGGATTGAAGGATTTACAAAGGTGACACGATAGGAGACTATTTCCTATGTTTCAGAATATTCTAACATCATTAACAATATATTAGTTATGGTTAGGTTGGATTAGTGGAAGATTACATTATGTTGATGTTATATCCTATTTATAATAAACATAATTCACTTGTAGACAAGAGTCATAAAAACATGACAATTCATCAAAAAACACTCATAATTGCAACTTTGAGGGAATCTTTTTTAAGAGGGGAGTTATGTTAAGGCTCTAACTCCCATTACTATTATGTTAGTTAAGGCTCTAACTCCCATTACATTCAGAAGAGTGACCTGACAAATCTTATCTAACACCAGGGATAAACATAGGTATTTCCATATATACTGACCACCATAAAACAAAGTTTGAGAATACCATGAGAACTAGAGATTGACACACCACTCTTCGTTTTTCCAATCCTTCAAATGTAACTAAGTCAAGTAGAACCTAAAAAGAGCTATAGTAATGCATAATACTTGTCCAAAAATAAAACTCACAAAACATTAAGACATTTAATAAAACACAAATTATCACCCACAGTAGACTGATAGACATAGTGCTTGGTGGACTTGCTAGACCAAGATGATTATTGGAAATGTGGCGGAAGGAGAGGCCCGAGATGGAGCATTGATGACTGTTGGCACGTTTTGATGCTCATTTGGTTTAGTATTTGAATTCGAGAAAACACAATGTTCTATATGAGATAGTTTGACCACTATATCACCCAAGTTGTATCTGATATCCCTCATAATTATCTTTATGTCCTCTTGAACTAAAAACAACTTGTAGTTGTCTACTTTCTTGTCTCTAATAACCATGCTAAGTATAGTTTCTAGATGTCAATGGAGGTTGATGGAATGAAGGAAGTGAAGCCTTCTCTTGAGAAACTTCCCCAGGTCTGGTACCCACTTAAAGTTGTTACCTCCTATCTCTCAATCTGAGAAATAGACTCGATCCCTGAACTCTTTTACCTCCAGATGGAGAATTTCCTTACGAACCTCCAAAGGAGCTGCCTCGAAAATGTTGGCTGTGGATTCCCAACCGAACAAACATTGTCGTCGTGTCGAAGGTGACCCAAGAGCGCCACCCCTGCGACTAGGAAGGCATTGCCGAGGAGCCATAAATATGATCAACCTGCAATTAAAACAACTATAAATTATGGTATATTGACCAACTCCGATGGACGGAACCCCTTGATAGTAGGTTCACTAACTAAAGGAACCATAAACGCTAAGGTTACACCATTCGTAGTGTTATGGGAATGAAAAACAAAAATAGAAAACTGAAGACTCTTGCACACTTAGAACTGCCCATAATCCCAACCTTCATAAACATTGGTGATTAAAGGAGTTGGAAGGACTTGCAAAACGACATTATTGACAAAACCATAAGCCCTATTAAAACCAAATGGATAAGATACCTAAGTACCACACTGAGCCACATACCAACATTAGACAGCTGAAGGAAATCTCGTAAGGGTCTGGATTTTGAGGAGCCATCGAGGGTAATATTGTAAACAGTTCAAATGATGAACCAGGCCTGGAATTGTGAAGGAATAGAGAAAAGAACATTGACCCTTTTGTATACTAAACGATGGAGCCAAAAACCAGGGAAACAACGAGCAGTTACAGTTACAAACTAAATGACTAAGAGATGACCTAACCTACGCAAGGCTATAACACAATCATACATTAACAATGTGAGTTAAATACAAGAACAGTATACCTCTACACCAACCTGAATAGAACGATGATTGAAAAAATGCACAAGTCGCGACCTTGAACCTATATATTCTCCACCCTGAGTCCATGACCATGCAAATATAACGATTTGAGGATGTGAGATACCAAGTGTGCAGAATGAGGTAAAGCGCAGGGATGTTCTTCATGGCGAGCCGGGTGTAGTGTATAAGTCAGTACTCTATCCTTCCAAGATTTTTTAGCATGATTTTCTCATAAATGAGCTTACCTCAGATGTTAGAGGTGACTTTCCTCATAAACAATCCACCATGAGAGGGGCAAGCCAGCTGAGAGTAGGTAGAAGGCATTTTTAAATAGGGAAGCTTAACATACGCAAAGACATTACCTCCCACCTACTCACATTTAAGTCACTTTGACTTGGGTAGGTGTGAAAGGACTTGGGATTCCAAGACTTGCCACGTGAAGGGCATGTGGCGCCAGGTGTGGAGCATAGCTCTGCCATTGAGCGACACCACCCTATTAACAAAACATATTGTGTGTGTTGTACCTTAAGAGACAATCCCCTTAATTGTGATAAGGAATCAGTGTTTAAGCCATTTATATGATTATGTCACAAAATTATTTGTCTCTGTTAAATGACCCTCAAGTATTTATCATTAAACCCTTAAATATCAAATATAATGAACATTTCACAATGTTGTCTTTTGCTTATGTTGAATGAAATGACCAGAAGAAAATGAAAGAAATAAGTCCAAACTGATATGTTGTTACACAGAATATATCATCTCAAACCCCAGAAGAATTATATGAAAGAAACAGTTAAGACGAAGGAGCGCTAATTAAGGGTTTTAACTCTTGCTTACATAGGTAAAAAGAGACCTGCTACTCATTACTTCGTTTTATTCAAAGATATAAAATACAGAACGAAAACTTGAACACATATCAACATAAACATATTCCAGAAACTTGCTTCTCATTCATTAATCTTTGAAAAATTTGAGTACAAAAATTGTAGTCTGAAGGTCCAAAACTCGGAACCTTCCTTCCTCTGAGTTATTACATTAAATAAAATAAAAATCAGTTCGAAACTGCTATAACAGATCCTAACTACCTCAACTCCTGAGGACTTTGAAAAATATCTATTACATACTCTCAAAAAGTCTTATTACATTTACATCATCTTTGAAAGATTATAATAACATACAAATTAACACCCTAATCTATATTTTGAATGTGAATAGTTGAGGATGCTGCTACATTTCCCAGATCAGCTTTTGATTTGCCTTTCTTCGAAGTTGAAGGATATTTTGGCAAGTCTATTGTCTAGGCTCTGCACTTATTCCATATCTATACTCTTGTCCTGGGTGAGTGTATCAAATTGTGATACTCTAACATGAAAGCAGTAATTCGGTTGTAAGATGTCTTTCTGTAAATAGAGTTTTTACCAGCCACAGCAACTGAAAATGTCTCTGAAGAAAGTTGATCATCGTTGCCCCCTTGAGTACCTGAGTCTTTTTATGTGTATTATCAACTTTACTTTTTGTTAATACCAGTAAGTTTTCATAAGAATCCCATGACAATAGACCTCCTCCCAGTGCCCAGCATGAAGGTAAACCTGCTCTTGTTAATTTGTCCAATGATTTATCAAACTGACTTACTGCTTCTTTGATTTCTATCAACTTCTTTTCTGTGGCTTTCCTGTAATCATTCTTGACAATCATATTATCAATATCTATTGCATATAAGATTCTATCATTAATCTCATTTTCCTCCAATTCTTGATCTATTTTGGAGTTGATAAAGTCATTGAATCTTTTTTCCCAAATAGCCCTATTGATTGTCTTCTGTCTATCTGCCATTCTAGTTCTTCAAATTCTCTGATAAGACTTCTTTCTTCTGCGACCACCATCAAGAAGTCCAAAATTGACTTCATTTTAAAAATGATATCATTCCAAATGATATCTTTTTCCTGTATTAAAGATATGTTCCCTTTCAATTTTTCTTTAAGGCTTTTGATCTCAGCATTGGCATTCTGATTGTCCATTTTGTATTTACTAGCTTCATTTTCTGCAACTTGAAGAATCTTCGATGCAGTCTTTAGATCTGCTTGAGCCTTCTTCCGGTCTCTTTCCGCCATCTGCAAGATCCATGGCAGTCAAAAGCCTTGTTTGATCTGGAGCAATATGATATTCTGCTTGGGCTTCCATGCTGGCTTTCATCTTCTGATTCCTCTCTACAATTTGGGCAAACATCTGTTTGATTAGAGGTACTTGTTCATGAGAAGTCTCATGTCTTCTGGGTGAGGCAGGAACATTTTGTTCCTCTCCCAGTTGTAAATAGAAACCAGGTTGATTATATGCATGTTCTTCATTAAACTTTGTCCTTTTCTCAGCTCCTTGCTCCTCATCTTCTAAGTCAATTACTGTTTCTTTACTTCTTTTATTAGACTTCTCTGAAATGATAGGAGTCTGAATATTTGAACCTGTTGAACTCACTACACCTCTGCTAGCTATCTTTTCTAAATCTAGCCTGCTTTCATGAATGAAAGTTCAATACCCATTCTCAATTCTTCTATTGTAAATTACACTGTGTGGGTCATAAACCCAGCTTTCCCCTAGCCGCAAATGCATCTCATCTAGCATTTTAGTAACTTCTTCAAATGCCTACCTCATATTAACAATGAAAGGACCTACATTCATGGGTATTTTAAACATATGCCCCTTTTTCATTCACACAAAGTGAACTTGATCAACATTCAGACTTTGTCGAATAAACTCCAAGGAAAATAGCCTCATGGGAAAACATACTGGAAGTCTATAAGGCTCAACACCTGCTCCATATAACCTAATTTCTAAATAATCCTCAAACACAAACCAATCCCCAAACTTACAATTTGATCCTAAATGCAATAATTCTTGAGAGCCTTTGTAAAGATATTGGCAACTTGATCACTGGTTGAACATTACTGCACTTCAAGACAACAATCATGAATGAGCTTTTTGATGAAGTGTATGTGTAGCTCAATGTGTTTCATGCGTTGATGCAAAACTTGATATTTACATAGTTGAATGGCACTCTGATTATCACACTAAAGTGTAGTTGGGTGTTGCTGATGAAGACCAAATTCGGACAGCATCTGACGAAGCCACGGGACTTCCTTATTGGCTTCAATAGCACCACGATACTCTGCTTATATCGAAGAAAGAGAGATGGAACTTTTTTTCTTACAAGACCATGTAATAGGACCTGAACCAAGAGTGAATACATAGTCTACAGTAGACTTTCGATCATCAGGGTCACCAGCCCAATCAAAATCAGTGAAACCCATCAACAATGGAGATGCTCCTGCACTATAATGAATCCCGAACTGAACTGTACCTCGAATATATCGAAGTATTCTTTTAGTTGGTTTCTAATGACTTTCATGAGGTTTGTGCGTAAACCGAGCAACAAGACCAACAACAAAGGAAAGGCCGGGACAGGTATAGGTTAGATACAGAATTTTACCAACAATTTGACAGTATAAGGTAGCATCAACTTCAGGGGAGGTACAAGTGACGGAAAGCTTGACTTAGACAGAAAGGGAGAAGGGGTTGGCTTATAATCTTCCATGTGAAAGTGGCGTAGAAGATCACATACATAGTTGGACTGAGAAAGGGTAATACCTTCTGTTAGCAACCTATAATATAGGGGTCATAATTTTGACTTGACTGTTGGTAATTTTGTAAATATGTACATACTTTGCCTTCTGCAAGTTGTATTCACATATTTTGTAAAAAATCAAAAAAATAGAAAATTTAAAAAGAGGGTTAAAAAGTCCTAAAAGAATAATCAAAGGACATAGAAAAAATAAAAGACCCCAAAAGAAAAATGAATAAAAGATGAAAGTGTGCAAGCATAAGTGCCACTACTTTTTTACGTTTTGACTGTGGCAGAGTTTCAATAAATGCCATAGTCCATGATGAGTTAAACAGTTTAATCTTAACTTGTAATTTTTTAATTTCACTTGTTGTAGATAGAGAATAATGAGTTGTCGTACAGTTTAATCATGACAATTCAGTAGTTAGGTAGAGAAATAAAGTGAATCCAACAATTTAATCTGGATTCATGGATGAAATAAGTGTAGAATTAGATAGTTTTCTTGCTTTCAGAAAGAATAAGTGTTGTGAAGGTTGCTAGCTCAAATGCACCTTACTACAAAGGAAGAAAAAATGTTAGCATGGTAAGTTGGGTAGGTAGAAGAAGGTGAAAAGTCTCAATGTAAATATCATTCATCATGGGCTGCAAAATAACTAACTTCCCCTTCCCATGGTCATGAAACATTTTAAACTATCAGTCAGAAAGGCTCAAGGCATTTCCTTGACTTTTGTTGGGACCGGACCCAAGGCTATATGACTGATCAGTTGAAAATGTAAAATGTCTATATTAATCCCTAAAATCACATCATTTACCATTTATACATTCATTCTCCTAAATAATCCTAAGTAAAACTCCATTTTTACTTAAAGGCATTTTAATTCTCATTTTATTAACCTCATACATCATTTGAAAACATTAAACCCTCAAAATAACATTATATCATAAGTTAAGTGATAAGATCAATGCAATTTATCTTTTAAAACATCACTTTACTTGTTATGTTTATGTGTTTTGAGTATACATTATCCCATTTTCATATTAACTCTAACTTATGTATTAATTCCCTATAGAAATGACCTTTTCCTATAATATATAACTCATTTTTATATAATAAACCCAAAAACCCACTTATTATTATTTTAGCCAAAGTTTATAATTCCCACATGTTTAATAAAAACCCACATTATAACACCCTTTGGCTAAAATATATCTTTATATAGTGTGCTGCCCCTATGGTAATTAAATCACCTTGGTTTAATTAACCATATAATAAATATATATATAAAAACCTTTAAAACATGTTTTATATATGTTTTAAGCAAAAATATCGAAGTTTCATTTAAACTAAACTTCAAAGCAAAAAACCCATTCATTTGTTCATTTTCCCTTACCCGACTCATCTAACCCAAGGTTAAACCCTAACCTAACCCTTTTCTCCCTGATACATATCCCATACCCCAATTGTTAACCTAGGTTAAAGCCCTTTTATACCTCTCCCGATCATGTTTCCTATATACAAATTCTGTTTGTATATAAAACTTAACCATATCCCTTTCTCCATCAGATTGAATTTCAACCCTCCGATCTCCAAATCCCATTTAATCCAACGGTTGAAAATCAACGCGACAGTTTCATACATCTCCATCCCTCCCCCATCGCGTAAAATAGCAACCGTCCGATCTTCTTTTATTTCCAAGATCTTATGGCCCAAAATGAATCCGATGACTTACCTTTCCCCCCACCTTTCCTTTTGATCGTGATCATTCGCTTGTTGAAGCCAGATCCGACGGCGCCAGTTCATTTTCGCGCTCATAAAGTAATCAACTGATGTTTTGGAAAAGTCGCCGGATATGGGTTGTTTCTCGAAACCACCCTGTGTCGACGTGTCCTAATATGATTGGATCACATTCGAAAAGTGATTTACTGCTTACCGCTCTAGAGCTGCGTGAATACCACCCAGTGGTATTCCGAAACCACTCCCGCCTAACCTTTATTTAATGTAATTTAATTATAGTTTAAACTATGGTTTAATATGTTAAAACCCAATGTTTTCATAACATTTCACCTATTCGCGCTTTTAACCTGTGAAACCTCCGCATAGCCTATTTTCATCTAATTTTCACCATTGTGCGCCATTACACATTTGAGAGCCCGTGCAGAGCCCTTTTCACCATTTTCAAACCTACCAGCGCCATTTTCAAACCAGTTTCCTTGCAATTCAACCACGAAGAGCCAAAGTACCCTCTGATAGACCAATTCAGTAGAATTTAAGACTGCGCACAACCGTGAAATGTCTTCGACCACAATTATACCTTTTAAAGGTATTTTTCGTCAAACTTAACCAGAAAAGCTTCAATTTCCAAAAGAAAAAGCACCAATTTTCAATTATTGCTTGTAATTATCTTAATTACCCACACAAAAATTTCAAAAAACATCCAAAGTATAGGGGAATCTCTTTCAAATTTTCCCCAGAATCCCTCATTTCCGTTTTTGCAAGTTTTATCCATACCCTGGTCATTTTCACTGCTGGAATAAATCATAACCTTTCTTCTGAGCATTAAAACCCTCTTTTCATCTGAAACTTTGCTCAGAACCCTATTTTACCAGAGATATTCTCCAAAAATCCCTTGTTTCCAACAGAAGAACTCAGCAAACAGTCTAATCTTGCTCTGTTCATTTAAAAAATGACAAAGAAACAAGTAACCCCCAAATCAGGAGGTCCAAAGACTCAAAAGAAAGTCTCTGCTAAAACCCGTCAGCCTGAATCTTCTAAACTTGATAAACCCACCCCTGCACTCACTATTGATTCCACAGAAGTCGTTAGGCTTGTCCAACCTCCAGTTATTTCACAAGAAAATAGTCCTCTGGTTGACCTTCATTACAGAATATTGGACCCTTCAGTAGAATTCAATTTACTTGATGTCTATAACTAGTGTTTTGGTAAATCAGTAGAGAAAGGTGATAAGGATATACCAATTTGGGATTCAAATCTGCCAAAGTACATTGTCCCTCTTACTCATTCATCCACTGATTTTTTCAGATTGTGTCAGTCCTATTATCTTCCATACCAAAGGTGCATTGTCAATAAAGACAGAGAGATCATATTTTACATCAATACAGAATCCATAAACTCTATGCTGCAACTAAATCCTGACCCCAATGCTGCTTCATTTTCAATAGAGGATTTAACTCAGCTTTACTTAGACCTTGATTTTGCTTCTAAGTTCAAAGTCTTCCAAAAATTTTGTCCCAAACAGGTTGATACCCCTAAGCTCAATCCTCCATTTGATACTTTTGATTTTCCAAATGAAACCAGACAGATTGTCTCCATGCTATCATTCATACTGGGATATAACACTGATGAATTCACTGATGTTGCTATACTAGGTTTTCTGTCTACTCTGAGTCCTGGCTAGTCTTCATCCATTGTGTATAATTTTTCCAAGTTCATTGTAGAAAACATGCACTATCAATTGTCCAGATTGTCAAAAGAAGGAGTTTTTAGATATACCTCATATCTACTTCATATATTTTTGTATTATCAAGCAGATAAGTTTCCTATTGACTTTCAGAAGATAGATCCTAAAGGGAATGTACTTTCAGTTGTGTTTTCGTCATCAATTCTGAGAAAATGGAACAGGGAATACAACTATGCAGACTTTAATGACTTGTTTTTAGTTCCTGCTATGAATTTACTGAATAAAGAACAAACACCTAGAATTAATGAAGAAACAAAGAGGATCTTACAGCTATATGAGAGTTGTAAAACAGGGGATTGGTACTTATACAAGAGTTACACAGAGATTAGAGTATATGGTGCACTCTTGGCCCCATATAAATTGCCAAGATTTGTGACAACAATGATATTTGCTTTAGAATTTTTGAGGCAGTTGTTGAATGTAGATGAAGTCAATTTCATAGCTTCTAGAAAAAAGACTCAGTTCAAACTGAAAAATCAAGTTGGGCCATTTATTGTGAATAACAGAGAAGCAGCAAATGAAATTAATTTCAAGTTGAAAGAGTATAAATTCCCACATATTTTTATGTGGAATTATGATCCACGGGGTATTTTAAGCATGATAAGATTGAAATGCAAGTTGTATGCCTTCTTGCATGATCCCAAGCCTCAAATTGAAAAATATGCCAATAAACTTGAATGGGAACCAAATACTTTATTTGATGATGATTCACAGGGCATGCAGAAAAACAGTGGAAAAGAAAAACAGGTTGATCAAACACAGGTGGTTGCAGTGAACAAAGAAGCTGAAATTCTTCATAAAAGAAGCAGAAAAGAAGATAGTTTCACAGCTGAAACTATTCTAGATAAAAGATTCAGAATCCCCTATAGTAAGAAAAGTAAATTGACTGATGAAGAAAGGGATAAAGCTATCAATGTTGAAGATAACAATGGTCATGAAACTGATGATGAAGCTACAAGGATAGTAACTGAAACACTCAAAGAGCTTCAAAATGTCCAAATTGGAGCACAGCAAAAAGACACAGTCATGGTTGATAAACAATCAAAATTTGATATGCCTTCTTCTTCTAAAGAACCTGACAACACAGAGTCAGATATTCAAATCAGGTTCAGACAAATCAAAGAAAAGAATGAAGAAATCAAAAGTGAAGCATATTCCAAATTCCTTAAAGAAAAGCCTAGGAATAAAGATAGACTCCTTTCAGCTTTTGATCATTCTTCTAATAAATTGGCGATGTCATTTCTAAAGCCTATAGTGGCTGATCCAAAAACTATTGCAGATTATTCAAAGACAAACCTTGAAGTTGATGCAGATGTTGTCCATGAATTAGACCAAATAGAATTCCATAGAAGCAATACAGAGATGATATATTCTAAAATAGTCAATAAGACTATGAATTCTATCAGGCTTGAGAAAACACTGATAAACCTTCAAACTCAAATGAAATTGGATAAAGCCTCATTATATGCCAATAACTTGAAGATCAAAGCATTAGAAGACTTGGTGATTGAAGCAGAAGGTGATCCAACTAACATTGAAGTTGCAAAGGCTTTAATCAAACAGAAAAATGATGACATAGTTGCTCCCAGAAAACAGCTAAAATTGCCTCAAAGTGAAAATCCCCAGGGAAAAGAAATCCTTCAGCAGAAGACAGAAAATGATGAATTAAAACAACTTGTTCTTAAAATGACAGACCAGATAAAAGAAATGGAAAGCCAAATAGAAGCTTTCATGCAAGAAAATGAAAATCTGAAGAAAGCTCAACAGGTTTTCATTCCTACAATGATCCCAACTGTAAGTACAGTTGTTCCATCTACATTGGCAGAACACTTGGCACCACAAGGAGCATTGGAAACTGCAGTGCCAATCACTTCTCATGACATCTCTGCCTCTTCTTCATCAACCTCACAGATAAACACAGTAGAGGAAAAAGCTGCAATAATCAGAGCTATGGAAGATATGTCTTTAAAAGATAAAGAAATACTCAGTTTGAAAGGCACCATTAAAAATCTGGAAACTTCTAAAAGAGATGCCTTAATTACTTCCAAAGGGCATGAACAAAGGGCTGATAGATTACAAGAACAAGTAAAAATTATTCAACAACATGTGAATCTTATAGATCAGGTTACATACATAAAAAATTATTTATGGACAAAAATCATTGAAGGTATTCACTCACAATGGCCTTCTATTCAGGTAATTTATGAGAAGAAAGAGTTGCTACAGGCTGCAAATGCAGAAATTGATAAAACCAAGAAAGAAATTGAAAATAAGCCACCACAAGCAGTTCAACTCATAGCATTTTTTAATAGCAAAAACAGGGAAGAATTAGAAGAGTTGAAAATTGCTGACAGAACAAAGGCCATCCTTCAAATTAAGAAAGTGTTTAATAAGAGAAACATGATGAATAATTTGGAAGACAGGTGTAAAGATATGAACTTGGCCATCACAATATTTTGGGCCAAATACAAAGTATTATCAGAAGCAGGTTTACCAGACATTCATGCATTAAATGACAAATTAATGCCACAGAATGATTATCATCAGAAAATCAGAGCTCATGCTAAGGAGCAAGCTAAACAGCCTTTGGCACAAGGATCTCCAAGTGGCAAAGGCTGATGAAATATACAAAGGCTGATGAAAGTTACAGGAAATTAAAGAATATGAAGATCCACACTGCTGAACAGTGGCAAGAATTCACAGATCTGATGTGAATTTGACAGGTAAAGGACAGGAAAATCACATGAAAAATCATATTTTACTTTTACATTATGGTGAAAAAATCAGTGCCAAAGTGTATCAGGGTCAAAGTGTATCGGTAAAATCAAATTGTTACTGCTGGTCATTTTCCAATTGCAGCAGTGAAACAGTGAAAAGAAGAGATAAAGATTATCAAAACAGAAGGTGAAAAGGACGAGTATTCTACAATTCATCGTCCACGAGATAAAGTTTCACTTGCCAGCAATGCTTACAGCACATCATAAAGCCTTTTTAATTAGAATAATCAGTTCTATTTTTCCTTGTAAAAGAGGACAGCTTGCAAATTGTTTTGTTGATGTCCCTCTTCTCATGTTACATTTCCTATTTTTCCTTAAAACATTATCTCAAACTCTAAGAGATTTTGTAAACAATTTATGTGTATAAATACTTCATAATTCGAAGTATTCGGTGTGGAATAAAATTTCTTAAGACTACTATAGTCATTTTGTTGGACATATTGAAGTTGGTGTGAGTCAATTAGCGAAGCAGCAGACTGGAAACAAGATTAGAGACATCATAACTAGGGATTCTCGTGGTGACAAGATATGTCTCATATTTTTTCCTGTTTTAAGTGTTATTCTTTAAAATTTTACATACATTCATTTGATGTGTTTCTATTCTATAATGATCAACTAAGGAGAAATTAAACAGGATTAGTGATAATAAGCTCCCTGTTTTAAAGTAGTTGGCATTTTTATGTTTTCTGCTTGATGACCAGACCATAGAATTCTTAATTGCTCTAAATCCCAGTTTGATCCCCTCCTTCAGTCCTCTTTTCTGAAACTTAAGGATTCTTAAGTGCCCTTTTTTTCAGATTTCACCCATTCCATCAACAAAGCCTATTCAAAGTTTTAGAAGGTCATCTATCCTGCCCTTAGTACATTTGCATCTTTAAGTCTTATTTCCTAGCTCTGCTTGCCTAGAGAGTTGACTCCATTGCCCAATGTTCTGGTAGATCCCTCTGGTTTACCTTGAAACACTTTTTATTCCTACCACACTTCTAAAATCAGTCATATTTCTCACTCATGGCTAGCCTAAAACCCTTTACTAAAACAAAGCTAAATCTTTATGAGAGATCCCTCTTCGGAGCTCAGGAAGGCTAGATCCTGAATTCCCAAAGCGGTTCTTGGTTACCCCTGGTTTTCTTAACTACAAAAATCCCCATCCCACAACTTGAGAATTTCTAGGGTGATAACATACTGGCGACCATACTGGGGAACTAACCACTCTCCAGTTTTAAGTTTAATCTTGAAGGAATATCTTTAACTATATCTTTTCTACTTTAAGATTGAGTTTAAAGGTTGTGGGTATTTTACCCAATAAACATTCTGGCTCCCAAGAAAATCTACTACACTAGATCCAACCCTGATCCTAATCCTCCAGAGATAGTAGACAATCCGGACCAGATAGGAAAAAAGAAGAAAAAACAAATTGATAGTTCTGAAACTGAGATACCTCTGAGAAGAGCTAATTCTTTACCAAAAGAATTGGTAAGCTTATCAGACATTGATTTTGAATTAAAGTTTGAAAAATCTTATTTACAACAAAATCTGAATCGGATTTAAAAGAAATTGTTTTAGATCTAGTTTTTACTTCTTATGTGAGTGAAAAACACAAAATTATTTATGTTCCTACTAAATCAGATCAAACTGAAAGTAAAAGTCCAATAAAAAGGGTAAGTGTCTCGAAAATTAAAGACATTGAAGAAGCTGTTAAGTTAGCAAATTTTTTGTCTAAATTTAAACCCCCAGTTTCTGAGCTATATACAACAGTCTTTCCAGCATCAGATTATACTCTGTATGCTGCCACATCATTTACTGATTCTGCTGTCAGTTCACCTCAAGAGCCCATAAGTCCTAAGTTGCCTCTGCCCCATAGAATCATATACTCATCATATCCACAATCCACTACTAGTTCATCAACTAATCCATTCATCCCTGAGTTGCCCTTGCAGCCCAAAGTAGTATATCCATCATTTACCCAACCCATTACAACTACCATTAGCCATACTACTTCTTTTTCATCCCCATTACCAAGCTCTTCAAGTACATCTATTACAGTAACCAGCACTATCCCTATCACTACAACTGTACCTCCCAGTTCAGCTAAAATCCAAGCCATGGCAGCTCGATATGCTCCCTTGGTCCTACCTCAAAATCTCCATGACATGCCCTAGAACTACCAAAAAGATATTCCAATGTTTGATCATCTTTCAAAGATTACTGCACAGCAACATATTACTAGAATGAATGATTTCTGGGAAGTCTATGAGATAGATGAAACTGATGTCCAAATGAGGTTATTTGCTCAAAGTCTAACTGGAGAAGTAAAAACCTGGTTTAAAAGTTTAGGAACTGGTAGCATAGCAAACCTAGTTGCATTCCATAGAGCCTTCCTAAATAAATGGGAGAAAAAGAAGAACCCTATGCAAATACTATCTAAGTTTGATGCGGTTAAGAGAGCCCCAAATGAGTCTGTCCAAGACTTCTACACAAGATATAACAGTGTTTACAACGCCATTCCTACAGATCTTAAACCCACCCCGTATTCCGTGCTACTCAAATTCCCTGATTGATTTGACGTAGACATGGCTTACCAACTTAGGGAAAGGAATGCAAATACTTTAGAACAAATGCAACAAAACGTTGTAGGTGTAGAAATCAACATACTTGCAAAGAAATCCAGACTGAGAAACGAAAGAAGGGTTACTATTAAAGAAGAAGCATCTCACTTAGATGGTAAGTTTGATTTCATTACTAATGCACTAGAAAAAGTAGTTGATAGACTGGATCAAATTGAAAAAAAACCACAATGGGACAATCAATCCCAAAACCGGAATCCCAATTACCGAAAAAATAGCAACCCTGGGAAAGGTAAAGAACCTTCCCCTGATCAAAATATAAGAACCCCACTCCAAGAAAACTTTGCAGAAAGCTCACAAAACAGTGTTGATGAGGAGGAAGACATCAACATTGTTATGGGGATTGATGAAAACAATACCATTTTCCTCACCCAAGAGGACCAGGAACTCTTTGAACTTCAACAGTTCAAAGTAGAATATGGAGAATCCTATGATTATAAACAAGGTTATGATTTTGCAATAAACAAAATTCACATTCAATACAACCTTAGGAGCAAGAAAACCAATGAACCTGTCATAAAGAATAATGCTTCAAACCAACAAGAACAAAACAAAAATAAGACTGATACTTCTAAATCAAAATTCTTGCAGATTCTTCCTAGAGATAGCAAACAGAGTTCAAACCCAACCAGTCCTAAAAAGCAGCAAGGCCCAAAGATTGTAGATATTACTGACGAGGTGGCTCAATCTTCTAAGGATTTTACAAAAGCTAATACTCCCAAAGCCACCAATTCAACAACAGTCATTGAGCCAAGAAATAATCCTACTGACTTTAAAATATCAGATCCTAAACCTTCTGTTGAAAATCCTAAAACTGATAAGACTTCTGCTAACCCTCCAAATATTCCTGAAAAAACAGTTAAAGATAGTAGAAACCAAGAAACTCAGACAGAAGACAAGAGAAGAGCTCAAAACAAAGGTAAAACAATAGAAACTCAAGAAAATTCATCACAAACCACAGTTCCCAAAGAAGAAGTGATTCAAACCATTAGATCTCAGCCAACATTTGATATGCAGTCTGAAATATCCAAGTTAAAAATAGTTGTTCCCTTAGTAGAACTAGCTAAAAAAGATTTGTATAGATCTATGATTTCTGATGCATTGAATGTGAATGAGAATGAAGATACAATTAACATGAATGAAGATAGGCCTGAATTGATTTTTGGTCCCAATGTAGATGGAAAGCATTCAGATGGGTCGATACCCCCATTTTATTTAAGTCATACTGTACATGACCAAATATTACACAATACTATGCTAGATACTGGAGCTTCTCACAACTTAATGCCTAGAGCTATAATGGAAACTCTTAATCTAGACATAACCATACCCTATAAGGACCTGTTCTCATTTGATTCATCCAAAGTCTAATGTATTGGTTTGATTAAAGATCTGTGTGTTAACCTAGTCCAATATCCTGGTAAGAGTATGATCATGGATGTTGTAGTAGCTGACATCCCGCCAAAGTATGGCATGCTTCTTTCTCGCTCATGGGGAGCAAAGTTGCAGGGATCTCTACAACTGGATATGAGTTATGCTACTATCTCGGTATTTGGACAACCTAAAAATCTTTATAGAGAAACCTTGATGAAGTACATGATCATTAGTGCAGACAGACCTACAAATTATCCAATTTATGCTACTCCCACTGATCTTGATTCTTTTATTCTTAGTAACTTTGACCAGAATGAAAATCCAACTGAACTTACTGATAAAAAACTTAAAATCATGGATGATTATATTGGTCATGAAGCTTTGTGGCATTTAGATTTTGATGGATCTGTTAATAAATTTGGAGTTGGAGCTGGTGTTTGGATTACAAACATTGAAACAAACCATTCTGAAGGACATGCTTTTAGATTAAACTTCAAATGCACCAATAATATGGCTGAATACAAAGCTTTAATCTTAGGCCTGCAAATTATTATAAAAAAGGGAGGAAAAAGAATAATGGTTATGGGTGATCTGAACTAGTTATAAAGCAAATAAACGCAGAGTATTCAGTTCACAACCCCAAACTTGCAAGATACAAAGAAACAATATTGGAATTGCTTGAGGAATTGTTAGAAGGTAATTTTGCTATCATCCCTCAAAATCAAAACATACAGGCCCATTGT
Source organism: Pinus albicaulis (assembly GCA_034641835.2). Taxonomy (NCBI): domain Eukaryota; kingdom Viridiplantae; phylum Streptophyta; class Pinopsida; order Pinales; family Pinaceae; genus Pinus; species Pinus albicaulis. The sequence continues at coordinate 254,366,755 of CM076574.1, read as the reverse complement.
TTAGCAACTTTTGCCAGTAGTTGTAAATTTATTTTTTCACCATTGCAAAAATACACTGTTGAGATTAAACATAGGCCTATTGTTCCTGATAATGTGAAATATTGGCAAAATTTTTCAGAGGATGAGAAAATTTATCATTTTTTGAATAATGAGCATGAATTTCAAAATTTTCAAATCGATAACGACTGTAACATAGATTCACCTTGTGATATAGATTTAAATTTCTGTCAAATAGATGATTTAGATAATTTAGATGTACATAAGTTTGAAAATTATACTATTTTTACCCAAAGTGACATTGATGAAATGGAAAAAGTAGACATAGAGGAATTGATTGAAGATGAAATAGATTTGATTGATTTAAAAATAACATTTTACCCAGAGATTTAACTCCTCTAGAAGATTTATTTGACTCCAATGATGTGCCCATAAGGCCAAAAATGGAGCCAGTTAAGTCTGATATAGAAGAGTATAACTTAGGGACAGATGAAAAACCAAGATTAATCAAACTATCCAAATCCTTATCATCAGATGAAAGGGCTAAATACATTGAACTTTTAAAAGAATTTCAAGATTTCTTTGCATAGAGCTATGAAGACTTAAAAACTTACAACACAGACATTATCCAACACAAAATTCCTTTAAAATAAAATTAAAAACCTTTTCAACAGAAACTCAGAAGAATTAATCCAGTTTTGTTACCCTTAATCGGAAAAGAAGTCAAAAGAATGTTTGATGCACAGATAATTGCACCAGTCAAATTTGCTGACTGAGTCAGATTTTCTAACTGGGTATCTAATTTAGTGCCAACCAGAAAAAAGACAGGAGAAATTAGACTATGCATGGACTTTAGGAATCTTAATAAATCATCCTTGAAGGATAACTACCCCTTGCCAAAAATGGATCATATTTTACAGAGGGTAGCAGGTTCTTCCAGAATCTCTTTATTAGATGGTTTCTTTGGTTACAATCAGATTCTAGTTCACAAAGATGACCAAACCAAAACTGCATTTACTACTCCATGGGGCACTTTCATGTATGTGAAATGCCTTTTGGGTTAAAAAATGCAGGAGCTACATTTCAAAGGGCCATGGATATTGCCTTTGCCAAGGAGATCCATGAGTTTCTAGTCATTTATTTGGATGATATTACTGTTTTTTCTAAAACAAATGATGATCACTTGAATCATCTGAGACAAGTTTTTATTAAATGCAGAAAATATGGTATATCTCTTGACCCTAAAAAGACTCTTTTTGGGCTAGAATAAGGAAAATTTCTAGGTCATATCATTTAAAAAGAAGGCATTAGAATTGCTGCAAGAATTGAAGCAATTCTAAACATTCAACCACCAAGCAACATTAAAGAACTCCAAGCATTCTTGGGAAAGATCAATTTTATAAGAAGATTCATATCTAATCTGGCTGAGATTATAAAAGATCTCAATAACATGCCCAAAAAGGACTCCTCAATTAAATGGACAATAAAGACCAAATAATATTTTGAATCTATCAAACAGGCCTTAACTAAAGCACCAGTCCTTATCAGTCCAGATTACATAAAAGAGTTTATAATCTTTTCCTGTGCATACGAACACACCATAGCTGTAGTTCTTCTGCAGAAAAACGATCAAGGCTTTGAACAGCCCATTGCATTTTTTAGTAAAGCTCTCAGAGATGCACCACTAAAATACAACATAATAGAAAAACAGGCTTTGGCTCTGGTTAAAGCTATCAAATATTTCAGAGTGTATATACTTCATTCACACATCGTTGCATATTTCCCTAATGTAGTAGTTAAAGACATTTTGAATCAAGATGGACCAGACAGCAGGAGAGGAAAGTGGATAGCCACAATCCTTGAATATGATCTGTAAATTAAACCAGCTAAACTCATTAAAGGACAGGGTTTAGCCAGACTAATGGCTGAATCAAATTGCAATGCCTTAGATATTAATTTCATTGCATAAGTAGATGAACAGGAGGAGATGGCGACTCCATCAATCAGTGAGGCCTATCAAAACTCACCATGGTACTCTGATATAATATTTGTACTAACAAACTTACAAGCTCTTCCTTGACTGACAAAAACCAAAGCAAGATTCATCAAGCAAAAGGCAATGAGGTTCTGTATCTTAAATAATGCACTGTATTGGAGAGAAAGTACTGGAATTTTACTTAATTGTTTATTGAAATATGAGGCTGACAAGATCCTTGAGGAATTTCATGCAGGTGACTGTGAAGGCCATCTATACTGGAAGAGCACAGCTGATAAAATACTCAGAGCTGGTTTTTACTGGCCATCTTTATTTTCATATGTTAAAAAGTTTTTTACCTCTTGCCATCAATGCCAAATTTTCGAAGGTAAAAAGAAATTGTTACCATTACCTCTGAAACCAATATCCACTGAAAAACCATTTCAACTATGGGGGTTAGACTTCATAGGTGAAATTCATCCTCCATCTTCAGGTCAACACAAATGGATTCTAACTACTACTGATTACTTTACTAAGTGGATAGAAACAATTCCCACTAGACAAGCTACAGACTCAGTTATTATCTCATTCATAGAAAGTAATATTTTGTTTAGATTTGGATGCCCACACAAAATTATCACAGACAATTCTTGTGCTTTCAAATCTAAGAAGATGATTGCTTTCTGCCATAAATACCATATTACCTTAGGTCATTCCACAGCATACTATCCTCAAGGTAATGGTCTGGCCGAATCCTCAAATAAAAGTTTAGTCAACATCATCAAAAAACTACTCCAAGACAATAAAAAGACGTGGAATAAGAAGTCGGTCTATGCCCTTTGGGCTAATAGACTTACTACAAAAAATTCTATAGGAACTTCACCATATCAGATTGTTTATGGTACAGATGCAGTTTTTCCTTCTTCCTTGGGTGTCCCAGTCATGAATATTATCTAGGAATCACAGGTAGAAACTAATGACATTCAAAGAAGAATCAATGAAACCATACACCTTCAACAAACCAGAGATGAAGTTTATGAAAAGTCACAAGTTTTACAGGAAAAGATCAAAAATATTTTTGATAAAAGAGCTAAGGAAGATGACTTTTTCATAGGAGATCAAGTTTTAAGATGGGATGAAAAAAGAGAGGATAAAGGTAAACATGGGAAGTTTGACTTTCTATGGCAGGGACCCTATGTAATATATGGTTACAGAGGCAATAATTCCTTTTTCATCAGGTATTTGGATGGAACCGAGCTTCAAGAAGGACCAGTAAATGGAAGGATGTTGAAACATTACTATTCCTCACAAGTCACTTAACAGTTAGATTTATTTACTTTATCATTGTAAATATTCATAGCCAGAGTGTAGATTGGATTGGATATATTATCTACAAAGTTGAAGCCCGAAGAGAAGGCCCTGAAATTTGCAGTATAAGATATCATAAATATGATTGTTGCAGAAAACAGAAGACATTTACAGGATCACCAAGGTCAATGAATAAGGCTATTGATCTCAGAGTTCTTGGAATTTCACAAGGAAAAGCCATCCCCAAGTGAAGCCGATGTTAGCAACCTATAATATAGGGGTCATAATTTTGACTTGACTGTTGGTAATTTTGTAAATCTGTACATACTTTGCCTTCTGCAAGTTGTATTCACATATTTTGTAAAAAATCAAAAAAATAGAAAAATCAAAAAGAGGGTAAAAAAATCCTAAAAGAATAATCAAATGAATTAGAAAAAATAAAAGACCCCAAAAGAAAAATAAATAAAAGATGAAAGTGTGCAAGCATAAGTTCCACTACTTTTTTACTTTTTGACTGTGGCAGAGTGTCAATAAATGCCATAGTCCATGATGAGTTAAACAGTCTAATCTTAACTTGTCATTTTTTAATTTCACTTGTTGTAGATAGAGAATAATGAGTTCTCATACAGTTTAATCATGACAATTCAGTAGTTAGGTAGAGAAATAAAGTGAATCCAACAATTTAATCTGGATTCATGGATGAAATAAGTGTAGAATTAGATAGTTTTCTTGCTTTCGGAAAGAATAAGTGTTGTGAAGGTTGCTAGCTCAAATGCACCTTACTACAAAGGAAGAAAAAATGTTAGCATGGTAAGCTGGGTAGGTAGAAGAAGGTGAAAAGTCTCAATTTAAATATCATTCATCATGGGCTGCAAAATAACTAACTTCCCCTTCCCATGGTCATGAAACATTCTAAACTATCAGTCAAAAAGGCTCAAGGCATTTCCTTGACTTTTGTTGGGACCGGACCCAAGGCTCTATGACTGATCAGTTGAAAATGTAAAATGTATATATTAATCCCTAAAATCACATCATTTACCATTCATGCATTCATTCCCCTAAATAATCCTAAGTAAAACTCCATTTTTACTTAAAGGCATTTTAATTCCCATTTGATTAACTTCCTACATCATTTGAAAACATTAAGCCCTCAAAATAACATTATATCATAAGTTAAGTGATAAGATCAATGCAATTTATCTTTTAAAACCTCACTTTACTAGTTATGTTTATGTGTTTTGAGTATACATTATCCCATTTTCATATTAAATCTAACTTATGTATTAATTCCCTATAGAAATGACCTTTTCCTATAATATATAACTCATTTTTATTTAATAAACCCAAAACCCACTTATTATAATTTTAGCCGAAGTTTATAATTCCCACATGTTTAATAAAAACCCACATTATAACACCCTTTGGCTAAAATATATATTTATATAGTGTCCCGCCCCTATGGTAATTAAATCACCTTGTTTTAATTAACCATTTAATAAAAATATATGAAAAAACCTTTAAAACATGTTTTATATATGTTTTAAGCAAAAATATCGAAGTTTCATTTAAACTAAACTTCAAAGCAAAAAACCCATTCATTTGTTCATTTTCCCTTACCCGACTCATCTAACCCAAGGTTAAACCCTAACCTAACCCTTTTCTCCCCGATACATATCCCATACCCCAATTGTTAACCTGGGTTAAAGCCCTTTTATACCTCTCCCGATCATGTTTCCTATATACAAATTATGTTTATATATAAAACTTAACCATATCCCTTTCTCCATCGAATTGAATTTCAACTCTCCGATCTCCAAATCCCATTTAATCCAACGGTTGAAAATCAATGCGACAGTTTAATACATCTCCATCCCTCCCCCATCGTGTAAAATAACAACCGTCCGATCTTCTTTTATTTCCAAGATCTTATGGCCCAAAATGAATCCGATGACTTACGTTTTCCCCCACCTTTCCTTTTGATCGTGATCGTTCGCTTGTTGAAGCCAGATTCGACGGCACCAGTTCATTTTCGCGCTCTTAAAGTAATCGACTGATGTTTTGGAAAGTCGCGCGATATAGGTTTTTTTCCGAAACCACCCTGTGTCGACATGTCCTGATATGATTGGATCGCGTTCAAAAAGCGATTTACCGCTTACCGCTCTGGAGCTGCGCGAATACCACCCAGTGGTATTCCAAAACCACTCCCGCCTAACCTTTATTTAATGTAATTTAACTATAGTTTAAACTATGGTTTAATACGTTAAAACCCAATGTTTTCATAACATTTCACCTATTCACGCTTTTAACCTATGAAACCTCCGCAAATCCTATTTTCATCTAATTTTCACCATTATGCGCCATTGCACCGTTGAGAGCCTGTGTAGAGCCCTTTTCACCATTTTCAAACCTACCAACGCCATTTGCAAGCCAATTTCCTTGAAATTCAACCACAAAGAGCCAAAGTACCCTCTGATAGACTAATTCAGCAGAATTGAAGACTACACGCAACCGTGAAACGTCTTCGACCACAATTATACCTTTTAAAGGTATTTTTCATCAAACTTAACCAGAAAAGCTTCAATTTCCAAAAGAAAAAGAACCAATTTTCAATTATTTCCATAATTATCTTAATTACCCACACAAAAATTGCAAAAAACATCCAAAGTACAGGGTAAAATCTGTCAAATTTTCCCCAGAATCCCTCATTTCCGTTTTTGCAAGTTTTATCCATACCCTGGTCATTTTCACTGCTAGAATTGATCATAACCTTTCTTCTGAGCATTAAAACCCTCTTTTCATCTAAAAATTTGCTCAGAACCCTATTTTACCAGAGATATTCTCCAAAAATCCCTTATTTCCAACAGAATAACTCAGCAAACAGTCTAAGCTTGCTCTGTTCAATTAAAAAATGACAAAGAAACAAGTAACCCCCAAATCAGGAGGTCCAAAGCCTCAAAATAAAGCCTCTGATAAAACCCCTCAACCTGAATCTTCTAAAATTGATAAACCCACCCCTGCACTCACTATTGATTCCACAGAAGTTGTTAGGCCTGTCCAACCTCCAATTATTTCACAAGAAAATAGTCCTTTGGTTGACCTTCATTACAGAATATTGGACCCTTCAGTAGAATTCAATTTACTTGATGTTTATAACTGGTGTTTTGGTAAATCAGTAGAGAAAGGTGATAAAGATATACCAGTTTGGGATTCCAATCTGCCAAAGTACATTGTCCCTCTTACTCATTCAGCCCCTAATTTTTTTCAGATTGTGTCAGTCCTATTATCTTCTAGACCAAAGGTGCATTGTCAATAAAGACAGAGAGGTCATATTTTACATCAATGCAGAATCCATAAACTCTATGCTGCAACTAAATCCTGACCCCAATGCTGCTTCATTGTCAATAGAGGATTTAACTCAGCTTTACTTAGACCTTGATTTTACTTCGAAGTTCAAAGTCTTCTAGACTTTTTGTCCCAAACAGGTTGATATCCCTAAGCTCAATCCTCCATTTGATAATTTTGATTTTCCAAATGAAACCAAACAGATTGTCTCCATGCTATCATTCATATTGGGATATAACAGAGATGAATTCATTGATGTTGCTATACTAGGTTTTCTGTCTACTCTGAATCCTGGCCAGTCTCCATCCATTGTGTACAATTTTGCCAAGTTCATTGCAGAAAACATGCACTATCAATTGTCCAGATTATCAGAAGAAGGAGTTTTTAGATATACCTCATATCTACTTCATCTCTTTTTATATTATCAAGCAGACAAGTTTCCTATTGAGTTTTAGAAGATAGATCCTGAAGGGAATGTACTTTCAGTTGTGTTTTCGTCATCAATTCTGAGAAAATGGAACAAGGAATACAACTATGCGGACTTTAATGACTTGTTTTTAGTACCTGCTATGAATTTACTGAATAAAGAACAAACCCCTAAAATTAATGAAGAAACAAAGAGGATCTTATAGCTATCTGAGAGCTATAAAACAGGGGATTGGTACTTAAACAAGAATTACACAGAGATTAGAGTATATGGTGCACTCTTGGCCCCATATAAATTGCCTAGATTTGTAACAACAAGGACATTTTCTTTAGAATATTTCAGGCAGCTATTGAATGCAGATGAAGTCAATTTTATAGCCTCTAGAAAAAAGACTCAGTTCAAACTGAAAAATCAAGTTGGGCCTTTCATTGTGAACAACAGAGTAGCAGAAAATGAAATTAATGTCAAGTTGAAAGAATATAAATTCCCATATAGCTTTATGTGGAATTATGATCGTCAGGGTATTTTAAATCAAATCAGATTGAGATGAAAATTGTCTGTTTTCTTACCTGATCCCAAGCCCCAAATTGAAAAATATACCAATAAACTTGAATGGGAGCCAAATACTTTATTTTATGATGACTCACAGGTTATGCAGGGAAACAGTGGAAAAGATAAAAAGGTTGATCAAACACAGGTGGTTATAATGAACAAAGAAGCTAAAATTCTTCATAAAAGAATAAAAAAGGAAGATAGTTTCACTGCTGAAACTATTCTAGATAAAAGATTCAGAATCCCCTATAGTAAGAAAAGTAAATTGACTGATGAAGAAAGGGATAAAGCTATCAATGTTGAAGATAACAATGGTCATGAAACTGATGATGAAGCTACAAGGATAGTAACTAAAACACTCAAAGAGCTTCAAAATGTCCAAATTGGAGCACAGCAAAAAGACACAGTCATGGTTGATAAACAATCAAAAGTTCATATGCCTTCTTCTTCTAAATTCTTCTTCTAAAGAACCTGACAACACAGAGTCAGATATTCAATTCAGGTTCAGACCAATCAAAGAAAAGAATGAAGAAATCAAAAGTGAAGCATATTCCAAATTCCTTAAAGAAAAGCCTAGGAATAAATATAGACTCCTTTCAGCTTTTGATTATTCTTCTAATAAATTGGTGATGTCATTTCTCAAGCCTACAGTGGCTGATCCAAAAACTATTGCAGATTATTCAAAGACAGACCTTGAAGTTGATGCAGATTCTTTCCATGAATTGGACCAAATAGAATTCCATAGAAGCAATACAGAGATGTTATATTCTAAAATAGTCAATAAGACTATGAATTCTATCAAGCTTGAGAAAACACTGATAAACCTTCAAACTCAAATGAAATTGGATAAAGCCTCATTATATGCCAATAACTTGAAGATAAAAGCATTAGAAGACTTGGTGATTGAAGCAGGAGCTGATCCATCTAACATTGAAGTTGCAAATGCTTTAATAAAACAGAGAAATGAAGACATAGCTGCTCTCAGAAAACAGCTAAAATTTCCTCAAAGTGAAAATCCCCAGGCAAAATAAATCCTTCAGCAGAAGACATAAAATGATGAATTAAAACAACTTGTTCTTAAAATGACAGACCAGATAAAAGAAATGGAAAGCCAAATAGAAGATTTCATGCAAGAAAATGAAAATCTGAAGAAAGCTCAACAGGTTTTCATTCCTACAGTGATCCCAACTGTAAGTACAGTTGTTCCATCTACATTGGTAGAACACTTGGCACCACAAGGAGCATTGGCAACTGCAGTGCCAATCACTTCTCATGACATCTCTGCCTCTTCTTCATCAACCTCACAGATAAACACAGTAGAAGACAAAGCTGAAATAATCAGAGCTATGGAAGATATGTCTTTAAAAGATAAAGAAATACTCAGTTTGAAAGGCACCATTAAAAATCTGGAAGCTTCTAAAAGAGATGCCTTAATTACTTCCAAAGGGCATGAACAGAGGGCTGATAGATTACAAGAACAAGTAAAAAATCTTCAACAACAGGTGAATCTTACAGATCAGGTTGCATACATAAAAAATCATTTATGGACAGAAATCATTGAAGGCATTCACTCACAATGGCCTTCTATTCAGATAATTTATGAGCAGAAAGAGTTGCTACATGCTGCAAATGTAGAAATTGATAAAACCAAGAAAGAAATTGAAAATAAGCCACCACAAGCAGTTCAACTCATAGCATTTTTTAACAGCAAGAACAGGGAAGAATTAGAAGAGTTGAAAATTGCTAATAGAACAGAGACCATCCTTCAAATTAAGAAATTCTTGAATAAGAGAAACATGATGAATAATTTGGAAGACAGGTGTAAAGATATGAACTTGGCCATCACAAGATTTTGGGCCAAATACAAAGTATTATCAGAAGCAGGTTTACCATACATTCATGCATTAAATGACAAATTAATGCCACAGAAGGATTATGATCAGAAAATCAGAGCTCATGCTAAGGAGCAAGCTAAACAGCCTTTGCGACAAGGATCTCCAAGTGGCAAAGTATTACCTCAATATTTTGAAAATTTATTCTTTTTGGAAAATGAAATCAAGCATATGTTCACAGTAAAACCAAACTTTTCTAAATATACAGAGGCTGATGAAAGTTACAGGAAATTGAAGAATATGAAGATCCCCACTACTGAACAGTGGCAAGAATTCACAGATCTGATGTGAATTTAACAGGTAAAGGACAGGAAAATCACATGAAAAATCATATTTTACTTTGACCTTATGGTGAAAAAATCGGTGCCAAAGTGTATCAGGGTCAAAGTGTATCGGTAAAATCAAATTGTTACTGTTGGTCATTTTCCAATTGCAGCAGTGAAACAGTGAAAAGCAGAGATAAAGAGTATCAGAACAGAAGGTGAAAAGGAAGAGTATTCTACAAGTCATCTTCCATGAGATAAAGTTTCACTTGCCAGCAATGCTTACAAAACATCATAAAGCCTTTTTAATTAGAATAATCAGTTCTATTTTTCCTTGTAAAAGAGGACATCTTGCAAACTATTTTGCTGATGTCCCTCTTCTCATGTTACATTTCCTATTTTTCCTTAAAACATTATCTCAAACTCTGAGATATTTTGTAAACAATTTATGTGTATAAATACTTCATAATTCGAAGTATTCGGTGTGGAATAAAATTTCTCATGACTACTATAGTCATTTTGCTGGACATATTGAAGTTGGTGTGAGTCAATTAGCGAAGCAGTAGACTAGAAACAAGATTAGAGACATCATAACTAAGGATTCGCGTGGTGACAAGATAAGTCTCGTATTTTTTCCTCTTTTCAGTTTTATTCTTTAAAAGTTTGCATACATTCATTTGATGTGTTTCTATTCTGTAATGATCAACTAAGGAGAAATTAAACAGGATTAATGATAATAAGCTCCCTGTCTTAAAGTAGTTGGCATTTTTATGCTTTCTGCTTGATGACCGAACCATAGAATTCTTAATTGCTCTAGGTCCCAGTTTGATCCCCTCCTTCAATCCTCTTTTCTGTAACTTAAGGATTCTTAAGTGCCCTTTTGTTTAGATTTCACCCATTCCATCAACAAATTCTATTCAAAGCCTTAGAAGGTCATCTATCTTGCCCTTAGTACATTTGCATCTTTAAGTCTTATTTCCTAGCTCTGCTTGCCTAGAGAGTTGACTCCATTGCCCAATGTTCTGGTAGATCCCTCTGGTTTACCTTGAAACACTTTTTATTCCTACCACACTTCTAAAATCAATCCTATTGCTCACTCATAGCTAGCCTAAAACCCTTTACTAAAACAAATCTAAATCTTTAGGAGAGATATTCACTCTCCGGAGCTCAGGAAGGCTAGATCCTGAATTCCCAAAGTGGTTCTTGGTTACCCCTGGTTTTCCTAACTACAAAAATCTCCATCCCACAACCTGAGAATTACTAGGGTGATAACACCTTCTTTGGATTGCAAGACTATAAGACCAAGGAAATAATGCAAGTGTCCTAATTCTATCATTTCAAACTTCTTTTTGAGGCTATACTTCACATGGTTTATATGATTGGGATCACTGCCAGTGAGGACAATATCATCAACATAAATAACAAGGATTATTAAGGACATACCCACTTTCTTGGTGTAGACAGCGTTATCAGAATGACATCTAGAAAATCCATTATCTAAGAGAAAGCTATCCGTTTTGGCATACCAAGCCCAAGGGGCTTGTTTGAGACCATAAAGAGACTTCCTAAGGCGACAAACAAGGCTAGAGTCGTTTTGGATAAATCCAGGGGGTTGTTCCATGTGGATTTCTTCATGCAAATCCCCATTAAGAAGGTGGATTTAACATCCATTTGATGGACTTCCCAATTAAGGGAGGCATAAAGGGAGAGAACAAGGCGGATAGAATTCATTTTGGCAACAGGGGAGAAGGTTTCAGTATAGTCAATGCCTTCAACTTGTGAAAATCCTTTAGCAACAAGATGAGATTTATGTTTATCCACTTTTCCATCTGATCCAAACTTTGTTCTGTAAACCCATTTTCATCTGACAAGTTTTCTTCCCTTTGGAAGAGGAACAAGATCCCAAGTATCATTTTCCAATAAGGAACGATATTCTTCATTCATAGCTGCATCCCAATCTAGATGACCTGAAGCTTCTTCAAAAGTGTTTGGATCATGATTTTCTGGAACTTGAGCCAATAAGGAAGAGGCTCTAACGAACTGAGAACGTGTGCGACGTTGATCTACAGGGTCACCTACAAGAGAACCTGCTGCATCCCAAGTAGAGCAGACCCATTTTGGAATTTGTGGAGTTGAAGAAAGATCTCGAGGAGATGGAGGAGGATTGTCATCCTCGTTGTCGTCATCCGAACTAGAAGGAATTTTTTCAAAAGTAGAAGAGATAGAGAGAGGTGGCACATATGTCGAATCAAGCTCGCAGGCCAAAGGTGGCACACCCGCCGAACTAGCCTCATAGGCCGATATATTTTCATCAAATTTTACATCTCTTCTAATGATTACATTTTTGGATTTGGGTTGAAGAATTATATATCCTTTGACATCTTCAGAATATCCAACAAAAATGCATATTTCACTCTTAGGTTCTAAGGCTTTATGTTTCTCATCTGGAATATGGGCCTAAGCTTCACTTCCAAAAACACAAAAATGACTTACATCTCGTTTGATTGAGCTCCAAGCTTCTTCTGGAGTTATATTCCTTAAAACCTTAGTAGGAGTGAGATTTAATATGTAATTTTCAGAATTAGTTGCTTATGTCCAAAAATTAAGATTAAGTCCTTTAGATTGAAGCATGAAATTAGCTATTTCTTTTAGAGTGTGATTCTTCCTTTCAGCTAAACCATTTTTTTGTGGTGTATATGGAACATTATGTTGCAATTGAATGCCATGCTTAGTGCAAAAATGGATAAATTTATTGTTAACATATTCTCCTCCATTTTCAGATCTTAACTTAAGAATTTGATGTCCATATTGTTTCTCAACAAAGGCCTTAAAGGCCAAGAACATGTTAAAAACTTCACTCTTGAGTTTTAGGAAGTATACCCAAGTGCATTTGGAAAAATCATCAATGAAAGTTAAGAAGTACTTGTAGCCAGAGAAAGAAACAACTAGAAGTTAACCACATAAATCATTGTGCACAAGTTGCAAAGGGGCTGAAGCGTGCCAAGAGGCATGTTTTTCAAAACTATCCTGATGATGTTTTCAGAGTACACATCCAGAACAAACACCATCTCGGCAAGTTACCATAGGAAGACCTATCACCATATTTTCTTTACATAGAGTTCGAAGAGAGTGATAGTTTAAGTGACCAAATCGCTCATGCCAAAGTTTGCTCACTTCATCATTATGAGCAACAAAAATGGAGGGAAGACATGATGACCCAAAGTTTTCAAACTTATACAACCTTGTGGAATCATCAGCAATTCCAGTTGCTAGAATATGTCTAGGATCTCTTAGGTCCTTAATTACAACATCATGATGTGAGAATTCTACTGTTTTCCCTTCACCTGAATGAGTTATCTGATAAACAAATAGAAGGTTGCAGAACAAGGTAGAAACACATGATGCATAATTAAACTGACCATTATCTAGATGAATGGTTCCAGACCCTACAACACTAAGAGATCTATCATCACCAACATAAATTTTTTTGGTGTTGCAATCATTTAAAGAAGAAAACATGGCTTTATTTTTTTCCATGTGGTAAGAGGCTCCAGAATCAATGAGCCAATCATGAGAATGAGATGAAGAGGATTCATTCAATGCATAACCAGATCTTGATGTTGTGACAACCACAAGCAGAAAGTGTCATTCTCGAAGATGAAGTTGAAGAGTTCTCCAAATTGATATTGTGCTTCTTCATTGTTGCTTCCCAGGCTTCCATCTTCTTAAAACATTTTGACTCTAAGTGGCCATCACAATTACAAAAGTTGCAATGTCTATATGTCTTCTTCACTTTGTTTTTATTATCCTTATCAGTTTGTTGAGTTGTTTTTTTAGTTTGCGGCTGAAATTGCTTAAGACCCTTTTTTGGTTTAGGACCATTCTTTTTAGGATGTTTCTTGTTAGGATTCTTTGGATATGGTTGTTTATGGGTTGTTAAGGCTTTCTTAGAAGAGTTTCTGGTATTAATAAGACCAAGGTGTAAGAGTTTTTCTTGTTCTCTCATCAAAGAATTGCAAAAGGCATCAAAAGAGGGGGACTTGTAGGTTGTTCCTTGAGAAATGAGGGCTTCTCTAGTGGAATGGAAGGTGGAAACAAATACTGAGTATGTGGGGCCTATCTTAGCAAGAATAGAATAGATAAGGCTACCATCTTCCTTTTTGACCTTACAACCTTCTAAAAGAAGTCTAAGGGTCTTGAATTTGGACAAAAAATCTTCAATAGAGGAGAAATTATTAGGGTCCAAAGTAAGCAACTTATTTTCAAGCTGGTGGGCTCTGATTTCATTTTTAATACCAAAAAAAATATTTAGCTTTTTCATAACTTCAGCAGGGGAGTCAATTTCTTGGATAGAAATATAAGATATTGAGCAATGGACATTCCTATCAAGCCTCGTGTTTGATCTTGTTTATTTTTCCATTTAGTCGCTTTATTTCCATTAGTAGGTTTAGATTCTTATCTTGTGGTTATTCTATAAAGCCTTTTAATTCTAAGTAAGTCTAACATGTAGGATAGCCATTGGAAACAATTGGTGTTGTTAAGAATAATCGGGCATGTACTTTCCATTTTTTAAACCGAAGTTGAAAATTTTGAAACTATCTACTCCAATGGAAAGATCTCAAAAAATTAGGGCGGTTCAAAAAAAATGGTTCTGAAAATGGCTTCCGGATGAAGAAGTTGTGCCTTTTTGAGGAAAAGTTGGAGTAGATACTGAGTAGTTACGTGATAGGTTGAAAGTTGATTATGAAATTGTACTTTTTAAAGTTGATGTTTATTTTCCCATTTAGTCGTTTTATCTCCATCGGTAGGTTTAGATTCTTGTCTTGTGGTTATTCTATTAATCTCTTTACTTCTACGTAAGTCTACCATATAGGATAGCCATTGGAAATAATTTGTGTTGTTAAGAATAACTGGGCATGTACTTTCCATTTTTAAAAACTGAAGCTGAAAGTGTTGAAACTAACTACTCCAAAGGAAATATCTTGAAAAATTAGGTCGGTTCAAAAAAACGGTTCTGAAAAAGGCTTCATGATGAAGAAGTTATGCATTTTTGAAGAAAAATTGGAGTAGATACTGAGTAGTTACGTGATAGGTTGAAAGTTGATGATGAAGTTGTACTCTCTTTTTTTAAATCCCCCCCATCCTCTAAGCTCACTTTTAAAACAAATACTACTTTATGTCACACTCTTTTATAAATAAGTGAAAGTCACTTTTACAATGTTACTTTTAGATGTGTTTTTTAAATAAAACCCTTTTTAAAAAAATGAACTTGCCAAAAATATTTTTAAGAAAAAGTAACTTCACAAAAAGCTTTTTAGAAAAAGAAGTTTGACAAAGAGACTTGAACCCAAGACCTCTATTCTCGTAAAGTAACTTTGCACCAAGTGAGCTAGTAAAATGATTTTTATTTTTTTTGTTTTTTATTCTTTTACAAAAAATACAAGTCTTACGGCAAAACGTTAGATTTATGGTTACTCTATCCGGCAACTATATATTTTTCTCACTATTTTTTATTTCTCGAGATCGCACAAATTCGTGGGGAAAGAGCATACGTAGCAGAAAAATGTCGTCTTTATGTTTCTGATTTGCCAAATCGCACACAGCACAGAGAAAAGAGCATACGCAGAGAAGAGGGTATAGATCCGGTAATTAAAAAACTATAAACCGAAATAAATAGAGGGATTAATAAATATAACTGCAAAAAAAAATGATTTATACCTCCATATCTAAAATCACATAACTTGGGCAACCAGAAACCTTTTCGCATGAAACGAAAGGGTTTCCTCATTGTAACAGAGGCTCCAGACACAACATAGTAGTTCTCTTAGCCCGAAAGTGGTCAGAAATAGTGGATTTGGAAAACGACAGTCGCATGCAGGCAAACCGTCTTTGGATTTGGATCAACAACAGATGCTACCCTCAAAACAGCTATGATACCATGTAGGAATTTACAAGGTAAGTTCCTTAGATCAAACACCAAATTTCACCACTCACAAACAGATCATAGATCAGTACACCATTATTTGTCATGGTTAAAATCCTCGAAGAGGGAAACAATCCACGGCCTGAGCCAACACAACCACTTCAGGATATTTATTAATATAAAGAAAGAAAATTTACATAAGCTTCTCTCATGAACAGTTACCGGACAAATGACCCTCCATGCTCTTTAAATAGAGATCATGGACCAATTGAGTGTTCAGCCACGGATCAAGTGTCGGTAATACCGAGGAGAGAGTGAACCGTCGGATCACTACATATCGTGACCGTCGAATTATGAGTTACAAATGTACATAGTAAAGAAACACACTTTACCTAACTCTATGCTAGACCAACTTATAATTAACTATTTCCTATGTGTCTGAATATCCTAACATCCCCCCTTAAGAACAACTTGGGATAGGATTGAAGGATTTACAAAGGTGACACGATAGGAGACTATTTCCTATGTTTCATAATATTCTAACATCATTAACAATATATTAGTTATGGTTAGGTTGGATTAGTGGAAGATTACATTATGTTGACGTTATATCCTATTTATAGTAAACATAATTCACTTGTAGACAAGAGTCATAAAAACATGACAATTCATCAAAAAACACTCATAATTGCAACTTTGAGGGAATCTTTTTTAAGAAGGGAGTTATGTTAAGGCTCTAACTCCCATTACTATTATGTTAGTTATGGTTAGCTAGTGGTCTACACCATTGGAACTTTTATTTCTTATTAAAAAGGTCTTATACATAATAAAAGATATTGATTTTAATATGCATTTTGATCTGTAAACTACCATGAATATTCCACCAGAACAATTTATCACAACAAATCTGATAAAATTATTGAAATTTGTACTATATAGGTTAATTTTTCTTTTAAATTTTATATTCTTTAATAGTTGATTTTCTACTTAAATAAATGAAATAGTGGAAATCCAGGAAATGGAGAATATAAAGAACTTCACACACATCATCCACAATGGATACATCTTTTTCTCCCTAAAAAACCCTTGCAGGAGAAAACCCAACTAGAATGTGAGCCTTTTCTCTGCTTTCTTTCTCTAGAATGGAAATATGCAAGTACCGAAAAATAGGTAATATTTATGGAATTACCTAAAACATGTGGCTCATAAGGCTACTACATAAATTTAACCCTTTATTTTCTACTCTCTAACTTCACATTCCCAATTGCTCTACTCAACTATGGAACACAATACAATAACATAGAATGGAACCTGTAATCCTCCTAACACCCTGATATTTAATATAGCCTGATAGCCAACTAGGGTTAAGATTTGACTCTCTCAACCCCCAACTAGAGTTATGATTTTGGACCTTTTAGAGTCTTCTTGAAATTCCACACGCGTCTAGTCCCATAAGCATGAGTAATGGGGGTTGATGTGGTATCCACTTGTACTATGGTCTCCAATTTGTAGGAGGCATAATGTTTGCATATGAATTTTGGTTGACATGATTCTTGCACTGGTTTAAAGGCCTCCGAGTGTGAAAAAATACTAAAGGATCTCGCATAAGTGAGTTTTTTTACCCAAAAAAACATCATTAATACCTCAAAATGCCTCAAGAATATTTCAGACCTTGATTCTCCAAACTGGGACCCATTGTTAAAATGACCATGTAAGTTGATTTCTCCATTTTCTTTCTTCTCTGGAATAATTGAGACAAATGAATAATGACATAATGATCCAATTCAAATCATATATTATATTGTACATTAGATATATTCAAAAATTATGTTGTCCCTTCTAAGTGATTTCTTATTCATTAAATCTTTTATCATTTTCAAGTTGTTAAGTTACTTATTTTCTTTATTTAAAAATTATTTAAAAATTTTGATTCAAAACATAATATCAATATATTAACAGTTTTTTTTGTAAATTTTCTCAGTATATTTCTATTAATATGAAAATATTTTACATTCCAAGTTGTTCAACAATAGCTCCAAAAATACATTCAGACGAGTGACCTGACAAATCTTATCTAACACTAGGGATAAACATAGGTATTTCCATATATACTGACCACCATAAAACAAAGTTTGAGAATACCATGAGAACTAGAGATTGACACACCACTCTTCGTTTTTCCAGTCCTTCTAATGTAACTGAGTCAAGTAGAACCTAAAAAGAGCTACAGTAATGCATAATACTTGTCCAAAAAGCAAATTGACAAAACATTAAGACATTTAATAAAACACAAATTATCACCCACGGTAGACTGATAGACATAGTGCTTGGTGGACTTGCTAGTCCAAGATGATTATTGGCAATGTGGCGGAAGGAGAGGCCCGAGCTGGAGCATTGATGACCGTTGGCACGTTTTGATGCTCATTTGGTTTAGTATTTGAATTCGAGAAAACACAATGTTCTATATGAGCCAGTTTGACCACTATATCATCCAAGTTGTATCTGATATCCCTCATAATTATCTTTATGTCCTCTTGAACTACAAACAACTTGTAGTTGTCTACTTTCTTGTCTCTAATAACCATGCTAAGTATAGTTTCTAGATGTCAATGTAGGTTGATGGAATGAAGGAAGTGAAGCCTTCTCTTGCGAAACTTCCCTGGGTCTGGTACCCACTTAAAGTTGTTACCTCTTATCTCTTAATCTGAGAAATAAACTCGATCCCCAAACTCTTTTACCTCCAGATGGAGAATTTCCTTACGAACCTCCAAAGGAGCTGCATCGAAAAAGTTGGCTATGGATTCCCAACCGAACAAACATTGTCGTCGTGTCAAATGTGACCCAAGAGCACCACCCCTGCGACTAGGAAGGCGTTGCCAAGGAGCCATAAAGATGATCAACCTGCAATTAACACAACTATAAATTATGGTATATTGACCAAATCTGATGGACGGAACCCCTTGATAGTAGGTTCACTAACTAAAGGAACCATAAATGCTAAGGTTACACCATTGGTAGTGTTATGGGAATGAAAAACAAAAATAGAAAACTGACGACTCTTGCACACTTGGAACTGCCCATAATCCCAACCTTCATAAACATTGGTGATTAAAGAAGTTGGAAGGACTTGCAAAACGACATTATTGACAAAAACATAAACCCTATTAAAACCAAATGGATAAGGTACCTAAGTACCACACTGAGCCACATACCAACATTGGACAGCTGAAGGAAATCTCGTAAGGGTCTGGATTTTGAGGAGCCATCGAGGGTAATATTGCAAAAAGTTCAAACGAAAAACCAGACCTGGAATTGTGAAGGAATAGAGAAAATAACATTAACCCTTTTGTATACTAAACGATGGAGCCGAAAACCAGGGAAACAATGAGTAGTTACAGTTACAAACTGAATGACTAAGAGATGACCTAACCTATGCAAGGCTATAACACAATCATACATTAACAATGTGAGTTAAATACAAGAACAGTATACCTCTGCACCAACATGAATAGAACGATGATTGAAAAAACGCACAAGTCGCGACCTTGAACCTATATATTCGCCACCCTGAGTCCATGACCATGCAAATATAACGATTTGAGGACGTGAGATACCAAGTGTGCACAATGAGGTAAAGCGCGGGGATGTTCTTCATGGCGAGCCGGGTGTAATGTATAAGTCAATACTCTATCCTTCCAAGATGTTTGAGCATGATTTTCTCATAAATGAGCTTACCTCAGATGTTAGAGGTGACTTTCCTCACAAACAATCCACCATGAGAGGGGCAAGCCAGCTGAGAGTAGGTAGAAGGAATTTTGAAATAGGGAAGCTTAACATATGCAAAGACATTACCTCCCACCTACTCACATTTAAGTCACTCTGACTTGGGTAGGTGTGAAAGGACTTGGGATTCCAAAACTTGCCACATGAAGGGCATGTGGCATAAGGTGTGGAGCATAGCTCTCCCATTGAGCGACACCACCCTATTCACCAAACATATTGTGTGTGTTGTACCTTAAGAGACAATCCCCTTAGTTGTGATAAGGAATCAGTGCTTAAGCCATTTATATGATTATGTCACAAAATTATTTGTCTCTATTAAATTACCCTCAAGTATTTATCATTAAACCCTCAAATATAAAATATAATGAACATTTCACAATGTTGTCTTTTGCTTATGTTGAATGAAATTACCAGAAGAAAATGAAAGAAATAAGTCCAAACTGATATGTTGTTACACAAAATATATCATCTCAAACCCCAAAAGAATTATATGAAAGAAACAGTTAAAACGAAGCAGCGCTAATTAAGGGTTTTAACTCTTGCTTACATAGGTAAAAAGAGACCTGCTGCTCATTACTTCGTTTTATTCAAAGATAGAAAACACAGAACGAAAACTTGAACACATATCAACATAAACATATTCCAGAAACTTGCTTCTCATTCATTAATCTTTGAAAACTTTCAGTACAAAAATTGTAGTCTGAAGGTCCAAAACTCGGAACCTTCCTTCCTCTGAGTTATTACATTAAATACAATAAAAAGCAGTTCGAAACTGCTATAAATGATCCTAACTACCTCAACTCCTGAGGACTTTTAAAACTATCTATTACATACTCTCAAAAAGTCTTATTACATTTACATCATCTTTGAAAGATTATAATAACA
The DNA here is from genome assembly GCA_034641835.2 of Pinus albicaulis. NCBI lineage: Eukaryota > Viridiplantae > Streptophyta > Pinopsida > Pinales > Pinaceae > Pinus > Pinus albicaulis. Next base: position 254,346,408 of record CM076574.1, on the reverse strand, counting down.
TAAAAATTAACACCCTAATCTATATGTTGAATGTGAATAGTTGAGGATGCTGCTACATTTCCCAGATCAGCTTTTGATTTTTCTTTCTTCGAAGTTGAAGGATCTTTTGGAAAGTCTATTGTCCAAGCTCTGCACTTCTTCCATATCTCTACTCTTGTCCTGGGTGAGTGTATCAAATTGTGATACTTTAACATGAAAGCATTAATTCAGTTGTAAGATGGTCTTTCTGTAAATAGAGTTTTTACCAGCCACAGCAACTGAAAATGTCTCTGAAGAAATTTGATCATCATTGCCCCCTTGAGTACTTGAGTCTTTTCATGTGTATTATCAACTTTACTTTTTGTTAATACCAGTAAGTTTTCATAAGAATCCCATGACAATAGACCTCCTCCTAGTGCCCAGCATGAAGGTAAACCTGCTCTTGTTAATATTTCCAATGATTTATCAAACTGACTTACTGCTTCTTTGATTTCTATCAACTTCTTTTCTGTGGCTTTCCTGTAATCATTCTTGACAATCAACTTATCAATATCTATTGCATATAAGATTCTATCCTTAATCTCATTTTCCTCCAATTCTTAATCTGTTTTGGAGTTGATAAAGTCAATGAATCTTTTTTCCCAAATAGCCCTATTGATTGTCTTCTGTCTATCTTCCATTCTAGTTCTTCAAATTCTCTGATAAGACTTCTTTCTTCTGCGAACACCATCAAGAAGTCCCAAATTGACTTCATTTCAAAAATGATATCATTCCAAATGATATACTTTGCCTGTATTAAAGATATGTTCCCTTTCAATTTTTATTTAAGTCTTTTGATCTCAGCATTGGCATTCTGACTATCCATTTTGTATTTACTAGCTTCATTTTCTGCAGCTTGAAGAATCTTCGATGCAGTCTTTAGATTTTCTTGAGCCTTCTTCTGGTCTCTTTCCGCCATCTGCAATTCAGTATTCAACTGAGCAATCTGTGCTTGTGGATCTTCGTTACCTGAAGGAAAAACAAAAGTACAAGTATGACTATCAATATGATTTTGCAATGATATTGCAGTTTGTTTTATTTTGGAGATTTCCTCCTCCTTTTGCATAAGTTGTTGTAGCTGCTTTTCTTTCTCGTTCTCTACCTATGCAACCTCTGCAGCCATTGAATGCTCTCCTGTAGGTAATTTAAGCTTTTTCTTCAATGTAGCTATCTCTGCTTCAGCACTCTGCAGAATTTTCTGCACAGCAGTCCTATCATTAGGGTCCACCCCAATCTTTATTGTTATTTTCTTCAATTCCTCATTTTGATGGTTAAAGCCCTAGAGTTGGATTTTTCTAAATTTAACTATTTAATGACTTTTCCAAGCATATTCTCTTCTTTCATTGCCATTGCATTAGTCTTTGTCAGGTCATTTACAATCAATTGACCTGTCGGCATATGTAAGTTCACCTTATCCAACAATGGGATTTTCTTCACATCTACAGTTACATTTATAGTATTGAAATTACTGGAGGAACCAATTGACATGTCAGTAGGATGTGACAAGGCAGTCTTGAATTGATCTTTCTCAAGATCCATGGCAGTCAAAAGCCTTGTTTGATCTGGAGCAATATGATATTCTGCTTGGGCTTCCATGCTAGCTTTCATCTTCTGATTCCTCTCTACAATTTGGGCAAACATCTGTTTGATCAGAGGTACTTGTTCATGAGAAGTCTCATGTCTTCTGGGTGAGGCAGGAACATTTTGTTCCTCTCCCAGTTGTAAATAGAAACCAGGGTGATTATATGCATGTTCTTCATTAAATTTTGTCCTTTTCTCAACTCCTTGCTCCTCATCTTCTAAGTCAATTACTGTTTCTTTACTTCTTTTATTAGACTTCTCTGAAATGATAGGAGTGTGAATATTTGAACCTGTTGAACTCACTACACCTCTGCTAGCTATCTTTTCTAAATCTAGCCTGCTTTCATGAATGAAAGTTCAATACCCATTCTCAATTCTTCTATTGGAAATTACATTGTGTGGGTCATAAACCCAGCTTTCCTATTAGGTCCCTATATCACTAGTATAGTCCCTTATTATTGTTAGTGTAACCCCCTTATTGTTATTATTGTGCCCTTGTAACCCCCATTTTGTTATTATTGTGCCCTTAAATTATTATTGTTAGGTCGGCTAGGATTACATTGTGGCCCACTAGGATTACATTATGGCCCCATGGACTCCTATATATAGAAAGGAGGTTTTGTAAATTGTATCATCCAAGAATTGTTCATTTATGTAATGTATGGGAGGTTTCCCCCTCGAAGTGGCTCATTTCTAAGGCGTTTATATCTCTTTTCTTCTCTTTTTGGAGCTGGTTACACAACATTTGGTATCAGAGCTTTGGATTCTAGGGTTTCGCTGCTCCAAACAGGTCATCGTGGCATTTTCGCTATAACTTTTTTTTCTACGAAGTTTCAGAAGCTGAAATTTTTAGGGTGCGAAGAAAAAATCCTGAGGAAGCTTGTATAAAAATTTCAGAGTTTGGTTCGCAATAATTTCGGAGATATGATCTGTGGAAGTCAGGTATTTTTTCAGGCTCCTAAACAGGTCATCGTGGAATTTGCGCTATAAATTTTTTTCTACGAAGGTTCGGAATCTGAAATTCATATGGTACGAAGCTGAAATCCTGAGGAAATTCATCAAAAAATTTCAGAGATTGGTTCGCAATATTTTTGGAGATATGATCTGTGGAAGGTAGTGCTTTTTCAGGCTCCTGAATTTCATCTCAAAGAGGTGATCGTGGGAAAAGTTCAATAACTCTCTCTCTGAAGATTGGATTGGAGTGCCGTCAAAAGTGGTCACAATTAAACAGCCTGTAGTTTCTTCGCTATCAATTTCAGAGACAAAGGACAAAACAGTGACACGTGGCAAGTCGTACAAGTTCGCTCTACTGAACCAGTCCAGAATTAGGTCATTGTGGAAGATTGGACACAACTTTGTCTTGGAGAATCCAAATCAAGTCAGACCTATGGCATTCAAAAGATAATTCAGAGGGCTACATCGATACCGAAATTTAGATATTGAAGTGTTGCAATCACAGAGATAATCCAATTTCAATATCGAGCTCCTCAAAAGCAAGAAAAAGGTGTGTATTTTTTTTTTCCGAATTGCATAAGTCTTGTTTGAAGAATCAATTTTAATTGATTCCAAGGGCATATTGTAGAATAGATATCAGTATTGGGTTCTAAAAGATGCCCCATAAAAATAATTCAGCACCCATTAAGCCTTCAGAAGGCTCTACTATGACTCATGAAGATGAAGAATTGCAACATGATCTATCAAAATTACAAGAGCAAGTGCAACAAATTTCACTCTCGCAAAGAGCAACAAAAAATGAAATGGAAGTTTTGAAGAAAGGTGTGGAAGCGAAGATGGATGGCATGGAAGCTAAGATGGAAAACATGAAGAATGATCTAAAAATAGACATTGAAGGTTTGACAAAGTTGATACAAGAAATGTTTCATAATGGTGAAAAGATAGTAGAAGAACCTCATGATGAGGACAAAATAAATGTTAATCGTGATTTCATAAACTATAATGTTGGCGGGAAGAACCACCATATTCCAAAAATGGATATGAGGAAGTTTGATGGAAAGGATCCTGTAACATGGATAAGAAGAAAAAGGTAATAGTGTTGATTGATTCAGGTAGCACCCATAATTTTATTCATTGTAAGGTAGCCAAGGAATTAAATTGTTTCCTATACCCAGCACCAGAATGTCAAGTGATGGTTGCAAATGGAGGAACTATAAATTGCTCTGGAAAATGCCATAATATCAAGCTAACCATGGGGGAATGTGTGTTGACTATTCCAATGCTTTCCATTCCTATGGGAGGTGCTGATGTTGTACTAGGAGTACAATGGTTACAATCTTTGGGGACGGTAGCTTTTAATTTTCAAGAACTCTTCTTGAAATTTTTTTCAGAAGGAAAGGAAGTCGAATTACGGGGTATTGAAGGGAAGCCAGGAAGGATAATAAGCTCTAATGTCATGACAAAGCTTCTAAAGAAAGAACAACGAGGCGTAATTGCACAATTATGCTCACTAAAAGTTCCGACATCAAAATCATCTATTTATGCAGATCTCCAACAAGTCTTGGACAATCATTCCAAGGTGTTTGAAACTCCCAAAGGACTCCCACCTATTCGTGATCATGATCATGCTATTCATTTGATTCCAGGAAGTGTTTTTCCAAACATCCGACCTTATAGATATCCTTACTTCCAAAAGAGCGAAATTGAACGTATGATTGCAGAAATGTTAGAGGCGGGTATAATTCAACCCAGTCAAAGTTCTTTCTCTGCTCCTGTAGTATTGGTACACAAGAAGGATGGATCATGGCGAATGTGTCCGGATTATAGGGAGCTCAATAAGCTCACCATTAAAGACAAAATTCCCATTCCTGTGATTGATGAATTATTGGATGAATTACATGGAGCAATTTATTTTACCAAGTTGGATCTTCGTTCAGGATATCATCAAATTAGAATGAAGATTGAAGATATTTCAAAAACAGCATTTCGAACTCATGAGGGTCATTATGAATTTATGGTCATGCCTTTTGGCCTTACCAATGCACCTTCTACATTTCAAGGGTTGATGAATTCCATTTTCAAACCCTTCCTTAGAAAATTTGTGCTAGTATTTTTTGATGATATACTAATCTACGGTAGGTCTTGGAAGGATCATGTTGAACATGTTGACAGGGTGCTCAAACTATTGCAGGAGAAACAATTATATGCAAAAACATCCAAATGTTTCTTTGGAGTACAAGAGGTGGAATATCTGGGTCATATTGTATCTCACGAGGGTTTTAAAGTAGACCCTAACAAAATTAAAGCCATTAAGGAATGGAAAGTCCCCACAACCATAAAGAAGTTGTGAGGATTTCTCGGGTTAACAGGGTATTATGCAAGTTTGTTAAGAATTATGGGAGAATAGCAGCACCTCTAACAACATTATTGAAGAAAGATGCATTTTCATGGACTCCTGAAGCAACTAAGGCCTTTGAACGTCTTAAAGAGGCAATGTGCCTAGCACCGGTCTTAGCTACGCCAGACTTCACAAAAACCTTTATTGTGGAAAGTGATGCCTCAGGAAATGGAATTGGTGTTGTTTTAATGCAGGAAGGAAGACCCATTGCTTTTGAAAGTCGTCCAATCAAAGGAAAGTATTTACAGAAACCTATTTATGAGAAGGAAATGTTAGCAATACTGCATGCACTAAAGAAATGGCGAACTTACCTAATGGGAAGACACTTCAAGGTAAAAGCTGATCATGATAGTCTTAAACACTTTTTGGAACAAAGACTATCTTCAGAAGAGCAGCAAAAATGGGTCACAAAGATGTTGGGTTATGACTTTGAAATAATCTACAAAAAAGGAAAGCTTAATGTTGTTGCAGATGCACTCTAAAGAAAGAATGAAGAGGTGGAAGCATTGCTTTGTGCCATTTCTATTATCCAACCAGATTGGATAACCGAAGCAAGAGATGAATGGAAGAAGAACAAAGATGTATGGACACTCATTCAAAAATTGCAGCAAGATCCTAGTACATCTGATACATTTAGTTGGAAAAATGATTCCTTATGGTACAAAGATCGCTTATATCTTTGTAAGAATTCCCAAATAAAACAAAAGATTCTTCTGGAATTGCACACTTCTCCTTTAGGAGGACACTCAGGATTTTAAAAACTTACCACAGGGTGAAGAAAGAATTTTTTTGGGATGGCCTTAAATCTGATATTCAAAAGTTTGTGGCGGAATGTTTGGTTTGCCAGCAGAATAAAGTGGAAACAATTAAGACACCGGGACTTCTACAACCTTTATCCATTCCAAGTCAACGTTGGGAGGAGATTTCAATGGATTTTATCACAGGTTTACCTAAGTCCGAAGGAAAGAGTGTCATCATGGTGGTGGTTGATAGACTTACCAAGTATGCACACTTTTGTGCATTATCTCATCCATTTAAAGCAAGTACAATTGCTACTACATTTATGGACAGAATTCAAAAGCTACATGGAAGTCCAAGGGTTATTGTGAGCGACAGAGATCCCATTTTTACTGGAAATTTTTGGACGGAGTTATTTTCTTGTTTGAGTACTCAATTAGCTCATAGCTCATCTTATCATCCTCAATCTGATGGTCAAACTGAGATAGTAAATAAATGTTTGGAAGGATATCTTCGTTGTTTTGTATCTGATAAACAAACACAATGGGTCAAATGGTTACCTCTTGCTGAATGGTGGTATAACACTTCCTTCCATACTGCAGCAAAAATGACCCCATTTATGGAACTTTATGGATATCATCCACCATCCATCACATCATATTTAAGAGAAAATTAGAAGGTTCAAGCAGTGGAAGATCACATCGAGCATCAGCAAGAAGTTCTCCAACTCTTAAAGGATAACCTGAATTTGGCACAAAATCGAATGAAACAACAGGCAGATCAACATCGTAGCGAGAGAAGTTTTGATGTAGGAGATTGGGTATTTTTACGGCTACAACTATACAAACAAATGTCCCTCAAGCAAGCAAAGAAGGATAATAAATTATCGCCAAAGTACTATGGTCCTTACAAGGTGTTGCAAAAGATTGGTACTATGGCATACAAATTGGAGCTTTCTGCTTCTTCGCGAGTACATCCAGTTTTCCATGTTTCATGCTTAAAGAAGGTTATAGGTGAAAATCTTCCAGTTCAAATAATATTGCCAGAACTTGATGAGGAAGGAAAAATGATATTGGAACCTGAAGCGGTCACGGAAACAAGAACTCGAAAATTACGGAATCGATCAATTTCAGAGTATCTCATCAAGTGGAAGAACTTACCCACTGAAGATTCTACATGGGAGGATGAGAATTTTATACAGAAGCACCCAGAGCTACTCAAGCATTGAGGACAACACTTTTTTGAAGGAGGGGCATGTTAGGTCCCTATATTACTAGTATAGTCCCTTATTATTGTTAGTTTAACCCCCTTATTGTTATTATTGTACCCTTGTAACCCCCATTTTGTTATTATTGTGCCCTTAAATTAATATTTTAGGTCGGCTAGGATTACATTGTGGCCCACTAGGATTACATTATGGCCCCATGGACTCCTATATATAGAAAGGAGGTTTTGTAAATTGTATCATCAAATAATTGTTCATTTATGTAATGTATTGGAGGTTGCCCCCTCGAAGTGGCTTATTTCTAAGGCGTTGATATCTCTTTTCTTCTATTTTTGAAGTCGGTTACACAACATTTCCCCTAGCCGCAAATGCATCTCATCTAGCATTTTAGTAACTTCTTCAAATGCCTGTCTCATATTAACAATGAAAGGACCTACAGTCATGGGTATTTTAAACATATGCCCCTTTTTCATTGGCACAAAGTGAACTTGATCAACATTCAGACTTTGTCGAATAAACTCCAAGGCAAATAGCCTCATGGGAACAAATACTGGAAGTCTATACGGCTCAACACCTGCTCCATATAACCTAATTTCTAAATAATCCTCAAACACAAACCAATCCCCAAACTTACAATTTGCTCCTAAATGCAATAATTCTTGATCTTTGGGTAAAAAACAAGGGGGAGAAACCCCATTCAAAACCTTATATGCACTTGACATGAAATAACTGGCAAAATAAAATAGTCCATTTTCATTTTGTTCTCTCCTTACTATATCTGTCCAGAAAACTACAGACTGCCTCTTCTTATTCATGTCCATGATATTCAGACCTAGATGCATAAATTCCTCCACATTTTGATATAAGAACAAGTAAATGATTAATGAAGGAAATCTGAAAGAACCTGTTAATGATAGACTCATCAGTTGTGAATTTAATGCTTCCTACCAATAGGATGGAATATCCAACACCATTCCTGGCTTCATCATCATGGAAAACATCCCTAACATCGTTTTATCCACCATACTGTCATCATCTTTGCCCAGAATTTTAGCAATGCTGCTTAGTACTGGCTGAATCTCAGTATCAAAAACCTCCACAGGAAAATTCTTGCTGTCAAGCTGAAATTGTTGTGTGTTGGGCTTTAGAAAATGAACAAGCTAATTGAAGTTTTCACTTGCAAGATAATAATAACATGCTACCAAAGATTCATCGGATAATTGAACACATGACTCTGACTCAGGGTAACATAGGGCTTGGTGGATTAACCGGGCGGACACTTGCAAAATATTCTCTCCCTGACAATTCATCACAAAACTTTTGCCAGGATACATAATGGAGACCATCCAGGATATCAATTCAGGAAAAAGATGAGTTGTAGGGATACATGCAGACAACAAACCAGACTTGGCCATGGCAGCATACACTGGAGAAGCTTTGTCGTTCAAGAGGACTTGTTGGTAAAATTGAAGATGAACCAGGGAACAATTTTTGTCTTGGATATCCCTCTTGGTATCCATGAGAGGGATATGACTAGCAGAACCAGACAAAGATGGACGTTTGGCCACAATTCAGGACTATGACAACCAACGACTTGCAAGGTGGCTAAATTTTTACAGGGTGACAGAAAACTGAACAGGACACAGCACAAATCAATCTCAAACATTAACTTAATCCGAAATGACTTCGAGAAAATGTAAAATTCATTTAAATAGGTGGCGCGGCCTTTTAAATTAAATGCTGACATGACACGCCAACGAACTGTTGATTTCACCTGATGTGGAGGACAGCTGTGAACAACTCAGTGCCTTATGTCACTACGGGGGGTCTCGAGGTATGCTGAAATATTTTAGCTTGTTCCCCCGCATTCAATCTCCACCGCACATCTGTGTTTCTCCCGCAATCAACCTGGTCAACTTCGGAGGCACCCTTCTTTTTAATTAGTGTGCTAGTTGTGCCCGTGGGTTAAGTCCTTCGATCAGAGTATGAGATTTCATCACATCCCGCTTGATATAATGATCGACCTTTAAACTTTAAGTCGGGGACACACTTCATAAGGTTCAAAGCATCTAAACTTTTGATTTTAATGCAACGAAAAGAAATATTTTTATGCCAAAGTATAAAGATTATAATACTTTAACATATTTTTGACAATTTTCTATTTTTATATTTTCAAAGTTGAAAATAAAAGGATATTGCAATGATCCACAATAGTGTGCATGTAAATAATTATGATGTCATCATGAAAACTCCACTGGAGAGCCATTATACTGGTAAACCAATTTCCGACCAAAACTTCCCATATATCCCCCGCTGCGAAAATGTTGTCGTGAAAGCACCCTTCAAAGAATTAAAATATTTGTATATGTTATGTAACAAATATTATATTATTCATATTTATTAAATGGTGTAGTTATGGTAAGTCACTATTTTATTAAAATGCATAACTTATGCTTTCCATTGTAATATTACCATCACTCTTCATTGATTCAATATTAGGCCATCACCACTTATACACTTTAACATCGTATATAAAATCTTGAATATTAAACCATTACCACTCAGACACTTTAAATCTTGGATTACGTTAAGATGGGAAAAACTTTTTGATTGCATCTTTCAATAGTTCAATTGAGAAACAAGAGTTTTCCATCTTGTCAATGTAATACAACTACCCTATAAAAGGAAACCACTTATACACTTTAACATTGTATGTACGTTATGAGTGATTTTTTTTATTGCACCTTTCAATAGTTCAATTGAAAAATGGGAGTTTCCCATCTTTTCAATGTAATACAGTCTCCCTGTAAAAGGAAAGTCATTTTGAAAAGTTCTCATTAATGTTTCAAGTAATTTCAAAGATATCACATTAATGTTTCAAGGAAATTCATTTTGAAGAGCTCACATTAATGTTTCAAAATCGTGTGGACGTTTTTTAATTTTAAGAGTTTAATGCAAAAAAGAAATTTCACCTCTCATATTGTATGTTTTTTTTTGGATTTTAACTTTGCAAATTTTGAGTTTTAGGGCTTTTATTAAATAGAGATCATAACAAGAGTTAAAAGTGAACAATATTTCAATCCTTAACAACCCAATATTTTAAATAATCCAAGTAGAAAATATATCAAAGTGAATTGATCATTTTCGTCTTTCTAGATCAATCTTATCATATCGTAAACAACAATATACAACAATTAACTCTTCAATTATGATGCTAAATCACTTAGAAAATTTTCCCTTTAATTATTTCAAGTAAGAAAAAATATATATTTGTAAATACAGATTCATGAAGAACATAAATGGTTGAAATTCAAATGTGCAATTACACAACTTGTAGACAATTAAAAAATCCATTACTATATACAAGATGACATTGTTGTAGTATGAATACAAGGTTAGTAAAATCCACTAGCTCTTCAAAACCCTAGCTAGAGAAAACAATGAAGAACTCTATCAATTAAGCAGCTCCAACATGGATAAATAACTCAAACGAGGATCCGAAGGTAACATGTCCATTTCACTTTTTTTCCTTGTCAAATGCATTACATAGGGTTTCATCACAAAACGCTAATCTCAAAAATCTAACCCTCAGCTTCATGATGCTATAAGAATATCATGAAATATTAGCAACTCAACAATTAAAGAGAGAGAGTAAAAATGAAGAGGTAAGAGAGAGAAGATTACTAGTGCTTAGTCCTCTATATTACATCTCTACATAAGAGTGAAATAAGAATAATGAATGCTATACATCTCTAATGCCTTTTTCTTCACAAGAGTAAACCTAAGTCACAAGAGAAATGCCCAACAAAGATGTCCTACTCCCATGTATAATTTATCCTAGGTTTCTTCATGAACTCTAGAAAATCACTTTAAGAAAACAAGACAAGTAAAAACATGAGTATGATGTAGATGAATGAGAAATATTCTCTCCTTCATTAATGTATATGGAAGTGTTTCAGGATTCTAAAACAACTCCCTTATTTTATGTTATTTTCGTAAAATATTGGGGTCTCATACTATTTTTTTGTTTTTTACTTTTAACCTAGTGTATTATTATTTTCCTATACTTTTTCATTTTTTTAGTGACTAGTGGCATTGGTAACAAGTACTATCTGGTACTTGTATGACATGGATTTGATTCCAGCTGCTATCACTATAATCACTAGGTGCACCATGTCTGTCGTGGAGTCAATTTATCCAAATATTAGATATCCAAACATCCATTTGTTGTCAAAACAATTAACATTTAATTTACACAATAATTTGGAACCATAATTTAATGTCATTTAATGTAAATTCCCAAAATTTAATTTTTGTAATTATTATTTTTTTATAAACACATTTTTATAGATTTTCGATTCACAATGGAAACCTCTAATTTTACTGACATTTCACGTTACGTAACATAAACTTTAAATAGAACATTAATTTTGATTGTCATATAATTTACTATAATAGCATCTAACGTGCCAACCATATCTTGGAATATATGTGATTACACGTGTCATATGACATGTCAGATTGATATGGGTATTTTGGAGCAGTCTTCCATTCTACGAAATGGAATACTTTCCGGGTGATGGGACAGCTCTAGGCCCCTTCGTCCGACGACCCCGGACCGAACCCTAACCTCCCGATGGACCATGATTTCCCCCGCGTCGGCTACCTCCACCACCCCCCTCCCCTTCGCTCCCCCACAACCACTCCTGCTAACTCCCCTCCGCCACCTACGGCCATTAATGCTCATCTCTCGTTCATTTTCCAAACTCCCACTCATGTTCCAAACTGATCCGGAAAGGTGAGCATGGGCTAGTTCCTAACAATGACACAGGCGAACAAACTTCAGAGCGCCCCCAAAGAAGTCGACTCAAGCTATTTCTTAGAGCATTAGTAGAGTATTTGACATCAAATTCATACATGTATGGCCCTTTTCTTTACCCTAAAAATTATTCAATAATTTGACAGGTTCAAATTACTTTCATTTTTTTAGAATTTAAAGCCATGAAATGGCTCTGCTTTGTTTAATTTTTTTATTGTTTTATGTATTTAGAATTTAATGTCACGAAATGCATTTGCTCTGTTTCCAAGCCAACTTAGATATCAACCTACTGATATTAGATACTATTTGTAATTGGGCTTGTATCTTAGATAATTTTTACCAAATATAAAAATTGTGAAAATTATAATATATAGTAACTTGAAATAGCCAAATATCTCCACAATCCAATATAATATCAATATAACTTCTCCTAGCCTTTTGTTTAATATGCATAATCTTATTTTCTACACTGTAAGATATATAATTGTGTGGCCTTCACCATTATTGGGAACTTATGAAGATAGGTGCACTACTTATTATTGATATTCTAACAACATGTTAATTGTCTGGTTTAAGAGAAAACGACAGAAATGTAATACTATTTTATTCGCAAAATATATCCTTGTAAACAATAACCATTTTTAACTTTCTATCTGTTATTCTTACTTATAGATTAAGCTTATGATAAAGTTTAAATAATTGATTTGTGTATTATTTTTTTGGAAATGCTTAGATACTTTTTAAATTAAGAGAAAAACTTGTTATAAACTTCAAATTTATAAGACATTTGAAATCTGTAACCATCATTTTTCAGGTTATAATGAAATAACAACTTATTTCATTTGATATAAGAAATATACAACTAACTATTTCATTTTACATAAGAAATGTAATGTTGCTCAGGGAATAACTTGAGTCTCGAGCATTGGTGGCGTATGTCCATAAGTAACAACCATGCATTGTTTAGAAACCTTTAACATAATACAAAGCTATATGATGATGTGCATCATAATTGTCTTTCTGCCTTTGAAGCACATTAGCTTACATTTTTCAACAGTCCAATAGGCACAGAATTAAACAATTGCATCATTCTCTAATTTTTTTTACAAAATCCAAGTACTTCTCACTTGGCAAAAATAGAGAAGTAAGCAACATCTCACGTTTAAGACAATATATATAAATTTTAGGATGAAAAAATCAATTCAATATGTGCTCTCACAGTGGTAGAAATCAATTCAAGATCCACACCATGATAAGAAAAAAAGAGAGAAGAGGACCTTTGAAAGAAGTGGAAACTATTTCAAGATGCATACTCTGAGAAGACAGAGTGTGTGAGAGGAGAGAATTTTTATATTCATAGAAACTTACAAAATTCATACCATGAAAAGAAGAAGATTGCAGGAATCTACTAGAGATCAACTCAAGCCGAGATTTTTATTCAAAAGATGTCATTGGATCAAATACTTGGTGTCCATTTATAGTTTTTTTCTTTTTTCCTTCAAAAACTATTAATGGAAACTAAGTATTAGATCCATTAATAGTTATGCCTAAAGAAAGCTTATGGAAATAGATTTAGATCCATGGTAACAACATCCTTAACATTGTGTTGTTGGCCAGCCTTATGCAGCGACTCCAACACTCTCCTCATAGATGGTTGATTGATGGGCAAAGCACGGGTACAAAGAAGAGCCACTTCGAGGACTGCAGCCATTTCTTCCCTGAAGCAATATACTATTACTCTAAAATCCAGTAGATCCTGTAACCCATCATTATGCTTCTCAATTTTAGTGCGCACCCACATTACAAGGCCTTTAATCTCATTACCAATAGTTGAATTGGAATCCCTTTCCCTGCACTACCATGTTTCCCATGCTTCTTTCAATTTACTAGGTTTTTAAATTTGAGCATCTCCATCAAGTCTTTTCTCTTTCATAAGGGTAAGTTCACACAAAAAATTCATAATGTGCCCAGCATATTGTTGTTTGCATTGTTTTCTAAGACCATTTGAATGTGACTGTGATTAAGAATTTTCCAAATTTGATGAGAACAAAGAATTGCTACTGTAATTTAAAATACATCAAGTATGCTCAACTCTAGTATAGGCCATAATAAGAAAATCAAGCCCAATATTCTATAGGATTCATTTCCTTGTAAATTTTATCATCTCATTGGTATAATAGTCTAATAATCACAATCAAAACTTGAGCAAGCCAGTGTTTACAAAATACTGTACCTATTAGCCAACAGATTTACCATAAAATCTTCAACCAAGTTGTTTTTCCAACTAATTTTAACAAATTTAGCATAAAATTTGCACAATGTCATGACAAATCTCACCTTCAATTAAGAGTTTAAATTTTGAATCCTTAGAATAAGAAGTAACCTGGTACAATGGAAATAATAGAAGACTTAAAAATCCAAAAATTAACCAGACAAATGATAAATCTATTGATTGACAAAATTTAGAAAACCCCTAAAGTAGTCTATAAGTGCAAGGATGGGCTTGGTTTGTAGTACCTTTCCTTGAGTTTTTCATTACACATCAATCCCCTATCATTGAATAGGTTTCTAACTTATGATACAAATCCTATAGGCGCTGGAAAATGATTTTCCAATGCTTCCTGTGGTGGTGGAAAATCATTTTCCAATGCCTATAGGATTTGTATTCTTGAGAAACACACTGGGACTATGTTTAGAATAAATCAGTATTTGCTAGCTTGACTCAGTTGCTCTCTAAGATATTTTTTTCTTGTTTTTCTTGCCATCCCTTTTTTTCCAATTAAAACCTCATGGGGAAACTCAGGGGATGCCTTCCCACATTTGTGAATGGCATTCCATGTAAGCCAGTTGGTGTATATTAGTGTAGTTCACACAGATGGATATGTTGGCACAGAACTAGCTAAATGCCCTAAACCATTGAAAACAGCCAATTTAGATAACTCCTAGTTCTTGCCCTTAGCTTTCACCATCGTTGAAAAAATGGTGTTATTTGAACAATTTCCTCCACAACATAAGATCCAAATGGAACTATCCTATGGACTAAGTCACTGGGATTCAGATTGAGATCTGTATCCGGATGCGCCATATCTTTTAAAACACTGGATCCAGATAGGGCATAGAAATGGGAAAAACAAACATTTTTTTTAAATTTAATGTAAATTCACAACTTTATATTGTGAAAATATGTATGTACAAACCATGCCAAAGAGTGAATACTTGACCAACTCGAGCTTGCCTAAGCAGAAATCAAGCTTAGAAGATTGGTCATGGATCAAACTGTAATGTCCAAAAATCCATGGATTGAGTTGTTGGTAGCCAGGCTTGTTACAAAAGATACAAAATTTGTTGTAAGAGCCATGATATCTAGGTAAACAAAAAGTTGTAAACATGCACAAGAACTATAAACTGTAGGTGTTACTAGGCTTACTGATGGTGGCCTTGCACTACAAAGAGACCATGTAATCAACCAGCAGGGGCAAGATGCACAGGGTGGCCAGGGGTGGCATATCTCTATCTAAGAAATGATATCTCGAACTATCTACTTCTATGATAAGTTTCTATCCTTGCAAGAATTTTGTTACCTGTAATTACTGTTGGAAATAATTGGTTGCAGCATTTTAATAAATCCTCTCTCATGGCTCTTCAAATCTTGCTTTATATTTACAGGAAGTCTGATCAATTCTAGGTATTCAATCCTCGCTTTCACTGTGCCACTCGGATTTCCTCAATAGGTCAGAGTTAACCTTAAAGGATAATTCCTCTTATGCTATGTTTCTAGTTGTAAGGTAATATGTCAGAGTTAACCTCTAATTCCTCTTGTGCGCTGTTTTTAGCAGTGTAAGGTAATAGGTTAGAGATAACCTCTAATTCCTGTTGTGTTATGTTTCTAACTGTAGGGTGAAATTGGTAGCACAATTATTATAATTAGTTCAAGATTTAGACTTAATTATGTTTTAAAATAGAACTGTAACATCAACTTTAAATAGGCTCATTATCGTTGATAATTCATCATTCTCCACGATTGTACATTGTTGTTGGGTCAAATTGGAGGTTGTATGAAAAATAATTATAATAGTTGAAGCATTGTCAAGAAAAAATTAAGATAATTCTCTCAATTTCTAACATAATAGATCCATAACAAGAATAATAATATAGACTTACAAGATTTATAACATTAATAAGAACCCCTAACAATATAATTAAATAGAAATCAACATTATGTATACAAAAATCCAGTGAACAAAGTTTAATTGTCTGAAACCATGAAGGCTACAAAACTCCAAGCTTCCCGTGTTTCAAATTTCAGCAAGATGTGCTACCTCTGAAAGGATTTTGAGGGGGTTCTTATTGGCCAGTTCCATACCATTCTTTTACCCTTTTTCTAAATTGTTTGAGATTGTCTTTCAGTTTCTACTAGAAGCCCATGCTCATCTCTAGAAGACCCTTCTTCTTGCTCATCAATAATTAAAATTGGTCCCTTTAGTTTGGGATTTAGTTTAGCTTTCAACCCCAACCTCAGTTTGTTTGTAGGCCTTGTTTGTGGCCTCCTAGAGTATTTTGTTGCATGGTGAAATTCTCCAAGATTTTCACACTTCTTTACAGATTCTCCAATTGTTTCATCTTTGTTGTTGTCTTGTACTTATGTTCATTGCCCTCTACTCCTCTTAGTATTTAGCCTAGGGATTTTCCTCCTGTTAAGGATGTCTGTGTCTTTTGCAGCGGCTCGGTGACTGCTCTCGGCCTATGTAGTTAGAACCCTTTCCTTCTTATTTTTTCTAGGAAGTGGTTGTCTCATTACCCTCTTCCTCGATTATTGTGTTTGCTTCTTTAATGCATGCAGGTACAGGATTTGAATGAGGCCGTGGTGATAGACATCATAGGGATATAAAATCTTCCTCTTTCTTGAACATGCCACCATTTTTATTAAGCTCTAATGTAGGAAATAAGGGAGATTCGTCCTATTGAACCCAGCCATGTGTACCGGAAATCTCATGTGATACAAAAAGACCTTAGAGAAACGGCCATCACATGTCAGATAAAGTTGAATTTGTCGCATTGGTTTATCCCACTCTGGTTTTAAAATGTTATAGTGGATGCCAATGCTCCAACAAGTTTCATGACAATTGTCTTTTAGGAAAAAATTGAGGTTTACCCCATGTACTGACTTAATTTTAAACCACCTCTCTCCCTTAGCTGGTATGTTTGTTTCTTCTGCATTTCTTTCCTCTGTTATAGGAAACAATAGCCCCTCAACCTTATCATTTTTACCATCAAAAGTACCAATGAAATCATAAGATAGTCTCATTTTATGCCCGGTGAACAACTTAATGATGGGAAACCAGCCCGCTTCACTGAAAAAAGGGAATCTATCAGCACCATAAATCTAGAATGCACTTACTCCATCTGACTCATAACAATATAGGTGCCCACTCTTGTCCATCTGTCACAAAATCATGAGGAGTTATCATAAATATAGTTAAATTAAAATACTCTAGATTTTCCAATACACTATGTTATTTAATATACAGTTTAACATATTTATCACCTACAGTTTAATGCTTATGTTTACATGCAATGGATCAACATATCTATCACATACGTGTAGAAATGACTTTAAACAAGAACAATTTATCCCAATTCTCTCATAGAAGAGACATTTTCCTCTTATTTTAATCAACAAATGTGATGACTAAATTCATGCAAAAACCATGCACAGAGGTTTGGTTGGATTCATGTTTATAATTATATCCTTTACAGTCTGAATGCTCCCACAGTAAATAAGATTGTTACATGTTGGAATTACATGAAGTTGTTTTAAATTGTAATTGTATATTTCAGTGGTGGGATTGGCTAGAGAGATTTTGTGATAAAATACTTTAAATATATAGTTTTTATTTGAAAGAGAAGGTCCACAAACCCCTGTTCTTTTGGTTGGCATGTAAAGAAGCTTAATTTATGGAGATTAGCTTATTACTTCTTTGATAGTTTCTTTCTTTCTAGTTTCTTGTGTGTTTGTTTTATCGACATATTTGTTTGCATGATTTTTGACCTAGTTGCATACATGGAATTTTACTTTCAGTGAAAAAAATTCCAAGGATCAACTTGGAAGAATTCAATTCCCTTTAATAGTTTTGATTTTCCAAGAATGTCTCTAAATATTTGGTTCTTTAAAATAAAACCCCACTTTTTTCTATCAAACTATACCAGGGTATAGTTTTCTAAAAGATCGTGGTTGTATTTATTTTCTGACGAATTTTGGTTTTTTACATCCAGCGTCACTCTTTGTCTTGCAAGAATATGTGTTTTTAACAAAAATTCCAACTAAACGAAAAATATGTCCTTCAGAGTTGATCCCCTGAGAGTCGAGATATACTAGCTAGAAATAATGATTCTTACTATTTTGCATTATGTACAATTCTAGTGAAGATAAAATTTATATTATTCAAAGTTTTATAAACAGAGAGTAAACATTAGATCATAAGTGATGACTGCATGTATTTAGGTATTGTATCTAAAAATACGCAAGGATATTGACCAAAACCACTAAATCCACTTGGTAGCTAACCAACAATGAGCTTTAAAGAAAACAAAATAAATTTATATGCATTGACCAAGCCAAATAGAAATAAACTAATTTTATCTACCCTCAACAAAGTTTTCCACTCTTCGCTTATCCTACTATGTAAGTAGATAAATTAACACAATCGATCAGGTAGCATGCCAGATAAATCGACGTTGTTTGGTGAGATTTGAACTTCTCAAGCTACTTGTGTTGCCACATTAGACTCATGTAGCTCTGGAACTACTCAACGGTCAAAATATCAGGATTGTCTTACATTATCACTGACAATATATGACAATAGGTCAGAGTTCACAAGTATAAAAAAAATTCGTCAAGAATTATGATGTTATATTATCAAAATGAACACTATCATCTTCTCTCAAATTATTATAGGAGCTTGTTGAAAATGGCTTCTTGATCTCTCAAATCAGGCCGCATTCAACATATTCACTCAAGTGGAGAAAAATGTGTTGAGAAGGACATAAAAAAATCTCTTTACATTATAAAAATGATAATTCCCAAGGAAAACAATGGTTACAAAATGCAAGAAATCTTTAGAGGCTTTGCAAAATGTATACCGAGACAGTAGAAATAATCAACAAAACATTTTTGTAGTCATGCAAGGGGAAGTTGTGTGATTCTTGAATACCATGAGTGGTGGATGATGAAATACTAAGATATTGTGAAGCAGCTAAGCAAGTACCCAATTATTGATTTCAGGGAGGATAGAAGAATTCATATTTTCCAGAGATGATAGTGGGATGAAGATACATGACGATTTAACTATGGATTTATCACTCATGAAAGATGGTAAGACCATCAGGGACTTTCAGTCACTCCTTTCCAAGGCATATGCTCCCCCTAAATTAAGCCCTATGGCTAGATTTACAAACTTGATTAATGAATCATCTATTGTTCCTATTTGTGGATTAAACAGTATTTCTACGTCTATGAACATTAGCAACGTTTTAGTGCCCAGAGACTTCAAGCCCAAACTGGAAATAATTTCTTGGCCAACATCCAGAGTAATTTTGAACCAGAAAGGAATTGAGATATTAGCTAAGAAAATTGGGTTCCAAGTGGAGATTTTAAATCCCAAACCAAACACAACAATTCTAGAGATGTTCAGAGTTTTGAATTCATGTGATGTTATGATAGGTTCCCATGGTGCTTCCATGATACACTTTTTGTTGACGAGACCTGGTTCTGTGTTTATACAGATAGTGCCTTTGGGTACAGACTGGGTTGTTGCTACTTATTACGAAGATCCTGCCATTAAATTGGGACTAAAATATATAGAGTAAAAAAACGTTCCAGAGGAGAGCTCTATGTATGAAATCTATGAGAGGAATGATCATCTTCTTAGAGACTCTGATTCCATAAACAGTAAGATATGGTGGGAGATAAAGAAAGTGTATCTGGATGGACATAACATAATACCTTCGTTGAAACATCTAAAGAAGCGGCTTGTCGGTGTGTATACCTATTCTCTCTCCAGTGCACATGCAAGAACAGACATGGGAAATTTGCAAAAAGATTGAACATATTGGTTTATTGTATTATAACAGGTGGGTAAATTGAGGTAGGGATACATTGGCATGCTTAATCTGGCAGTAGCTAGTATTCTTCATTGATTCTACATACAGAGGTTAGACTGGAATGGGCGTTGAGGGGAGTGGACAGACAGGGAGAAACAAAAATATGGGAATGATATAGTGTAGTATTGGCTAACAAAATTTATGAATACGCAATTTTATTTGTGATGTCAACAATTGTAAAATGAAATTAATCCCTTTATTTTTATTTTATTGATTTATTGTAAAATGTTGTCGTGTAGCAATAAACAAAAATATATTTTCATAGTCATGAAGGTAATGTATTGATGATTTTTTGTTTTTTTGTCGATTGAAATTGAGATTTTGGGATAACTCAAATCTCTCTTGATGAGCTTGTGCGTTCCTTGAAAATCCATGAGCAAATTTTGAACAGATCCATTGCTACTTCTTTTAAGCAATCCATTAGATCTCAAGTTTCAGTTAGAAGTAAAGGCACATCATCCTGCAGTGGAGGTGTCGCTAAATGTAGTGAAACTGAAGATTCAGCATCAACATCAAGGAGGACAAATTTTCCTTTTAGAATCGCATGGAAGAAGAAGACATCGTGGCAAGTCACTTGGGAGCTTCTCTTAGAGTAGGACAAAGAAATGTTATTCCAAGTGTCAAAACAATCTCAGAGGACATTCAAGAAATCGGGATTAATGAAAAGAAATAAATATCAAGCACAAGAGTAATCTATGTAATAATAGATTTCCATAAACAAAGTTTGTAGTAAATATAATAGTAGAATGGAAGATTGCTCCTTTCTCAAACTAGCACAACTAACAATAGTAAACACCATATACCCTAAGACATACTATTATCGGATTCACTACAAGTATATAATGTGTATAAGAATCTCATATAAATTCTATCATAACTTGTACCAGATTCTATTACAAATACCATCTAACCATGTATGAGATCAATGAAGTTGCTTAAATAAATTGCCTGGAATTTTGTTAAGAAAGGTCAATGACCTTGTCTTTTTGGTTGAACTTGCAGCTCTCTCAAAGATACAATTTTGAACATTAAAATGCTATGAAATGAAATCTACCATACCATATGCAATTAATTCCCCTTGGTGAGGCAGTGACAAACAACATCGAGAGTGGGAACAAAGAGGAGTTCATGTGGACAAGAATAAGAAACCACCCCAAAAATATATATGAAAATATAATGAGCGTTGGCCCACCCACTTATAGACAGTACAGAGACAGGAAAGTGACATGGTCTGAATACCCTGCATGTGCATTTCCATCGTGATATAGTATGATTAAATCATGATATTCCATTCCTTCACCTATGCAGCGTCCTTGAATGTAGATTATAATGACTATATAGTATAATTCTAGATTACAAAGACTATAATTCTAGATTTAGAATAATTTTAAAATTTCTTTCACTTTTTACCTTTTCAGCTTTTCCATTTTTACTCAATAGCTTTTACCTTTCCATACCTATTGATTGTATGTGCTGGAAATTGATTTCCAGTGCTCCTATAGGTGCTAGAAAATGATTTCCAGTGCTCCTGTAGGTGCTGGAAAATGATTTTCCAGCACATACAGGAATACTGGAAATCATTTTCCAATACATGATATCATTTTCGAGTATTTAATATCATTTTTTTCTTATTTTATTCATAATACTAAGAGATAACATAGGGCCAATAAAATTTCCTAACTAGATGTAAAATAACTAAAGGATTACTAATATGAAGAAGCTTACTGAAAACACCCAAAAAATTAACTTTCCCACCCATAGACTAAAATTGGAAAGCATAGATAGCTCTTCTAAGTGGACCAAAATATGACCATGAAGAGTAAGCATAGGTACGATGCTCACATCCTCATCGAGTTATTCCACCTAGAAACATCTTATATTCCCAAAACTCTTGTAGACTAAAGCTTCTGGATTGAAATAAATTATATCCTACATGAATCAGTGACCCCCCACACATCAACAAGCTTGTAGGAAATATAGAGAGAGAAATACATTACATCATATTTTTCCACTAAAGACAAAATTGAAGAAGCACTTTGCTTTATTTAGAATTCATTAGTGGTGGCATTCCATCAAACACTTAATGGGATAGCTGGGACATGACGATGAAGAAAGTCTCTAAAAACTTGTTATTTCTGTTTAGAATTTGGTTGCAGATAGATACAAATATGTGGGATTTTGGCTGGGACCAACTCACACCCCCAGGACAATTCAGTTTAATGGAATTTGTCTCTTAGCATCCATTGGTAATAGATGGTTACACATATGATCCTTTTCCATATGCAACTTGTAGGTTAACTTAGTTATCAATTTTTATTTGGTAATAGATCACCCATTCTAGTAACTAACATACAAATGTGGCTTAATAACTTCATAGCATTATGCCACATTGATCCTCATGTAGAATTAATCACCCTACCAACCTAGTTATGCCAACAAAATTGACCCATATCCCAACTATGCAATTCTCCTTTTGACAAATTCGTCAAGGCCTGGCAATGATCTGCACCTTTTATACAGAGATTGGAAATTCTCTGCACTTTTTATATATATAATCAATAAAAATTTATAATAGGTTAGTGGTCATTATCTCAAATTTGAGGATTTTCAAAATCTTTTTTCAGGTTTTCTTTCAGGATTTGTATTTTGTTATTTAATGGAGAATTAAAAACTTCAATTTTAAAATCTAATGAAGAAGAAAGGTTTTGTACTATAGGGATAATACAATATGTGTTATTTTATTTAAAAGAGAATTTTAAACCTCAATTTTAAAATCCAATAAAGAAGAAAGGTTTTTGGATAATGCAATTTCCATATGAATATAGAATACATTATGTGTTTTTGAAGAATTTAAGGTTATGAAAATTTTAGGAATGAGAACGATCGGAACTATGTTTCTAGTTATTGATGAGAAGCATGAAAGAATCCATGTAACATTCAAGGTGATAAATAAATTTGTAAAATTTATAATGGTAGAAAAGGAGAGTTGGTCAAAGAGAATATATGTGGAACAAATTGGCATTCACAACTCCTACATAAAATTTCATAGGACAAGTATGAAAAAAAAATGACTCTCATCAAATTTTTGCTTGATAGGTAAAATAGATTTGAAATTCCAATCATCATATGCAGCAGAATTAAACAAATGACCAATGAAGACCTTATGCATGATCTGAATCATTTTAAGACATAGATATAATTATATCTTTGTGCACTAACTGCACAGCACAGCACAACACAACACTAACTGCACATCACGGCACTAATGCATACTCTACTATCCCTGCTACCTATCCAATGTGTCAACCTCTACTATTCAAGTTCATCTAATTATACTGCTAAATGTGTCATCATTTCCAGCTTCCTAATATGTTTCCACATTTTTTGCAGACATTCAGCCAACATGGCAAAGAAATGGAAGTCAATCATGGCTCTTGAGGTGCAAGACGCTAAATACAAAGTCATTTTCTCTATTAAAGATTTAGTTTGGTCTGAAGTCTACAAAAAACACATGAATATTGATCGTGTTGCAAAAATTACCAAAGAAAGAATTCATGATTTTATAAAAGGAGAGGAATCGAATCCAGATGTTCCATGTTCCTTCGTGCATCTACAAAGCAAACCCCCAAGCACAAGGGCTAGTGCTCCCTTATTGTCGTAACTATAAGTATTTTAGAACAACATTGTTTATATGTTGATATTAAATGTGCTTAATATTTATCAGATGTGTTGACATTTCGTAATTTATTTTGTAGTTATCGTTGTTCATATGGTCCATCTCACAAGAGAGAAGAATGGAAAATTAAATCAAGACATTTATTTTCCAAAAAGAGGGGATGTCAATGCTATTTTATTGTAAAGATTATGGTTCGGGATCCTAACATAGCAATAATAACATACAACATGTATGATCACGAAGATGGGCAAGGATGGCCTTGTCATGGAAAACACAACACTTTGAGTGATGATGTTCCTCAGATGAAGCCAAGACTTTCGAAGGACATGATTTATTATTTAGAAAGTTGGTATTTTCTTCAACTGCCAATTGACTCTGTTTGTAAAATGCATATCAAGAAATATCTTGACATAGATGCTACAACTCGAGATAGGGATTTTTTCTTACGCAGAAAAGACGTTGTAAACATATATAATCGTCTGACGAAATAAAGTTATCAATTGCATAACAAAGATAAAATGAGTGTGAATCTTTGGTATCAAAAAAACCAAAATGATTTCTTCTTCTACCAAAATCCCAATGGTGGAGAGATCCCTTTTATAGCTAGAATACAAACAAAATGGATGTTGGAAACTATGGTCAAGTTATCCCACAATAGTTTGATAGCCATGGACTCAACTTTTAGTATAAACAAATATGGCGTGAGTTTTTTTCCATGGATTGCTTTAATAAAACTGTTTTGGTTAAAATTAACTTCATTTCATTTAATATGAAAGTATCAGTTGTACACGCTTGCGGTGTTTGATGAGCAACAAAGTCATGGGGTACCAATTGCATGGGTGGTGATGTCACTTAATGCATCACAAGATATAGCAGTATGGCTGGAGAGCCTCATGCATAGGTGTTTTTAGCTTCATCCTAATTAGAGGGTCAATGCCTTCATGGTTGATGATGTTATGGCTGAAATAATTGCTTTGAGGTAACATCAATATACTTATTTGACATTTCAAGTTTCATTCGTTCTAAAAATTTCTCGCTTAAAATGAATTAAATGTGGTAGGAGAATCATGAAATGTGAAGTGATCTTGTGTATTTGGCACATAAGGAGGGCATGGCTAAATAATGTTAATCAGTTGGTTAGCAGCTCAGAAAAATAAAATAGATGTTCAATGAATTTGGCCATATCATGAAATATTGTTTTAGTCGTGAAGTGGAGGATGCACTCAACTCATTTTTTACCAAATATGCAACTGAGCAGAATTTTTTAGACTATTTCTACAAGACTTGGGTTGTCGGTGACAATATTCGTAAGTTTTCATAATATTCCTTCTGTGTTGTATGTTTTTTGTTTCATAAGGACAACTTATATTTACTAATTGAGTATTTCCATGTAGGGATGTGGGTTAAAGGTTGCAGAGATTTTCCTCATGCAAACTAAGAGACAAATAATGTTGTGGAATCATACCACGATTATCTGAAGACAACATGTCTATGTGATAGACGAAATAAATGTTCTCGTAGAATGGATTGGCTATTCTACACTCTCCTCAAAAATGTTGAGCCATGTTATCGATTCAAGGAAATTTTGAAAAAAGAATGATATTTTAACAACCACAAGAAAGAGATGCAGCTTGAATCATCAATGGAAAAGGCTAGAATAATTCCAGACAATGATTGCAGGCCTCATGAGAGCATATCTCATGCTTATTGGGTGAGGAGTAAAAGTAAACCTAATAAGGTATATCTTTTCATTTTTCATCGCACAAATTTTATCACTTGCGATTTCCCATGGTCTATTCAGGAAAACATTTGCAATCATGCCATAAAGGTAGATTGGTTTCACTCCTCCTTAATGGATTTAAACCCTTACTGGATCTTCATATCACACCCAATACTTTGAATGCCCCTTCTAAGATAAGTACAGAGGCACCAAACCTTCATGCAGATACTATCGCAACCAATATTGGAGATGACAATGTTTAAGAACTTAATTTGTTGAAAGTGGAGTTTTTTAGCTATCTAGACCTGTTTCGGAATAGTCCTCCTTCTACTGTGAGCAAGATAAAAAATTTGATTGATTTGGCTAAAAAATTTGTGGATGATGCTAATAATCTTCATATTATGGATATTGACTTCACCCTTGGTTTGAGTGCTTATGAGCCATCCTTGAAGAGGAAGAATAGTTTCCTTAGTCCAAAAAAAAAAATACAAGAAGCAAAAAGAATGTCACCTTAGATATTGATTTGAATGTCCCTGCATTCGAAGATGAACCATTTCATTTTTAACACCTCAACAAGCGTGGTCGTCCTCACTCCAACAATGCATCCTTTATTGTTCCAAGTAAGTTCTATAGGGAGATGATGTCAATATGTTTAGAACAAATTAGCGATTTTCCAAGTTTGTGTCTATGTTTAGATCAAATCGTCGATTTTCCAAGTTTGTTGCTATGTATTTTATCTTTGATACGTCTTTTAGCTTAATTTAGTGTATGAATGTTTGCAGGGCTAAAAAATCCCATTAATGTCATTACAGATGAAGGACGTACACAGACCCACCATCAACCTTTTAAGCATATGAGTCAAGGTGCATTTGACGAGACTCCTAGTTGATCTAATATGTATTCTGATGCATCTATTACTTGACGTGTTATTATTTGATCTGACAGAAATTGTGTTGTCATCTTACAGACACAACTGGTTCGTCAATGGGTTCCCCCTCGACCAGAACAAGATTGGGTCAATAACATCACAAAAATTAGTGAATTTCCAAGTTTGTTGAATTTCATTTGCTCTTAGATTTTAGCATCGATTGTTGTCAATGTTTTTAATGTAGTGTGTGAATGTTTTTAGGGCTACAACATCCCATTAATGTGATTTTAGATGAAGGACGTAGACAAACCCACCATAACTATTTTTATCAGATGAGTCAAGGTGCTTAAGACGACACTTCTAATTGATCTACAATGTATTCTGATGGATGTATTAATTCACGTGTTATTATTTTCTCTGATGAAAATTGTGTTTTTATCTTACAGACACAATTGGTTCATCAATGGGTCCCCCTCGACCAAAACAGGAATGGGTCATTGACATCATGGAAATTGGTGAATTTCCATGTTTGTTGCATTCTCTTTGCTCTTAACTTTTAGCACTAGTTGTTGTTCATGTTTTTAATGTATTGTGTGAATGTTTTCAGGGCTACATCATTCCATTAATGTGATTTAAGATGAAGGACATAGACAAACCCACTATAACTATTTTTATCAGATGAGTCAAGGTGCTTAAGATGAAACTTCTAATTGATCTACTTTGTATTTTGATGCATGTATTACTTCACATGTCATTATTTTCTCGGATGAAAATTTAATTGTCATGTTACAGACACAACAGCTTCTTCAATGGGTCCCCCTTAATCTGAAGATGATTGGGTCACTGACATCACAGAAATTGGAGACAACACACAAATTGGCTTCACAAACAAGTTGTGATAGAAACTGCAACTTCTTGTTTATTTTCTGACATACCGACATTCATGCGATGAATGCCATTCCAGTTGTGATGCTATGTTGTTGAGGATTCCTAGTGGAGTGGTCAGCTTTGGTTACGTGTGATTCCTAGTGAGGAGGAGTTTTTTTTTATGGTTTTCTTGGTTTCCCTAGCTAGGGTTAGGAGAGCTTAAAATTGTTCCAGCTTCTGATAAGTTGCAAGTATGTACATGTACTTCATCTTTTCTATATAAATGAAGTGTTTCAACAGTCCAATAATTGAGTACTTGAGTAATGAGATTTCCAACATTTTTTTATAATGCCAATTTGACATAAATTTTCAAGAAATTTTAAGCCACGAAAAAAAAAATTTATAAGCAGACTTAGGATTTTGTCTTTTTTCGATGAATTGTTGGTAGTATGAACATGCATCACCATTTGGAGGAATTTGCCTCGCACTTTTGTGACCTCACGCCATGCCCCATCCAGGAATATGTAACTCATGCCAAGGGAGAAACACCCTCCCACAGACATCCCTTTGAATCTCTTGGTTTACTTACGTGTCTCTTAAATTTTTTATTTGTGTGTTCTTTGGTTGTTTCTAGTTGCCCTTAATTGTTTCTTTTTTCTTAATGCATAAAACTTATATTGTCACCATGGTTGATTTTATTCCATGTCATACTTCCATGTATTTATCATGTGACAATCAAAATTATAAGCACATAATTTCCCAATTGAGTAGCATGGTGTATAATCATTCCTACTATAGAGTGTCAAATTTGTTTTTAAGTTTTCTTTTTACTATTTAAAAAAAATATCCATGTTAATCTATGATGTATTAGATCCCAAGGAAGTAAAAATAAAATCAAACATTCATGCACAGAAACAAAGGTGTACTACCTGCATGGTCATTATAACAACATTGAATAATGTAATGCCTAGTGGAAAAGATTTGTTCTTTGAACAAAATTAATGAATTGGGGTTTGAAAAGGTTCCTGACACATGGTAAAATAACACAACAGAAAATAATTATACCCTAAAAAAGATTCATCTATTTTTTATTTTCCAGTGCCTACAAGAAAAAATTTCCAGTTGCTCCTCTGTTCTGCTCGAACATGTTTGTGTTGGAATCCATAATAGCCTTATACCGATAATACTCAGTGAACGTTGGCCCCCAAAAGATTTTAACTGAAACAGAGGAGCATTACTATTGTTAATGACTATTGGTGAGCAGAGGGGAGTTTAAATTTTTGGTCAATTTTAAACAAACCAACATTAGTAAAAATATTAGTTGACCAGTTGTTTTGAGAGCCCTACATGCTTATGACAAATATGGTTTCAATTTTGATGTTTTGGAAGGTAAAATTATACGAAAAGATGAATGTTTGTAAGGTTTTAGGTAAAAATTCATCCCATGTTTGTGAAGGTTATAGTTGAATTTTTGCAATGTTTTACCAACTTTGTTCCAGGGAAAGACTTTTCTATATCAATGGTAAAATATTTTAACTGAAACAGAGCAGCATTACTATTGCTAATGACTATTGGTGAGCTAACATATTTCCACCCGTAGGTGAGCATTTCTGAAACAGAGCAGCATTACTAAAACAGAGTAGAGGGGAGTTTAAACTTTTGGTGTGTACCTCAACGACGGGATGCAAAATGGCGAACGGGCGAACAAGCTTCCAGCGGTGTGCTTCCAGCGTCGGCTTTCGTGGGTGTGTTTTCGAGCTCTTGGAACACATTACAAAATAAGAAAGGGCGCGAATATTTTAAACGAGTTCAAATTTTTAAACAAGACCACCGTGTGCGGGCTGGTGGAACAAAGGGGTGTTGGGCAGCGGGGTGGCAGAGGCAGCCGGTGGAGGGGAGCGGGGCCCACCAACCAAGACGGAACCCCGATACGAGTGGGAGGCATGGCATTCGTCGGAAAGGTCCCATCACCGAAGGGAGTCACTGGACGGGGGCTATGTTTCGTCGAATAGTAAACTCTTCCATTGGTAAATTCATTTATTCCAGAATTTTATTTATACTAGATGTTAGTAATCTGGATTTTGGATGATGGATATTCAATAATCCACATTTTCCAATCTTTAAATGGTCATTTAATCAGGATTCCAATAACTCGTTTTCTAATTTATTAAAGTGTTTCCCAATGATTTTTCATTTCGATTTGGGTGCTTGTTATTTTACTTTAATTCTATGACCAAACAATTTTTTAGAATTAAACCCATTTGCCTCATAATTTAATGGCACTCAAGGTTACAACTTCATCCACTACATTTGGTTTTTCCCGAAATCCTTGCCTCTCTTATTTGGATCCTTTAAAGAAAATCGAAATCCCTGTGTGTATGAATTTGAAACTATTAACATAAGTGAGAAAATGTTGAATCTGACCCATAATCCACAATAGCTTTGGTAAGAAGTAATATTCCTTCTATGTATAAATTAAACAAGTTTTATTTTGAATTTTTACATTTTTCCTCTCTTCAAATATACTCTTACGTGATTTTAATAACGCTTGAATGATTTTAATTATTAATTATGTATAAACAATATGTATGAAAAATCCAAAGAGAAGCAAGTTAAAGTTGAGGATAATGAAAATAAGGAATTTGAACAAAATAAGAACCTTAATACTAGCTTTTTATCTGATGCCAACCATAATACTAGACACAAAGGATAGGAGAAATTACAAAGTTTCTAGAAATGAGGATTTTCCTTAACTAAAATTGCAAATAAATAATTCATCTGATAAGAATGATTTCGTTGCAGAATTAGAAGGGTTTGTTTGAAATGTTGTTAAATTTTTTCCTCATCCTTTATTGATTTGATGTCCTTCTTGTGCCCAAGATTTGGATTAGAATTGAAGGATTGGCTTCATGAGTCGGATTGTTAATTTTGGAAAGATTTTCCAGAGGAATTATTATTATATTGGATAGGAAATTTAATTCAAAATTTGAAATAATCGAAAAATGGATAATACTGACTTAATGATGTTTTAAAATCCAAAAATATTGAATAACCTGGAGACTAGTTAACATTATTCCTATTAATTGATCATGATAATCCTAATCACCCCTTAATTAATCAAGTTTAAAGTATATTGAGAAATGAGGATATTGGAACATCAGTATATCAGCGATATTGGATATTGGACTATCATCGTATCAACATTTTTTGGGGAAAGAACTATTGTCAATTTGTTGTTACTCCGATATTTATTCACATTATTAAAACGTTTGGAAAAAATAAACACTAGCTTAACATGGAAAAAAAACTAACTAACTAAATAATATGTGACTTAGTTTAGAGTATGATTAAAATTAATCCCCATTATTTACTTAATCCTAAGTATCTTCATAATTAATCACATTTTATCATATATCTGTATATTGGTATTTCTTGTGAATAAACAATTGTGACGACATGGCACTAACAGGTGGAAGACATATGTCAAGGAAAAAAAAATTGGATTTCAAAAAGTATGAAAATGAGTGTTGTGTTAAATGACGCGTCAACATCTGATGCATGTCAAATGACATGTCAGCATTAGCCACATGACAATATGATTGGTCATCGAAGAATGAGGTGGCATGCTCACTTGACATATTGGTCGTAACAATATATCAACCCATTAACCATATCATCCAATTGACAATAATAACATATTGGTCAATAGACCATATGATAATATCAGAGTTTTGTGAAATGTGTGGTTGTAAAAATTTCTGACATTCCAATATCATGATATCAGGACATTGAGATATCATATATCTAGTATTTTCATTTATTATCATTGAAAAAAATCGGTAATTAATGTATAGTTTGTTGTTATACCAAGATACCATAACTTTGAGCATTTGCATGAAGAAAATGATGGATAAAAATAAAAATGGAGAATTCAAGGTTTAAACAAATAAAAATGAAAGTAATGCAGAATACCGAGATATCATGGCTTTTGAAGAAATAAGTAGAACATAAAGAAAAGTCCCAACATTTCCCTATTTACAAAGGGAAAAGATAAAAAGTGTGAAGTGTTACGAATATTGAGTTTTGTATGAATTTTGGGGTTTTTATTATTTACAATGTATAATGTAATAATCATGGGTTAAAATAACTCACCTAAAATTTGAAGTTTTACTAATAAAAAATCCTATTTCAAAAATTCAAAGGAGATCCCATTATTTTATTCAATATATATAATAATGGGAATTGTTGCTTATACTAGTCACAACAAATGTCTAAGCATTAGAAGAAGTAGTAATCTTTTTCAATGTACAAAATTTAGATATTATCACAAAAATTAAATGTAAGTATAGATTATGTCTTTAAATTTTTTTTCAGATAATTACGAATTTCTTTTAATATCTGACTTCATAAAAATTTTAAGTAATTCATTTCTAGTACCCATAACTTAAAGTACCATTTTTCACAAGAGTACAATTTGTCAATTTCAATTTTTTTAAGTCAAATATTTCAAAATTTAGTTATGAATATAACTAGAAGGAAAAGTTTTATATAGAAATATTTATTGCAATCTATTTAACTCATATTTCTTTTAACCCGGTATTGCTTTGTTGCTAGTGAGCATCGATAGTCTCAGTGAAGTTGCCTTAGTATCATGTAAATATTGACCCACTGCAAGCGAGCATCCATAGCCCCATTATCTTTATGTACACTTACCACACTTTTTAGTGTTTTTCAACTTCCTAGTTTTTTTCAATGCTTAAACAATTTTTTTTCAACTTCTTAATTTATTCAAGGGTTATTTGAATAAAATAGCAAGTTGAAAAACACTAAAAAGTGTGGGAAGTGTAAATAAATGTGCCAAAGAATTAATAGACATAAACATTGAGGTGGTGGCCCTTAAACAACAGGTGGCAGAACTCCAACAAAAATTGATCTCACATATGTGCAGTGATTATGCCAGAATACCACTGAATAGCTAACCAAGTCTCTCACTGAATTAAATTTTTCAGAGGGTGAGCTCAAAAAAAGTGCAAATTGACATAGAGAATTCCAAGCATGTGCTCACACAAAAGAAGAAGCAGCTTGAGTCAACCATGAAAAATGTGGATCAGATCAATAAAACTTGGAGTCTGCAAATAAGGAGATCAAAGAACCAAAAATTAAGTTGAAAGGTAATATCTCTCTCATCCATGCCAGGCATATTATTTGG
Organism: Pinus albicaulis; assembly: GCA_034641835.2. Taxonomy (NCBI): domain Eukaryota; kingdom Viridiplantae; phylum Streptophyta; class Pinopsida; order Pinales; family Pinaceae; genus Pinus; species Pinus albicaulis. Next base: position 254,314,175 of record CM076574.1, on the reverse strand, counting down.
GATGAAATTATTTCTGAAGTAAAGAGCATCTGGGAGCATATGACCCTAGTTGTAGAGAAAAAAAATTGCAATCAAGGAGATTGAGTTCTTTATTCTCTCACCCAAAGAAGAAGATGGTAAAAACGCTAAGACAAGAGAGAAATTTACCATGTATCTCAATGAGAAATCAGCTAGCGAATTGAGGGCAATGGATATTTTTGACAAGACAGGAACAATTCTTGAAATCTCTAAGATTATCCAGAGAGAAATAGCCAAGGCCAAAGGTGGGCCAAAGACGAGGAATATTTAGGTGACTTATTGGAAACTGTAGTTGCATTTAATTCAAGCTTTGATCAAAGGATTAGATCAGGTTTCCCAACTGATGGGATTTTCAAGGGAATCTACTCCCATGGGAACAATATCAGTAGTTGTTAGTAGAATCCAAGAGTAAGGTGGATGTTTCTCATGAGAATACTTCCACCCTCAAAGTAAAAACCATAGTCAACTATTTGCGAGGGATTTCCAGTTACTCTGGTTGGTAAAGACTTTGTTTACTGATAGGTTGAATTACTCCATGCTCACCAATATGAAGATAGCCTATCATGATTTCTTCTTCTCTCATGCATTGTATCCAACATTGTGGAAAAAATGTGACCAAATCGTTAATTCAACACAAATCATAATCATAGAGTCGAGGTCCCTTCTAATAGAACCAGCCAGCTAGCAATGAAGATATTTTGATGTGCTAATCATGTCAATCCATGTCATTTTGAAAAATTTTGTAAATATTTTGTTTCAATAAAAGAATATAGATTGTTATGTAATTATTAAGGCAGTTGTGCTAGCAGCGCACTTGAACTGTTGAATGGTTAGATGGTTATGAGAGTTTTAAGAGACAATATCTTGTAGGTTGTCTCGTTTTTGGGCGAAACCGTATAAAGGGGATAAGAGACCCATTAGTAAGGGTTCACTTTTTATGTTCAAGAGGCGGTTCTAACCTACAAGTTTTGCAAGTGTTTTAATATATGTGAGAGGTATTGCTCTTTTCCAAAGATTAATAGAAAGTTATGGTCATTCTGAACACTGAAATGTACAGTATGTGATTCTTTCTTTCTTCATATTTTCATGTGTTTATTTCCTCTTGAAGACGTGTAATTGTAGTTGTTGGACTTAATATCAAAGTTGTATATTCATCTATGTCATTTTTGAATAAATGGTGCATGTGATGTATGAGATAGAATGTCCTTAAAATGCACTCCACATTTTCTGAATTTCATTTACTTCATCAGTTTCATATTTCTACCATAATTTAATGCATAAGATTTTGATATCATCCCTTTGCGCTAATTTCCTTTCTTTATGTTCTACTTTCCATCTATACTACAATAGCCAATAGTGTTTCACTTTTTGTGGTTAGGCATCCAGATCTGAATGTTAATTCTTTTAAAAAGAGTGCTCCTTGTATGTGTTAATTAAATCTGCCTTTGGATAGGATATATGAACAAGTTTAAATAATTTTATTTTAAAAAATTGGATACCACAGGTATATCATTTAGACACTTTAAGATGTCCTAGGCACTAGTCTTTATCTCAACCCGAAGGTTGTCTCTAGGAACCATAACATGACACGCATCGCATACACGTTGGGTATATGATGTGTATAAAATGCATCGGATATCTGACACATTTATCCATCGCGTTAGATAATTGATGTTATTCAGGGATTTTAAAAAAAATACAAAAAAATCCAAATAAAATCAGAAATACGAACGATTTTATCAGTACTTTAGGAGTAAAGCTTCTATTTTTCGCCCATATGTAGTAGTGTCATCATAAATAATACTTCCAAGGTAGCCTTGTCAGTATATAATTTTTCCTTCTTACCTTAGACATGTCATTATGAGACACCATCTTAAGCTAGATAAAAATTTAATCAAAATGTTGATCATCATTCAATAGGATGCCCTCATCTAACACTTCCACCTCGCTTTCCCTTGGAAGCTCATTAGTGGCAATATTGGAGGAAGGAAGACATTAACCATAATATTATCCTTAGGATAGAATAATATATTTATGTTTCATGGTTGATCAATTGGGCCTTCAACTCCTGGCTCATTGTAACCTTCATAATAGGGATAAGTAGGCACAATCATATTGCCTTAGCTTTTAGAAACCTGTAGTGAATCTTATTCCTTTATCTTGTTATTTATTTGATGGGCCAAAAAATTGCAACAAGAATTTTAAACTCCTCACTTTAAATGTCAACCTAAGGTTCATATAAACTTGTGAGGTACCATGCACTATTGTGAAAACTACACTGAAATAATTATCTTTCAAACATGAAGCATATTAATTTTAAGAATTTAATAACTAAGCATGGAAATGAACATAAATCAAATGAAAATTTTATTGCAGGGAAAGTTGTAAATTAACAAAAAGCAAACTACTCTAAATCAAATGACAGTAAAGTACATATGTATAAAGGAAATGAATAGAAAGTAAATTTATTGAAATCAAACTATTCCAATAGCAAGGAATAACAAACCATAAAGCAAGCTATTCTAATGACGAATCATTAAAAAAAAGGTAATAAAAAGAAATACATGGAAGGAAATGAATGTTGGAAAGGAAAGTACAGAAATTGTAAAAATAAAACCCTGGTTCTTGGAATAAAATAAATCATCAAGCATCAAATCCATAGGTATAGGAGATTCAAACTCCATTGCAACTCCAAAGTAGGCCCAAACCTTAAAGCTAGAAATGGGGTGAATCCCTCAAGATAAAAACATTATTTTCAGCAAGAAACTTAAACCAAAAGTTTGTATTACTACCAAATTAGAATTTACAAAAATTATTATTACAATCCTCTAGAGGATACTTCATCTTATACATGAAAATAAATACTCTATAAGTTCAATCAATCTTTTTGATTGATGAAATTTGTCGCAAAATCTCCTAAAATCATGTAATCTTGTTTTTCAACTTACTCTAGTCTTCTAGAGAAAGTGAAAGGATGTAATCCCTTAAAAAGCTTAACAATCTTCAATTTTGTCTATAGCAATGAATGGGGGAGACCAATATTGTTTTCTTGATTTATTTACCACTTGGGGATCATATTGGCCTTCATATATATAACAAATGAAATAATAATAAAAACCATAAATCATTATAAGTTCAAGAATATGTTATATTTTAAACTTAAATTAATTTAATTATATATAATTAGAAAAGCATAAGTCATGTTGGTCATCAAAAAGGTGATTTTTGATGAAGGTTATGGTTTAGGGTAAAGAATGTATGGAACCTAGATGTAGAATGGACCATAAAAATAGACAATTTGGAGGCACGTCATCACTCGCTCAACTAAAAATTTTGCATGTCCCTGTGCAACAAAGAAATTTCCCCAAAATTTATCTCAGGCATGCTCAATCCTCCTATGATATTATCCCTTGGCTATCATTGAGTATTTTAGAGACATTGGAGTTCTAATATAATTTATCAAAGCATTTGCAATATAGTTTCCTCTATTTTCTTCATTGCTTTAATAGTGGCTTGTAATTGTATTTTTTTAAAGCATCTCCTTAATATATATGGATCAAATTTATATTGGAAATAGATAAGGACATCCTCTATGTCTTGCAAAAATTTCAAGCATCAATTCTATGGTAGGAGTGAGAACCAACCATAACACATGAAACTCTCAATTTTTCTGTTTTTTCTATATTGTTCTTATAGGTGACTGTAATAAAATTATTTAACCTAGTTAAGATGAATATCCTTTGATGAAATTTTTATGAGTATAGGAATCTATTTCCTCTACACCTACTAAAAGTTTCAAGTCTTCATTCCAAGAGTCAGAACCAATAAAAACACTAGACCATTCCATTTTTTTTGTTTTTCCTAGAATACTCATGTAGTGGCATGTAATTAAATATTTTGGAACGCTTAAACTCAATATTATTTCATGAAATTTCAATCAATGATAGATAAATATGATATATACCTTATGTAAAAAATTCAAATTTTAATTCAAAATAAACAGTTAGTATTAAGGAAAACATCAAACAATTATCATTGCAGAAAAATTGAAAAGAATTTGAACAATTCAAACTTTGAATTTTTCTTCCTCTGCTTCTTTTCATTTCTCCCTTCTTTATTATCAATGATCACGTTGATAAAAGATATTGGTGAATTGGGAGCTTAAACTCAAGTTGATGGGTTGATGGTTGTAGAATATGACATGCAAATATTATATATATATGTGTGTGTGTGTGTGTGTGTGTGTGTGTGTGTGTGTGTGTGGAATTCAAGTTCCCAATCCTCCAACATCTTTCATCAACATGATCATTGGTAATCAAGCTACGGTTAACCATAGCTTGATTACTGATGATCATGTTGATGAAATATATTGGTGGATTGGGAAATTGAACTCAGGTTGAGGGGTTAATTACTATAGAATATGGCATGCAAATCTAATATTCTACAACCATCGTATTAGATTTGCATGTCATATTTTACAGTCATCAATTCCTTTACTCAAGTTCAAGTTCCCAATCCATCAATATCTTTCATCCACATGATTATTGGTAATCAAGTTTAGGGTGAGAGCTTCATGATCCACCCATAGTGTAACATCGACCCTGGCCTCCAGTTGGGCAATGCTACAAACCAACATAACCTAGGTACTGCAAATTTTCCCAACGAAAGCATATAAACCCTGGTACATTTCCAAGTCTTGGCTCATTTCTTGAGCCCTTGTGACCTCTCCAAACCACACCTGGTCTTCTGAGTCCAAATATTACCCCGTGTGTGTGTTAATTAACTATACCAAAGTTTTCAGGTTATACTTGCACCTGGCCTAAACCTGTAAATTTATGTGATCCATTTCTATAGTGCACAACCATGTAGTACCCAATAAACATAAATCTCAACTAATTAGTTATCATTCACAATAATTCATTTATACACAATAGAAATATCAGTTAACATACACATAACATAATCCAAGCTATGGTTTACAAAATAACACAAAACATAAACTTAATTCATTTCACATGGACATTTATCTGAAATAGAAAACCAACTTCCTACAGGCCTTCCACATTCCACCTAGTCATAGACCTTGCATTTCATAAACTCTCAACCATCGTATCACTCCCGAGTTGGGGCCTCAAATCCATGGGAAACAATTTATTCACTGAGTATCAAACCACATACTTTGGCCAAGGTACCAACCCTCACAGCCTTAGTGTCCAACCACAGGCTCATGCTCCCTTTAGACTGCACCCAAGTGGAGCAACCCTTATTTGCATCCAACAGTCCCTCAGTAGTTCCCTCCTTCGAAGGCACCTTACAACTATCCAGGGATGGTGTCATCCTAAGGCTCCAGGAGCTTTGTTTCTCTCTCGAGCTTCCTGGCACCCTTTTAGGCCAAACTAAAACAACACCCAGTCAGTTACAGAGCCCAAGCATAAGGCTCATCGACTATCTCCAAATCGAGCTCCACCAAAATTCCATGGCCACCAAGACTCTCACCAGGGTGTATTCTCTACAGCATGATTAACTAAATAACCATACCTGAGTCAGTTATAGAGTCCAATCCTATGACTCACTAATATCCAAAACCAAATAATTCCCCAAACTAAACAACTTGCATGAATTCCTTCACGATAAAACATACCCTTTTTATATGCATGGTTCTCTCTTTCCATGTGGAAATATCTAAATATGTGTGGGCCTTAGTGCCCTTTTTCACCAAAACACATCAAAACTATTTCCCTTTTACATAGAGTTGGGGCCCCCATACTCATTTTCCATGGATTTGGTATATATATATATATACCAACACCACATAAAAAGAGTATGAGGGGGGCCAACTCTATGTAAAAGAGAAATAGTTCTGATTTGTTTTAATGAAAAATGGATTTAAGGACCACGTGATTTAGATATTTCCACATGGCAAGAGAGGGACATGCATATAAAAAGGGTATGTTTTCATGTAAGGGAATTCATGTAAGTTTTTCAATATGGGGAATTATTCGGTTTTGGATATCAGTGAGTCATGGGCTTAGACTCTGTAACTAACTGAGGTATGGCTATTCAGTGAATCATGGTGTAGAGAATACATCATGGTGGCCATGGAGTTCTGGTGGAACTCGATTTGGAGATAGTCGGTGAGCCCTATGCTTGGGCTTTGTAAATGACTGGGTGTTGTTTAGGTTTGGCCTATCAGGGTTTTTGGAAGCTCAAGAGAGCAGCAAATATCCTAGAGCTATAGGCTGATACCATCCCTAGTTCGTTGTAAGGCGCCCTCGAAGGTGGGCACCGTGGAGGGACTGTTGGGTGCAGAGAATGGTTTCTCCACTTGGGCGCAATTTGGAGGGATAATGAGCATGTGGTTGGAGAATAAGGCTACTATGGTTGGTACCTTGGCCATAGTGTGTGGTTTTATACTTGGTGAATAAACTATTTCCCATGGAGTTGAGGCCCCAATGTCGTTGTAGCTTATGTGTGGATTGTTCTGCATTTGTAGCTAGTATTTGATATTGATTTTGTTTTTGCATACCGCCCTTATTGATGTCTCATGTTGATCTTTGTGAGCCACATCGGCCTACTGTGATTGTTGATGTTGATTGTTGTGTAATTCCATCTCCTCCTTTTTTGTTATTGAAATTTTGAAACTTATGCTTGTGTTTTATCGTAGGTGTTGATTGCATGATGGTAGCCTCTTTAGAAGTTGGAAACTTGCCTTGTGTCTTATCATTTATTTTCAATTTGGAGTCAATGAGGCTAGAACAATTTCTATTATCCATCGTTGAAGTCTCATCCTGTTATTTTCTTGTTTTACTTGTTGCAGAGGATCCTGTAAAAGTGTTGGAAAATAAACATTTCTTTTTTCTAAGTGTGAATGGTATAATAAGGATGATTTGTTCAAAATCTGGAGGTTTGCAAATAAATATGTATGTGATCTATAAATTTTATGGTTCTTGTAGGTTTCCTATATAAATACATGAATTATAAAATAAATCTTATAGGCGGCCACCCAAAACTTGAAACAAGTGTATAAAAGGCTAGAAAAGATGTGCAAAAGGGTTGGATGGATGAAAATAATGATGAATGAGAATGGTAAGATGGTATGGTAGTATCTTAGCAAGATCAGGATTATGTGATGGAACGGTTGTGTGTGCAAAGGAAATTATGAAATGAAATGGAAAAGAAAGAAAATAAACTTGTGAAGTACCAAGGTTGTTGGTGAGCCTTTACCTGATTTCTTCATTTGTGATCTTTTTGCTTAGTACTAAGATTGGTACTTTTTTGGTTGTGGGTTCTTCGTGGAGGTACCTGCATTCAAGAAGACAACAAGAAAGTGTTTTTTTTTTTTCCTTTTTCTTTTTTCTCTCTTTTTTTAACTGTATTCTTCTTATTTTTGTTTTTTTCTCGTCATTTATGGTTTTCGTTGTTTCCCTACTCTACAAGGCCTAAAAATGTTTTCTTGGTATAGAAAATTTGTTGCAAATTCAGACAAATTTTCAACCACCTTGTTTATCTGTTGTTGATAGACGTTGCCAAATGTTTCCAACTTGGACTCTTATTGACTCCTCTCAATGAACTTAAGTTACCCATGCATTTGGTTCTCTTGCAATTAATACAAACTTTATACGTTATTATTGTTAGTTGTATCAATCGCAAATTCAGATGGCCCCCTAAGAGTGGATATCTGAGGCTTATCTTCGACAATTAATGCAAGATATTTATTGTAGCTTCTACAATCAAATATCAAGTGTGGCTTTCACTTAATGGAAAAACTAAATTTGAAGTGAATGATGTACCATTATTTTCCTTGTGTTGACATGCGGGCATTCAACAATTCATATAGGTTCTAAAGTGATCTAATTGTTGGCATTGGAGAGCTCAATATGAAGTTAATCTTAGAGTGTTGTTATAATGGTGAAATATGGATTCTTGGAGCTTCATGTAGGTCACAGGGCATTGTGTTGCATCTCAAAAGAGGTGACTTTCCTTTGTTGATTGTTCCTTAGATCATCATGATGTCCCTTGATGAACAACGAAACCATTCCATTAAAAAAATTCTACTAGATATATCTTTTGTAGCAAACTGAATATTTCATGTAGAAACCTATAGGTTTCATATAGAAACTTGTACATTTTGTTTCCATAATAGATTTATGAAGGAAGTGGATGGATAAGGATTGTAGGTGACGGAAATGGTGGATAGTGATATTTCAAAAGAATCAAGAACGAAAAATAGGTGATTGAGTGAAAAATGTAATGATAGATGGAAAAAAATAGAAATTTCTTACAAACATTTATATTGAGTTTGTTCTTCTTTGTAGGTACTAGGAATGCTTGACTTGCTACATACCTAAAAACACTTAATGTAAATTTTGTTATTTTTCTTTTCATTTTTTCTTCTTTTTCTCTTGTCTCTTTCTTATAGGCCTAGACTTGTATCAAGGAGGTTTTCAAGTAGAGACATGTCCCAAGTGCCTCGAGGAGGTTTTAATCATGGGAATTTTATTCTCTCTTTTTTCTTTTTTTTCTTTTTCCTCTTTTTCCTTTTAAGATGTTCCATATCTCTTGCACTAGAGGCAATGGTTCTCTACATTTTCTTTGATTGTGACAATCCTCCTCATGATTTTATTGGATATGTACTTGTGTTATGGAACCAATTTATCATTTTTTCACTTCTTAAACCTTTGGTGGTTTAACCTCTTTATATATCTCTTTCAAAACACCTTATTGATCCTTGGCAATCCACACAAAGCTAGCAATTTTCCTATTGAATGCATGGTGGGATTATGGAAGAAGAGAGATATGATGACTCTCTTGTTTTAGTAAACACCAAAATGTTCATAAACAATGCACATGAAAAGAATTGAAGAGGTTTCATGAAATAATTTCATTTTAACATGTTGAGAAGTGATTGGTAGTATAAACTACCCAACAATGTTTTAATGATAACTTTTTTATATTATATTGGATTGAAGCAATTCAAAATACATTTGGAAAAATATTAGTAGCGTAACATCCAATAGAAATTTCTTTTTAAAGTGAGAAATTTGGGTATGCCAATTATGCTATAAAATAGTCTATGTATGAGAGTTGTCTACATTTTCCAACTTGGACTAATAGTTGCATTTTTTAGCATGAAAATTTCATTTTCCATCATATTTTCATGATTCTAGTGAGAGAAGAAATAATATTCATAGAATTATTTCCATTAGACACATATTTAAATGAGACATTGAATTGACAAGTCAAATATGCCAAGAAACAATCAGCGCATAAAACTAGAATGACGCCAATTTTCAAACAAGCGGTCATATTTTGGGTGTAACTTCTTCATACAATTTTCAGATGGAGTGATTTCAATTGGATTCGAAATTATACTCATATGCATATATTCAATGGAAATAAGTTATAAAAATATCTTCATTTACCCCCTCCAGATATGACTATCCAATCGCATTTTTAATAGTTTTGGCCTATTTTTTTACAAAAAAAATTAAAAATGTTAGTAAACATACCTGGAGGTGAATGATGTGGATATTTTCATATTCCTTGGTGGATTACATACAATTTATAGCCCATATTTGGTTTTTAACAAGCTTCTTTCAATAAATAAATAGAAAACTATGCAAATTATAACGTAAGAGAGTTCATCTCAATGTAGTTTTTAGCACCCTCTTGGCAACAACACCAAAAAGTGATGTGCCAAATAATTGAAACAAGAATGTTGAACTTCTCACCTTAAATGTGAACTTGGGGTTCATAAACTTGCAAGGAATGGTGCACTATATGTACAAACTACACTGAAACAACTATCTTTCAAACATGAAGCATGATAATTCTAAGAATGTAAGAACTAAGAAAGGAAATGAACATAGTACAAATGTTAATTCTATTGCAAGGAAAGTTATAAATTAAATAAATGCAAACTGCAATAAAGGAAATGTACATAAGGGAAACGAACAAAAACTAAATATGCAAAAATCAAACTATTCTAACAACGAGGAATAACAAACCATAAATCAAATTATTCTAGTGACAAATCATAAAGAAAAAAGTAATAAAAGAAATAAATGAAAGGAAATGAAAGTCGGAAATGAAAAAACAAAATTGTAGAAATGAAACCACATCTCTTGGAAGAAAATAATTCTGTAGCCATTCAATCCATGGGTAGAGTAGATTCAACCTCCATTGCAACTCCAAAGTAGGCTTAAACCTTTAAGCAAACCATTAGAGAAATTTTAAGGTCGAAAATGACTCTCCTAAGAAAAATGTACAACAAAAATAAAATTTATAAGAACCAATAGGACTCAAGGTGATGATGTCAACGATGGGGTATGATTCACCATTTTTGGAGTAAAAAAGTAAAAATATTAAAAAATAATAAAATAATAAAACTACTTTTCAACTTATCTCCCTAAGGTTTTACTCAAATTTTGAGCGGGAGTACTTGTTGGATGAAAAAATTAATTCCTCATCCGAGGAGTACCCATGTTGCATACTTTTGATGGACCCTACTACACGAAAAATGACAAATACATGAAAAAACGTGATTGCAATCACGTTTTTCATGTATTTCTCATTTTACGTGTAGCAGGTTCCATCAAAAGTATGCAACATGGGTATATGCGTAATCCTTGGATGAGGAATCAAATTATGCATCCATCGAGTGTTCCTGCTCGAAATTTGAGTAAACACATAGGGTGATAAGATGAAATACGAGTTGAAAAAACAGTTTTTTTTCCCCTCTAAAATTTGAAAATGTAATCTAATCTTATTTTATTAATTCCACTATTATTTTATAATTTCCTTAGGAGGTCCATTTTAGACCTCAAAATTCCTCTAATGAATGGGGTGAATCCCTCAAGGTAAAAACAGTTTTTTCAGCAAGAAACTTGAACCAAAAGTCTATATTACTTCCAAATTCGAATTTACAAAAATGATGATTACAATCTTCTAGATGATACTTCATCTTATGCTTGAAAAAGAATCCTATGTAAGTTCAATCAGTTCCTTGTTGATGAAATTTGTCCCAAAATCTCCTAAAACCATGCACTCTATTTTATGAGATTACTCCAATCTTCTAGAAAAGGTGAAGGGACTAAATCCATTAAAAATCTCAACAACCTTCAAGCTTGTATAGAGCAATGAATAAGGGAGACCAATCATATCTTCTTGATTGGTTTCCTACACTTGAGATTTGAGGATTATATTAGACTTCATTTATATATAATATATACAATAATAATAATAACCATAAATCACTCTAAGATCAAGCATACATCAAATTTCTACTTAAATTAAGTTAATTATATATGACTAGAAAAACATAAGTCATAGTGGTCATAAAAAAGATGAATTTTTCACGAAGGTTATGGTTTAAAGGAAAGAATGTTTTGAAATGTAGATTTGGAATGAGCCATAAAAATAGGCAATTTAGAGACGTACCACTCTTTAGAGGAAAATTGGAGGTCTTTTGAATGTGGATTGATTACATGCAAGATAGTTCTAGGATCTAGGAGCAAGTCCTAAGGATGACTGTGAAAACTACCTTTGCTTAACTTTGGTTTAGTTGTTAGCCATGAACCTCAATAACTTGGTGACTCTTTCCATGGATAAGGTTTGTTGAACAACAAATGAAGTTTTTTTTTTTCCCTCCTCCTATCAGGGAGAGTCTCTTCTTTGTAGGGGATCAAGCCTAGTTTTGAGTTGTATCCCTAACGCTCTCATGTTAAATTCAAAATATTTTACATCATTGAGCATAGAGTCCAAGTTAGTTAACTGTCTCTTTCTTATATGTAAGGAAAACTCTACTTGTTTAGGGTCCCTCTCTCCATGTGTTTCCCTTCTTGATTTTAGTTTTAAAATTATATCCTTTGCATTTGTTTGTGTTTCTTTGATAATGCTCCCACTCACTTTTTTTAATCTTTCTAACCTTATTTTGTGATATTATCCATGTTTTCACAATTTGATTGATTTTTTGTTTTCTTTTCTTGTTTTCTCCTCTTCCATGATAACAGCAATGTGCATTTATGCATTAAAGGTTCGCCTTTCTTACTTATTTTCATTAATACTTCACCATCATTTGTTTTGTTTATTACTACATTAATTCACGTACTTTTCTTGTTCCTCAAATTTCTTAAAATCTTCATGCACCCAACTTTTTCCCTTCATCTTCTCATTGGGTTATTGGATAGACCCCAACTTGGTGGTCATGTTCATGACATGTTTGACAATGAAAAAAATTTGCTCACGATCTATCAATTTTACCATTCTTCTTCTTCATATTCCAAAATTATGGAAACAAATAGAGAATTGAAAAAGTGCATTAATATATGGATTTTAGAATACAAATTATATCTCTTTATTTTAGTAATATTTAAAGATTTCTTAATCTTTGGAAAAAATTCAATCCAAAACTTTACAAAATAAAATAGAGAAAGTTTGAATTTATTTTTTTATGTTAAAACTCTATATAAAATAAAATACATTAATTTCAAATAAATTTATCGAATATTGCCCTCCTTAAAAGATCTTTCCGTTTCTTTAAACTGGGAAAATATCATTAGAAGAAAAAACATTTGATGTAAAACTGAACGGTCATGGAAACCTTCACTTACCATTTTGTTGTTATCCACAACTTCAAGATTTATTGAAGTAGACATCTACCTAAGAAGTGATAGATAACAACTTAAACCTTTATAAATTAGATTTCCACCCTTTTGATGTAATCTCCAATCTTAAGATTTTATTGGCATTGTCTTAACATCTCATTTGGTAATTTCTTTTTAAATTTTGGACCCTTATTGAGTGCAATGAGAATATTGATACTCATAATGTTCAATAGAGGGGTTTACCACCCATACTCATTAGAAAAGAAGTTCACAAACTTCATGCTATAAAGTTGGTACATGAAGTTTGTTTTCATGAGAGCACTCATATATGGGATTTATAATGAGCCACATGAAAGATAATATAAGATCAAATGAGATATCGAAATCTAAATCTAATAATATTTTAATATAATATTTTTTATAAAAAATTAAGTGAAAAATATATTTATCCCATCTAAGTTATCTAAAATTTGCGTATAACTTTATTACGCCGTAAGGCGTGTTTATTTGAAATCAACTTACCTAAATGCCACCTGGAACCATTTTCCACCGTCAATTTTGTGTGAGATGATTGAAACATTTTCAGCGGTTCGATGCAATTTTTTTTTAATTAAAGCGATTTTTTGTTAGTTAGGGTTTAGGCGGTTGGTTAGTTAGGGTTTAGGCAGCCAGATCGCATCAAATGCAGGCAGTTACGGCGGAATTGAAACGGGCAGTCAGATGAAGTTCTTTCATTTCCTCTCTTCCACGAGATTTGCAGACCTTCCTCCAATGTTACAGTACTACAATAGGAAGGAGATAAGGTGCAGGTCAGTGTGCAAGAGGAAAAACCCAGATACTACTACTACAAACATGACATTGTTGAAATGGGTTGTGTCTTTGGCTTACGTGGTCAGTGGCAATGCATATAAACCATCGATCCTCTCTTCAACAATATCCTCAAAGAAGCTAAAGAGGAATAAGGATTTGAGCAGAAGGGCACCAAAACAATTCCCTGTCATGTCTCCGATTTCCAGTGCGTGGAGGACCTTACCAACGAACAACAACACCAGTCTCATAGTAGCAGTAGCTTCTGCTTGTGGTAACAATGTTGACGCATATTTTGTTATCCCTACTACGGTATCCGCTTTCATAGCAGCCTGGCTGAGGAGCGGATTCAGTCCATGCCCAGAGGATTCATCAGCCACTCCTGGGACAAAATTTTCTCTCTTGCTGAAATAGTCGACACCCCCGGACTGAGAACCCGCCATTGACACCCTTGTCCGGATTCACTTCTCGGAGTGGCCCTAATTTCTGGATTTGCTCCTTCCAGTTTGCCCGTACTTTCCCGTCGCAAATATCTCTGGTTCGAGTCGAGTGACACAGAATATATGGCTGCAAGCAAAGTGCGCTAAGAAGAATCATATAATTGGAAGAAAAGTATAACTGGTAACAGAGTCCTTTGAGTAAGTATGTAGTTAACTAAGATCTAAATTTCCACTGAGACCCTTTGGCAACACCTGGTGAAAATTTCATTGTCATCATGGAAGAATAGCAATTTAATGCTACTCTTTCCTACAACACTTCCTTACGGCGTTTCCTTTGCAACATCTGGTGCAATTGCTAGTTTATATTTATTCGAAAGTTTTAAATGTTATCGGCACATTAATACAAACTTAATTACTATCTAATTATTTTAGTAATCGCTTATGATTAGACCACATTTCTACTCAAGATATAATTTTTTTTTATATTTTTTAACGAGGTGAAAAACATATTAATATGTTATAGTTTATTTGTTTTATGTTTTGGAAGGTTTTTTGGCATATTTCTTATTTTAATTAGTTCAAGTAAACATTTTTTAGAATCACTAGTTTGAGTTATAAACTCTCTACAATTTGAGTGTCTTGGGAATTTTCAAGAGTGTTTAATCTATATGTGCAATTAAAAACTCATTTTAAACTACAAAAGCTAAGATTTAGCCAAAACAAATCGACGGATTTTGGCCAATAACTCCAAAATGTAGCATGTTTAGACAACACATATGCATATTGTCAAAGTTATTTAGGATTTGCTTATTACTTCATCTATATCTATTTCAAAATTTTGAATTTTACCTACACATTAATACAAACGTAAGAAAACCTAATTAGCCCATACACTCTCAAGCCAAGTATGGTAGAGGTGTTGAAATGTAATGTCATGTTTAACCTTTTAACTCAACCAAATTACATAAAAATTAGAATGAAAATTAAATTAAATTAAAAATAAAATAAAATAAAATAATTAATGATGATGATGGTGATTAACGTCCACTAAGACCAATGTGGTCTACCAGACGTCAAAAAGTCTAATTGTGATTCTTCAAAATCTTGTTTCTGTGATTAAGGAGAAGGGAAATAAGTGCTCCAAGATCGCTATAGTTGGGTTGGTTTAATAATTCAAGAACATTGGAGGTGTGGCTAATGATGGGGAATTGAGAGAAGATGGGAGTAAGAGTCAGACAGTCTAAAAGGAAGAGTTTTCATCTTCCACCATGTTAGTGTCACAGATATGACAGATCCTATCATCCCAGGGAGTCTTGGGAGTAGACCACCACCCGGTTTCACTTTGACACTCATGAGAATTAGTTTTCATCCTAGTGATGTTCATTTTCTTCTTAGTGGTGTTTAACACAAAGAGATCATTTTGCTTATCAAGGGTGGGGTTGATCACCTCCTTATAGTATCTTAGATTCATTTTACCCTCCAACTCATTATCATCCCACAGCTTGTCCTTAAAATTGGAGGTAATAGTATCTTTGACACTATCCTTGATTCACATGATGATCTCCTCCTTAATCCCCCAAAGGTTGAGCCAAGACTGGGCATCCTTATGCCACCCGGGCTTGAGGCGCAAGTGGAGGTTTTGACTAAAGTTAGAAGCAATTTTTGGGAGCCTCTTGGAATCCATGTTGTAAAGCTTCTTCTTATACATCAGATATCTAAACATAGTCGTACTTTCAATGGGGGACAGACCAGCTTCGATCAAGAGGATATGATAGGGAATACTTCCCTTGATCTTGATGTTATAGTTTATGAATTGCTTTTGAATCATCTCAATATTTCTCCACAACTCTCTAGATATACTGCAACCACAAACTTCACATTCGTATAAGACAACACGGGTGACGAGAGTCTCAAAAAGGAAAAAAAATTTACTCCAAATGTGAAGATCGACCAACTTACAATTATTTTCAAGTTCGTAATTATTAATAAAACAATTTGACTTGGTCAAATTATATAAAACTAAAAAAATAGTAATAATAATAATAATAACAACATAAAATTTATCATTATAATTATAATTAATACTTAAACCAGTGTAGATCCATCTTAACTGAATCAATCAAGTTCCAATATCAATCAAGTATCTGGAGATGCAACCCTCAAATTACACAAAAATAAAATAATAATTATATTTTCCAATAAGCCTATGAGGCTTAAAATAGAGGGTAACAGGGTGTTCCTTAAGGAACTTTGTGGTGAAAAAGGTCATCAACACGAAACTCCGTGGGAAAAAATCTAGACATGCTAAGGGTTGGTGTGGCCCAAACCAAGTGCGATCTCTAGGTGATTTTGACAGCTTAGATGCCCCTGCAAGCCACAAGTTAGGCGTTTTAGTCATCTATGGGCTCACATTAACTAACAAACAAACAAAAAAATTATATTTACCAATAAAATATTTTGACTCAATCAAATTACATAAAACTAAAAAATATAAAATTGATAATTATATTTATAATTAATAATTAAACTAGTATAGATTCATCTTAATTCTCGATACAAAGATTAAAAAAAAAAAAAAAAAAAAACTTTTAAAATGCCAAAAAAACAATCCCTTTCCACCTTTAAATAAATAAATCTGATATAATTATTTATTGTTACACCATATCCCATAATCATCGCTATAAATCTTTAACAATGTATTTTTAAACGTATAACAATTTAAAAGTGACTAAACAAAAATACACCGCCATGATGTTGGTACTTTATAAACAATGGATAAGGCTGTTCCACACATCTCTTAATGTGTGCCCCCTCTCATCATCCCTAGCCTTTAACGTTGTCGAAGGTGCCAAACTGGTTATCGCCGTTGAATTTAGAGAAGGCTCGCCAATGAAAAAGGGGATCTACAAAGTTTTCCTTCAAATCATAGTTCCACCATATCATAGAAAGATCATTTTCTTTTATGCTTTTATGGACTCCTACAATTATCAAAGTCCTACCATTTTCACTTTATAGTAAAAACACTATAAATCAACGGGGAGTTTTAGGGGTGCCTTAATTCCTCACGTTTCTCATGGAGTCGGTGTTTATGTAATGTGGTATTCCAAATAATGAAAATATTTTAAACTATTGAGATATTAAATTAAATTAAACATTTATAATAAATTGGGTTCAAAAAATTTTTGAAAAATTGATTTAGATAAATATTTTCACTTCATTAAATTACATAAAAATAAAATTATTATTATTAATTAAAATATTTTGACTCCATTAAATTATATTAAAATAAAAATTAAATTAAATTAAAAATAAAATAAATAATTACAATTAATAATTAAATTAGTTTCTCATTTATTTTAATTTTAGATTTATCAAAAACCAAGAGATCACATTTTTTATCTTAAAATATTTATATTTGTTTTTTTAAATACTTGATAAATTTAAAGTTAAAATAAATTAAAAAAATAAATAAATTTTCAATTCTTCATTTTCCTTTTCATAAAAATAACTAAATTGGTCTCTTATATCAAAAACCAAATAATTAAACAAAGAATCATGATAATTTTGTTAATGAATCATTTATTCATAACCTAGATTACTTTATTCTGAATAGTGATATCTTCAATAATGAACTAATAATAAGCAAATTACCCTGGCTCAATTAAATTATTTAATATTTTTTAATTAAATTTTAATAATATATTTTTTAATAAAATTTTATTTAAAGTGTTTAAAAACATTTAAATTGCGTTTAATTTTTTCCATCTCCCACTAAATCGTTATCTTTTAAATGCATTGAAAGATGTGTATTTGAATAGTTTTTCATCATTAATCTTCCTAGTTTGTGCCTCGTAGCCTTTATTAGGGCTCATTGCACGTGAAGATATTGATTGTACTTCACATCCTTTATTTTTCACCATTTTCCGAGGTATATTATACTTAATATATTCACATCCATGTTAAATAATTTTCACAACAA
Source organism: Pinus albicaulis (assembly GCA_034641835.2). Lineage (NCBI taxonomy): Eukaryota > Viridiplantae > Streptophyta > Pinopsida > Pinales > Pinaceae > Pinus > Pinus albicaulis. The sequence continues at coordinate 254,296,326 of CM076574.1, read as the reverse complement.
TGAGAATGTTGCACAATGCCACGTGACCTCCTTTTTGCAATATGAATATTTTTTATCTCAACTACTTTTGGTTAACATGTGCGACACTCCAACCTATATCACATGAACCGATTCATTCATGTGCAAGAGATGCCTTAGGAGACGCAAGCACCAAGCACCTTTATGACTTACTTGATTCTCCTTACTTTCATATTCTTTGCCTCGCTTCCTTCATAGCATCATTGTATCCGGGGTAGTTACATCTGTGGAATTTCTCAATGGTATTCACTTTTGTGTTTTAATATATATATATATATATATATTTTAAATTTGAACTTGTAATTTATATATATATGATAGTGAACTTCATTCAAATCTTTTTTTAAAATTAGACTCAAATCAAACCTAATCATTGTGGAACGAACTCGAACCCGAACCATGTGACATTGCATGGCTTCATTCAAAAGCATTTGCGCAAAACTTGACCCAATGCAACAAGATACAAATTTAACAATAGTTATTCCCATCAATACCATTTCTTTTGATCTGACGAATTATTTTTCCACCAGCGATGTCATTGGAGCCTTCATCGCCCGGACCTGACTACAGATTACCGATTCCAATGATTTCCAATGTCAACATGCAAACACCCAAAGCACAAACTTCCTCACTAAGGTCGTCAACCATCTACTCCATCTTGGCATGGTGGCGAAGCAACTTGGCTTCCAGAAAAATTTGGAATGACATCCTCTGTTTTTCTACCATATCCTCGAGCTTATTTATGGAGACTAACAGATCCTACGAGCAATAAACTATCCATCACAGCGCTGGCATCAATATTCTCCAAAGGGGTAGAGGAATTGGCCATTGCAAAGCCTAAATTGTTCACCTAAGTATATAGATCTTTATCAATAGCAATGCCTGCTACATAACCAGTGTGAAATAATAACCTAGTGATATTGTTAGGGAACCAAAAACTCAATATATTGATAGAATCCCTATTAATCCACGAGCCAAACATCAAAGGGAAATCTTGCTCCCTTGTCAAAATATTAGTCGAACAAAGAATGGACAGGGGAGGAGTGGCATTGCACAACCATCATAACTACATTCTTCTACTCGAGGCTCTAATCTCTATAGTGGAGACAAGCTAACCCAGATCCCACTTGAAGAAGACTTAGTAAATATGACACCACTGCCTTGAGATAGTCGAAGTATCTCGCCACTTGTATTCCCATTTAATATTTCATAGCAAGAATGAAAGAGGTCAGGAGAAGGGAATTCGCCAAAGGCTTGAACCTCATATTCCAGCCTCTTTACAAGAGGATGACCAGAAAATTGGCCATGTATCCATATATAAAATAAATCCTTGCTTCTTCATGTCCATATTTCAATGTTGTGGATTCATCAATTACATTTTCTCATATTTAAAAGGAGAGGAAACACTCTCATCCTTCTTACCAATCATTATAGATTTCATTATCATTATGGAAATGGGGACATGCTAATAATATTATCCAATTCAAGGCTACTTTGTTCCATATCCAAGCCTTTTTTGGATAAGAGGTCGACTACAAGATTCAAGTGTCTTAAAATGTGATAACACTCCAATTTTTCGAACTGAGAGGCAGAGTTAGTCACTCTTAAGTTCACGGGAGGGGAGTCTGTTATAGCCCTGTAATAGCCCCAAGGTTAAAATTTCATGTAATAAAAGTTAATAAAGGTAAAATAAGACCATGGGAAAGGGACACTTATTCCAAATTGAATGTTGGGAAAAATATCCTAGTGGGCATCACTTGTTGTGTTTTATTGCTAAAGGGAAATGGAAAAGGCAATGGTTAAGGCTTTGGAAAGGCAAAAAGGTATTTTTGGCACATTACTTATGAAAATAATGGAAATTAGGATCAAGGAAGGTGAAAGGTCGCAGGTTGCATTTGAGGAGGAAAGTGAAGGAAAATAATGGAAAATTGAAGAAGTTAGAGACTTCGTCAATAAAAATACCTCAGAGCATCAGTTGGCAAGATTTGGCTAGCTTTTTTTCAATTTAGTGTTAGAATTAGCCTCAGAGAGGAGAAAGAAAGCAAGCAAGCAAGGAAAGGAAAGGAAAGGAAAAGAAAAGAAGGACAAGGATAAGCAAAGGAAGGTAAGGATCAAGCAACTTCAGTAGGAATACTTGCGGGTAACATATTGCATGTGTGATTTCCTAGTTGGTTTTGACATGCATGATATGTGCATGTTGTTACATGGTTCTTTTACTGTCATTGACATGGATTTTGTTAGGATTCAACAATATATTTTAGCCTAGCCTTGTCATTTTTGGATAGGCATGGTGTGATGGGATTGTTCTCTGTTTTGAGCTTTGGATTGTCAGATGGTTTCGGAATTTGAGGTGAGGTGGTCTCATGAAAATTCCCAAAGTCCTAGGAATCCATTGATCAGTGATGGTGGGCTACACGGCAAAGCTTGAGGGTGGAGACAGGAAAATTCCTCAAGGATGGCAAAGAAATTCTGAGGCATCCAAGATCGGTTCGGTTTTGTGATCTCGACACCGGTTTAGGTGTGATCACGGTATGGAGAGAGTGGAGGTGGTTTAACCTTTGGATTCCCTTGGTTGTATTTGGATTAGTTTAGCCCATGATATCCCACATTCATGCTTGGAGTATGGCACAGGGGTGAATGGCTGAAGAGATATTTGAGTCAAATCTATGGTCGGGTGGAACGTGGAAGTATCAAACCCAGTCAGTATTTTCCTATGTTTAATAAAGCTAAGTTTCTCTTGCTTTTGGTAAAGAAATGTACTGGTTATTATGTTTCTTTAATGGTTGTTCTCTTATTGTTATTTATCTAGTTTTATGTTGGTTATACGCATGGTTCTATGAAAGATTTTAGTCATGGATTTTTCATGTTTTCACTCGTAACTGAATAAAAAATGAATACGATACCTAATTGATGTTAATACGGCTAATGAGAGAAGGTAGTGACCCTTCTTATTCAATCACAAATGAATTTTCAGTGCCTCATGTTCAGAATTTCATTCATGACCTGTAGGTTTCATATTTACCAAGTGTTTGATAGAATTCCAGTCCCAGTTGGGGATGGTCAGGTCAAGTCCTAGTTCTAGTTTTTGGTTTACAAGCATTGTCTTCATGTCTTTTATGAGTTTTGGAAGTTTCATAGTTTTCTGGGTAGAGGCCTAGCACCAGCCTTGGAAAGTAACCTTAATTTTTGCATTCCCTGGCACAACAGTAGCAGAAAGAGGCCATAGTCACACTAATGCGGGCCTATCGAAGCGACTGGGAACCCTCAGTCACTTGGAGGCCTTGGAAAGGGAGCGACTGGGGCTCCAATTTAGGAAAAAGGTGATTTGTCACAGGGGTTGGATACCTGGAGTGTTTGGGTTACTCCTGGAGGTCCTATGGCACCTGAGGGAAGTCAATAAGTTCTTGTTGTGTTGACTCCATTTCCTTAAAGTCATCTAGGAGGTTGAGTCATATCATAGTGGCCCTCAGCTCATGTTTACCCTGGGCAAGCCGGTGAAAGTGGATAAATGTGGGAGGAGGTGTTACAGGGCGGTCTCAAAGCGTGTTTTCACTCTCTTTGGGTAAGTTTGATGTTGTCAAGGTTATGGTTTTCATACATGGCATCATGGCATACAATTGGTATGGTGCATGATGTCGTTATGATTTCATGTTAATTACATGGATATGGTTTTGAATATACATGTACATGTTAATGTGGACTAATCTTGAAAATGACATAAGCCTCCCATGAACATCACTAAGGTATGGATTTGATTTTGGCATCTATTTGGTTTATCTGACATGGTATACTTGCAGGAGGAAGAGAATCAAAGGCGACAAGAAAAATGGTAGACTACAGTTCCTATGACTCTCCTTATAGATCAATTGGGCAGCAAGGAGAAGAGTATTCTCCTGGTATAATATATACATTGAGGAGCTTGAGGGCAGAGATCATAAGTTGTAAAGAAGACTATGACAGGTTAGTTGAGGCTTAGGAAACAATTGCAATGGCTTAGAAGATGCAGGTAGAGGTTAATGCAACAATCCTTCATAGCTTGTCAGAGTTACACAAACAGGGCCAGATGAGAATCAGTCAAGAGTAGGAAGAGAAAACTAATGGAGCCTATGGTAAGAGATCTCGGTCTGGATACATATTGGATAGAGGGGACAAAATTAGAGGTGGAATATCACTAGATACACCTAACAAGAGGGTTGGTATGTATTGGAATCATTTTGGTTCCTCATCCAGGAGACATCATCATAGTCATCACCATCGTCATCCTTATAGGAGGAGGTAGTATTTGCCTGAAGAGTTCAAGAAAGTGAAGCCTTCTACATTTTATGGAGAGATGAAGAAGTTAGAAGATGCATAGGTATGGTTTCTTGGAATGAACAAATTCTTCATATTACTTAATTATTCAGATAACATGAAAGCAAAGATAGCCACCTTCAGTCTTAAATGGAAAGCAGAAATCTAGTGGGAAGATGTGAAGAATTTCAAGGGAATTTGGAAAGAATACTTGATTTGGGATGATTTCAAGAGGATCTCCAATAAGAATTACTTATCAAAGAGATACTATGATGATAGAGCTAAGGAGTTTATGAACTACAAATGGATCCTATGACAGATGATGACTATGCTAGCAGATTCTTGGAGTTGTTGAGGTATGTTCCATATATCAAGGAGGAAAAGACTAAGATCTAGAGATTCATTGGTGGATTACCAATAGCATATAGAGACTAGATTGAGTTTGATGAGCCTAGATCGTTAGAGAAATCCATCCGTAAACTTAAGCATTGTTATGAGCAGCCAAAGCGAAAATTTAAGCCTAATCATGACTTGAAGGGAAATGAGAAGGTAAAAGTAAAATGAGGAAAATTTCCATCGAAGTGGGGAAGACATCAAGATGTAGGTGAGAAAGAAAAAAAATTTCCTTGCAAGAAGTTCAGTGCAGTTGAGAAGGGACATGTGTCGCAGCCAGGAAAGAAGTGGACTAGAGGTGATAGTAGAGCATCATTGTAGTGTTGAATATGTGGCAAAGATCATCGTAAGAAGGATTTTCCATTGTACGAGGAAGGTAGGCCTCATATCTATGTTGATTTTTGTGTATATTGGGAGGTACTCCAAGCCCTAGGGTTCGGAGTTTGGAGGGAAAAGTGCCACAAGAGTCACTTGTGGGCTTGGAACCCAAGCTTGGGTTTTTTAACTCATCGAGATTTGGGTCTAAACCATGAGGAGTTTGAGCATGAGAAAATTTGAGGTGATAGAGTTTGGTGTGGCGATTCCAACGCTTCAAAGATCACCCAAATCAAAGCTATGGAACTTGTGTTATGAATTTTTTAAGTAGTCAATAATGTTTGGACAGTAAAGTCATGTAGGCTTGACGAGAATTTGTCCAATAGACATGACCCTTAATTAATTCATTGGAGCCACATGAAAGGATATAAATTAGAGTCATGTGTGAGTCATTTTAGCATCCAAGAACATCAAATCAATTTATCATTTCATCTCTAAACTGGCTGCAGGAAAAGGAGGACATCGTATGGAGGATTAGGGTTGTTTTGGGCAGGTCTATTATTCAACATAGGTTTAAGTTAAGTGCAGGAGCATGTCGTTGTAAAAAAGAGTGTTTAAGGGATTTTTGGAGGTGTGTAATTTTTGTGTGGTGCCTGTGTTTGAGGGCCGAAAAGATTGTTCCATTACAGAGGCGCCGAGAGGCCTATTAAAGTGTGTTATATATTTTTGAAGGGTGTCGCAGAGGTATAGAGTAATTTTGGGTATAAGGGGGAGGGTTAAGAGGCCTAAAATCTTTCTAGGAGGCATTCCTAAACACAAGGAACTTGGGACAGCTAAAATGCATCCTTGGAGGAATTTTGGAAGGTGGAATAAGGAGTTACATTAGCGTGAATTCAGCCCTAATTAGGACCAAACTTGTATTGCAACAAAACAATCCTAAAAAAACCATATGTTATGATGTATTTTAAGTTGAGTTTGTGTTAGGGATGGTGTCCTAGGTTGGATAGATTATTGCAGCCTGTGGAAGCTAAGGAGGTAGGGATGACATGGCATGTTAGAAGCCCTAACCAATAGGAAAATTATGTAGTAGTACACCTAAGGAGAATATTACATTAGTAGTTGATGTTTCATCTCAAGAGGAGAAGAAGAAGGGTGCAGGTATGTATGTCCTCTTGAGTTGATGTAATTTTCACATGGATGGATGTCTGATGAGAAGTTTTTTGGCAGCCATGTGTAAGGGTCTCCTAGGTGGTTTAATGCCCTAATTAGGAGCAGATGCTACAACGAGGATTGGTCACTCATGGAATGTTGGAGGGTAGCATGAGAGTGGACCAAGTGTGGACGTGATTGGGTATTTAGGGTCCGTCGGAGGACAGCATGATAGTGCCCAAGTTGGAGCCTGGTGTGCAACACTTTGATGGAAAAAAGTGGTTGTTAGAGAGGAAGTTGTTGAGCTCAAGGGTTTGATTATCCAGGAGAAGTTTGTGGAGCTCGAGACATGTTTGTGGAGAAGGACTTCTGCAACAGATGATGGGAAGTCCTCCTAGCCTGTGTTCATTGTGGGAGATGTAAATCTTGCAGTGATAGCTGGCAACCCTATGTTGGTATTCATCAGTGCAGTACAGGAAATCCATTGTGGGTTGAAGTCCAGCAGTAGTAGGAATATTAAGAGTTGTTCACAAAAGGAGTTGTGAACAACTCGATAAGAGTCTCTATGTGTTGTTCCCTTAATGGACTAAGGCACAAATAGAGATCATATTGACAGTTGAGGTTCAATGGCCAGATGGACTTGGAGCATTGATAGAGGCAAGAGTCGCAGATTGAGAGCCGAAGGACCGACCAAGTACAGGGTACGATCGAGAGGAAATGAGAGAGTCGATTGCATCAGCGAGATGGTGAGAGTATCTTGTTGAGGGCATATTGGCCATCGATGTACTGACACCAAGCCCCAATTTGTATCTTGTATGGATGACTGAGGGCCATTATCCCTTGTACGGGAGCCCTAAACTGTTGTATTATATGTTGTTTAATATAATGAAGTTGGGTTGAAAAATGTAAAAATCTGTCTATATTTGTGCATGTGTGACTTGTTGTTTATATTTCGTTGTGCAAATAAGTTCTGTTGAGATTCTTGGTTTGGTAGCATCAGAGATTTTAAGATTTTTTCCTACACCCAAGGTCATGGAAACTCAACAATCTATAGTGCTCAGGTGATCCAGGTGGATCAAACAGGTCCAAGCACAAGTGGCTTAAGTACAAAGGCTCAAAAATCAAAGTGTCTGGAATGTGGCAAACTTCATGTCAATTTGAATATTTCGTCTTTTTTATTCCAACGACACAAACGACACTCAATTCTAAGTCTGTATGAAGGAGTTAGGAGCAGTCAAAGTTTGAGGGATGACTTGGTGACTTGACAAGCTTAAGGAGGCAACAAATTTGCAGAAACCCGGCCACCGGATTCCGGCGAACTCCAGCTTGATTCTGAGCGAAATTGTGGGATGGTTAAATTGTCTCCTTTGGTAAAAAAATCCGGAAGATTTGAAGAAATCGGTTTGTTTTAAAAACTGAAAAATAAATAAATAAAATTAAAATTAAAATTAAAGAAATTAAAAATATAAATATAAATATAAATAAAATATAAATATATATATATATATATATATATATATATATATATATATATATATATATATATATATATATATTAAAAAAAGGGGTAAGGCGGGTCAGGACCCCCGCCCTACCCTAACCGCATGACAAAAATATTATTAAAATAAGGGGGTTGGCAGCCATGACCCCGCCGCCCCCAGTACTCACAGCAACAAATGTTATTATAAGAGGTCGGCGACCATGACCCCGACGGGCCCCTCACCCACCTTAACGGCGGCCGCCATATATGTAATATGGGTAGGTGGGGGTGTTGACCCACCACCCAACCCACGTACCGTGTATTCCATTCAATGTCGGTGGAGTATAGGGGGTGGGCCGCCCAATGCGGGCCCAACGCCCACCACCCCCCCCCCCCCCCCAACATACCACATTTAATATTTAAAAATCAAGCTGGGTGTTAAAAATAAGGCGCGGTTTATTAAAAACAATTTCCACTCATAAAAGAGGGGCAGGGTTTGACCACCCGACCCCCACCCTCCTAATACGCATCTCAAACCAATCCGCCCAACAGACTTCCTTTGGGAAGTCCTCCAACACTTTATTATATAAACTTTTCAATTCATAAGTGCTCCCAAGCAGGTCAGGAGCGGGCACAGAAATTGAGATAGTGGAACCAGGAGTACTGTGAAGGAGGGGGGCGGAACCATGATCTATGCCATTTTCCTAAGGGTCCAGATTTTCACTTTTTCATATTCAGACAAATTTTATATGGATTCTACACTTCTCGACACCACGAATCCAACGGTGTTGTCCATTTCTTCATCAAAGGTCTGCAATTTCTCATTTTATACTTGTACTTTCATTTTTTTCCACTTAATGAAGAGGGCCTCCCCACTATTTGAGAAAGGTCCAGAGACGTAGTCCCTCCTGGACGAACTCCGATATCAATTATGTGTCTTCTTACATGATTTTAATTGCTTCTCTCTTCTTATGTTTATGCCTTTAAAGTTTCTTTTTTAAAGTTGCAATTTTCACATGTAATTATTTAACACATCTCAAGCAAAATATTTCAGATCAAGTGGTATCAGAGAAGGTGTTTGTAGATGTGAATTACATGCTTGTATGCTAACTAGAAATAGGCTACGAAGAGGCGAAGGGACACTACAATATTTTGATCCCAAAGCGGGATGTGCACATCAGAGAAGGAACATGGATGACGATGTTCGAAATGAGGAAGAGCTCAACTTCCGTAATACCTTCTACACCATGGCAAATTGGGTTGAGAAATTGTTCTCTAGACTTGAGAGACTAGAGAAAGTAGGGGAGAATGCTACAGAAGGACAAGGTTCAGGGCATGGAGATAAAGGAGGATATCCACCTCCTTCTCCTCCAGCAAGTGAAATTTCTTCCTCCTCTTCTCACCATCATCATAGGAATTCTAGAAATGAGTCTAATAAACCTTTCTTTAAGTTAGATGTCAAATTTGATCTACCCATGTATAATGGTGAAAGTAATGCAGAGAAAATTAACAAATGGATTAGGCAACTTGAACTCTACTCCAGGATTCTGCAGATTGTGGAGGATGAGGCAGAGATCCAGTTGGCTTCTCTTTGACTAAATGGCACCACTCTCATTTGGTGGGAGAGAAAACTTCAAGGCAACAGTAATTTGGGTAACCTTCTTTCCTCATGGTCAAATTTTATTGCTGCACTTAAAGGTCAATTCTATCCCTTGGGTTATAAGAAAAAGGCCTTAATAGAGTGGCGGTACCTAAGGCAAGGTAAAGGTCAAAATTTGCAAAGCTTTACCGAGGAATTTAGAAAACAAGCACTAAGTTTGGTCATTTCATTAGATTCACCTGAAGTTATAACTAGGTACATTGGGTCATTATATAGTTACATTAGACATTCGTTGTTAATGTTTGAACCTACTACCATTGACTCGGCCAGTGTAAAGGCCTTTCATCTCGAAAACAAGGGAGGAAATTATAGGGATGATCATTCAAAGAAACCACCTTTCAGACCTTCAAATGGAAAATTCAAAGGGAAAGGAAAAGGAAAGGAAAATAAGTTGGCATCAACGAAGAAGGATGAAGGAGAAAAGCCTTATTTCACTCACTGAAAAAAGGAAGGTGACAACGATGATCATTGTTGGAAATTCTACCCAGAAAAGAATCCAAAGAGATATGGAGGAAAGGGTAAGCAAAAAACGGTAGCAATCGCGCAGCAAGACCTTGGATCTGACTCTAGCGATGAGGCATTGATCACCACAACAGACACAAAAGGTACTCATTCTCTTCATGTTAATTCTTAATCGCGTGAAAGCACTAGTTAAACAGATGAGCCTCTTCCCAATGAACGAAAGAGAATTGAGTTGTTTCATATTAGATTTGTCATAAATCATACAAAATTAGAAACACTATCTCATTCAGTCTCTCAAGAAAATTTAATCTCAGAATTCTTGGTTAAACAGTTCGGCTTAGAAGTTAAGCCTCATCTGAAACCTTATCCGCTTGGATGGATACATGACAAAGTAAAACTAAATGTAACCAATAAATGTAAGGTTAAATTTGTAATTTCTTCTAAACTGGTCGATGAAGTAGAACTGGATGTCATACCATTGGATACATGTGGTATTGTGTTAGGGAGTCCCTATCTTTATGACAGGAAAGCAGTTTTCTTTCGACATGAAAATAAATACCAAATCACAAAAGATTGGGTAGAGTATATTGTAAGAGCTCATCAAACCAAAGTCAATGTCAGTCTTGTAAGTGCAAGACAGATGAAGAGATTGGTGAATAACAGCAGTGAGTGTTTGCTCATGGTTGTGAGAGAAAAATATGCAGAAACATCTGATGCTTTTCGAGGATGTGATATGGCTCATAAATAGGAATTATGTGAATTTATTTCTAACTGTGATGAGTTGTTTCAAGAACCCATAGGATTGCCTCTGAAACGAGAGATTCAACATGAGATCCATTTGCAACATGATGCTCCATTGCCAAACATTGGTATGTACAGGATGTCATCTATTGAGATGGACGAGATCAAAAAGTAGGTACAGGAATTGTTGAACCAAGGGGTCATTCAGCCAAGTACTTCTCCTTGCGGCTCGTCGATCGTGTTAGTACCCAAGAAAGACAGCGCATAGATAATGTGTGTGGATTATCGAGCACTAAACAAAATCACGATGAAAAAACGATACCCTCTTCCTCACATTGATGATTTTTTAGATCAATTAAAGAATGTTATCTATTTCACCAAATTGGATTTGTGTAGTGGTTATCACCAGGTCAAAATTGCAAAGCAGGTCGTGTGGAAAACTGCCTTCAAGACCAAACAATGGTTGTGCAAATGGATGGTGATGCCATTTGGACTGTGCAACGCTCCAGCCACATTCATGAGGGCCATGAATGATATTTTTAGGCCTCTCATTGATGATTTTTTCCTTGTGTATTTAGATGATATTATTTTCTTTAGCGGGACTTGGGATGAACATGTATGCCACGTAAAGAAAGTGCTTGATGTATTAAAGAGGGAAGAATTGTATGTAAATTTGTCAAAGTGTGAGTTCGGGAAAACCTCTTTGGTTTACCTTGGTCATATTTTCGGTAATGGTCAATTGAAAATAGACCCCTCCAAAGTTGAGGTGATTGTAAAATTGCCTAAGCCTACCAATTAGACATAGGTCCATAGTTTTCTAGGTGCAGTACAGTAATGGAGGAGATTCATTGCCAACTTCTTTGTTATTGCATCACCCTTACACGCACAGACAAGTATATAACAAACCTTTCAGTGGGGAGGAAATCAGTAGAAGTCCTTCGAAGCACTGAAAGAGAAAATCAGCACCGCACTAGTCCTGGCTTTACCCAATCTCCAGTAGCCTTTTGAGATTGAAATCGATGCTAGTGGGTACGCTATGGGAGTTGTATTGTTGCAGCAGAAGAAGCCAATATGTTACCATTTGGAGAATTTCTCCCAGGATGTCATCAATTACCCCACTTATGAGAAAGAACTTTATGCCTTGGTCCAAAGTGTGAAAATTGGAAACACTACCTGATCGGCAAGGAAACCATTATCCATGCGGATCACCAGCCCTTCGAATACCTTCAGTCACAGACCAAGCTACAACAATCTCGTCATTTCATGTGGACGAGGTTTCTACAAATTTTTCATCTGGTAATAAAGTATAAGATGGGAACTAGTAACAAAGTAGTAGATATGCTCTCTCGCCCTCCTATTGTTGCTTATATTATTTTGCATAATGCTTCGTTGTCTTTTGAAAGTTATGTTGAACAATACGCTAACGATGATGAATTTAAAGCAATATATGCAAAACTAACTCATGGTTCACAGGTGGACAACTATCATTTGCAGGGTAAGTTGTTGTATCACCTTGGAAAATTGTGGATACCCACAACAGAAAGGGTACATGTAATTCGAGAGGCATACACCTCTCTTGTGTCTGGTCACTTTGGTGTCGAAAAAACCTTATGTCATTTGAAAAGGTTTTGCTTTTGGCCCCATATGAAAAACATTGTAACTCGTTTTGTAAAGGGATGTGGGATGTGTTTTGTTTCAAATCCCTCTAATAGAAAACTCGGGCTCTACACACCACTCCCTATTCTGGGTCGTCCATGGGAAAGTGTGTCGATGGAATTTGTAGGAGGTTTGCCTATGTCTAGAAAGGGTCACTACTATTTGTATGTTGTCGTCAATCGCTTTAGTAAAAAGTGCATATTAATGCCTTGTAAAAATCAGGTCACTACTAAGCAGACTGCTTATCTTTTCTTTCAGTATGTTTGGGTCCACTTTGGATTGCCCACATCGATTATGTCAGATCGAGACTCTCGTTTCCTTGGAGATTTTTGGACCAGCTTGTGGTGTATGATGGAAACCAAGTTGAAGAGAAGTACGGCTATGAAGGTCGTCAACTATACTGTGGTACACTTGTTGCGGGGCTATTGCAGCAAACATCGCAAGTTGTGGGATGAGCATATTCCATATGTGCAGCACACCTACAACCGAGAAATGCATTCCTCTATGCAGTGCTCACCATTTGAGACATGTTTTGTTTACTTACCAAAGGACCCTTTTGACATGATCTATGGAAGGGATGAAGATGACAGTCGACGTGATGATAGGGACAAAGCACAGTGGTTCATCCAACGAATACGGACAATTCACCAAGCAGTGCAAGAGCAGTTTGAAAAGAGTCAGAACCGTTATAAGGCCCGACATGATAAGCATGGAGTCGACCATCAATTTCAATGGTGACAAGGTGTGGCTCCTATCAACAAGGATCGAATGAAGGGGGAAGGCAAGAAATTGCGACCAATTTGGTATGGTCCATTTACCATATTGGAGAAGATTGGGAATAATGCTTTCTGACTTGACTTACATGTGTACATGCAAATGTACTCAGTCGTGAATGTCAAGAATCTGAAACTTTATGAACCACCATTGATTATGGACATCGAGGAGGTAGGATCAGTTCCTAAAGTGGATGAATTTGCACCAGAATATCTTGATGAAATTCCAGAGGAAATAATTCTCAATCGAAGAACCAAGACTTCACGATGAGAGGATGTGGAATATCTCTATGTTGGTTTCAAAGGGATGCAGCCAAGTAAAGCCAAATGGCTTGAAAAGGAGAAGGTGAGGGAGCAATTCCCTCACTTGCATATTGATTGATAAGGCTTTTGGGGTCCAAAATCTCTTTAGTGGGGAGGAATGATCTAGGTGGATCGAACAGGTCCAAGTACAAGTAGCTTAAGTAGAAAGGCTCAAAAATCAAAGTGTCTGGAATGTGGCAAACTTAATGTCAAGTTGAATATCTTGTCTTTCTGATTCCAACGGCGCAAATGGAACTCAATTATGAGTCTGTATGAAGAAGTTAGGAGCAGTCAAAGTTTGAGGGTTGAATTGGTGACTTGACAAGCTTAAAGAGGCAACAAATTTGCAGAAACCCGGCCACCAGATTCTGGCCAACTCCATCTAGATTCCAGGCGAAATTGTGGGATGGTTAAATTGTCTCCTTTGGTAAAAAATCTGGAAGATTTGAAGAAATCAATTTGTTTAAAAAAATAAATTAATTAATTAATTAAATTAAAAATTAAAAATTAAAAAAAGGGGTAAGGCGGGTTGTGACCCCCACCCTACCCCAACCGTATGACAAAAATATTATTAAAATAAGGGGTTCGGCGGCTAAGACCCTGTCGCCCCCAAAACTCACGACAACAAATGTTATTATAAGGGGTCGGCAGCCATGACCCTAATGGGCCCCTCGCCCACATTAACGGTGGCTGCCATATGTGTAATATGGGTAAGCAGGGGTGTTAACCCACCGCCCAACCCACGTACCATGTAGTCCATTCAATTGCAGCGGAGTATGGGGTGTGGGCCGCCCAATTCGAGCCCAAGCCCCCCCCCCCCCAACGTACCACATTTAATATTTAAAAATCCAGTTGGGTTTTAAAAATAACGCATGGTTTATTAAAAACCAATTTTGACTTAAAAAAAGAGGAGGTGACGTTTGACCACCCGACCTCCTCCCTCCTAATACGCATCTCAAACCAATCTGCCCAACGGACTTCCTTTGGGAAGTCCGCCAACACTTTATTATATAAACTCAGCAATTCATAATTGCACCCAGGCAGGTCAGGAGTGGGCATGGAAATTGAGACAGTGAACCAGGAGCACTGTGCAGGAGGGGGGCGGAACCATGATCTGAGCGTTTTTCCAGAGGGTCCAAATTTTCACTTTGTCAGAGTCAGAGAAATTTTATATGGATTATGCACCTCTCGACACCACGAATCCAACAGTGTTGTACATTTATTCATCAGAGGTCTGCATGTTTTGGGCACTTTCACCTATGGAGGTATAAGGGTGTAATTTCTCAATTTATACTTGTACTTTCATTTTTTTCCACTTAATGAAAGAGGGCCTCCCCACTATTTGAGTAGGGCCTAGAGACGTAGTCCCTCCTGGAAAAACTCCGATAAAAATTATGTGTCTTCTTGCATGATGTTAATTGCTTCTCTCTTCTTATGTTTATGCCTTTAAAGTTTCTTGTTTAAAGCTGAAATTTTCACATGTAATTCTTTAACACATCTCAAGCAAAATATTTTGGATCAAGTGGTATCAGAGCATGTGTTTGTAGATGTGAATTACATTCTTGTATGCTAACTAGAAATAGGCTACGAGGAGGAGAAGGGACACTACAGCCTTTTGATCCCGAAGCGGGACGTGCACATCAGAGAAGGAACATGGATGACGATGTTCGAAATGAGGAAGGGCTCAACTTCCACAAGACCTTCTACACCATGGCAGATCGGGTTGAGAAAGTGTTCTTTAGACTTGAGAGACTAGAGAAAGCAGGGGAGAATGATTTCAAACAACAAGGTTCAGGGCATGGAGATAATGGAGGAGATCCACCTTCTTCTCCTCCAGCAAGTGAAAGTTCTTTCTCCTCTTGTCACCATCATCATAGGAATTCTAGAAATGCATCTAATAAACCTTTCTTTAAGTTAGATGTAAAATTTGATCTACCCATGTATAATGGTGAAAGTAATCCAGAGAAACTTAACAACTGGATTAGTCAGCTTGAACTCTCCTACAGGATTCAGTAGATTTTGGAGGATGAGGCAAAGATCCAGTTGGCTTCTCTTCAACTAAATGGCACCGCTCTCATCTGGTGGGAGAGAAAATTTCAAGGTAGCAGTAATTTGGGTAACCTTCTTTCCTCATGGTCAAATTTTATTGTTGCACTTAAAGATCAATTCTATCCCTTGGGTGATAAGCAAAAATCCTTAATGGAGTGGTAGTACCTAAGGCAAGGTAAAGGACAAAACATGTAAAGCTTTACCAAGGAATTTAGAAAACAAGCACTAAGTTTGGGCATTTCATTAGATTCACCTGAAGTTGTAACTAAGTACATTGGTCATTACATAGTTACATTATACATTCATTGTTAATTTTTTAACCTACTACCATTGACTCGGCCAGTGTAAAGGTCATTCATCTTGAAAACAGGGGCAGAAATGATAAGGATGATCATTCAAAGAAACCACCTTTCAAACCTTCAAATGGAAAATTCAAAGGGAAAGGAAAATAAGACGGCAACAACGAAGAAGGATGAAGGAGAAGAGCCTTAATTCACTCACTGCAAAAAGGAAGGCCATGACGACGATCATTGTTGGAAGTTGTACCCAGAAAATAAGCCAAAGATATAGGGAGGAAAGGGTAAGCAAAAGACGGTAGCAATCGCACAGCAAGACCTTGGATCCGACTCCGGCGATCAGGCATTGATAATCGCAGCAAGAACAAAAGTTTCTCATTCTCTTCATGTTAATTCTTAATCGCATGAAATCACTAGTTCAACAGATGAGCCTCTTCCTAAATAACGAAAGAGAATTGAGTTGTTTCATATTAGAGTTGTCATAAATCATACAAAAGTATAAACTCTATTTGATTCAGGCTCTCAAGCAAATTTAATCTCAAAATCCTTGGCTAAAAAGTCAGGCTTAGAAGTTAAGCATCATCCGAAACCTTATCCGCATGGATGGATACATGACAAAGTAAAGCTACATGTAACCAAGAAATGTAAGGTTAAATTTGAAATTGCTTCTAAACCAGTGGATGAAGTAGAACTATATTTCATACCATTTGATATCTGTGGTATTTTGTTAGGGAGTCCCTATTTTTATGATAGGAAAGTAGTTTTCTTTCGACATGAAAATAAATACCAAATCACAAAATATGGGGTAGATTATATTGTAATAGCTCATCAAACCAAAGTTAGTGCCAATCTTGTAAGTGTGGGACGGATGAAGAGATTGGTGAATTCCAGCAACAGGTGTTTGCTCATGGTTGTGAGAGAAAAAGATGCAAAAACATCTGACGCTTTCCTAGGATGTGATCTGACTCATAAACAGGAATTATGTGAATTTATTTCTAACTATGATGAGTTGTTTCAGGAACCCAAAGGATTTCCTTTGAAACGGGAGATCCAACATGAGATCCATTTGCAGCATGATGCTCCATTGCGAAACATTGGTATGTACAGGATGTCATATATTGAGATGGAGGAGATCAAAAAGCAGGTATAGGAATTGTTGAACCAAGGGGTCATTCGGCCACATCCTTCTCCTTACGACTCGTCGATCGTGTTAGTATCCAAGAAAGATGGCACATGGAGAATGTGCGTGGATTATTGGGCACTAAACAAAATCGTGGTGAAAAATCGATACCCTCTCCCTCGCATTGATGATTTGTTAGATCAATTAAAGAATACTATTATTTCACCAAATTGGATTTGCGTAGCATTTATCACCGGGTCATAATTGCATAGTAGGATATGTGTAAAATCGCCTTCAAGACCAAACAGGTGTTGTTTGAATGGATGGTGATGCCATTTGGACTTTGCAATGCTCCAGCCACATTCATGAGGGTCATGAATGATATTTTTAGACCTTTCATTGATGAATCTGTCCTTGTGTATTTAGATGATATTCTTGTCTTTCGTAAGACTTGGGATGAACATGTATAACATGTAAAGAAAGTGCTTGATGTATTAAAGAGGGAAGAATTGTATGTAAAATTGTCAAAGTGTGAGTTCGAGAAAACCTCTTTGGTTTACCTTGGTCATATTGTCGGTAATGGTCAATTGAAAATAGATCCCTCCAAAGTTGAGGTGATTGTAAAATTGCCTAAGCCTACCAATTAGACATAGGTCCATAGTTTTCTAGGTGCAGTACAGTACTGGAGGAGATTAATTTCCAACTTCTTCGTTATTGCATCACCCTTACACGCACTGACAAGTATAAAACAATTCGTTCAGTGGGGAGGAAAGCAGCAGAAGTCCTTCGAAGCACTGAAAGAGAAAATCAGCACTGCACTAGTCCTGGCTTTACCCAATCTCCAGCAGCCTTTTGAGATCGAAACCGATGCCAGTGTGTATGCCATGGGAGCTCTAATGTTGCAGCAGAAGAAGCCAATATGTTTCCATTCGGAGAAGTTCTCCCAGACTGCCATCAATTACCCCACTTATGACAAGGAACTTTATGCCTTGGTCCGAAGTGTGAAAATTGGAAACACTACCTGATCGGCAGGAAAACCATTATCCATACGGATCACAAGCCCTTGCAATACCTTCAGTCACAGACCAAGCTACAACAGTCTCACCATTTCAAGTGGATGGGGTTTCTACAGTAGTTTCATCTGGTAATAAAGTATAATAAGGGCACTAGTAACAAAGTAGCAAATATTCTCTCTCACCCTCCTATTATTGCTTTTATTATTTTGCATAATGCTTTGTTGTCTTTTAAAATTTATGTTGAACAATATGCTAACGATGATGACTTTAAAGCAATATATGTAAAACTAACTAATGGTTCACATGTGGACAACTATCATTTGCAGGGGAAGTTGTAGTATCACCTTGGAAAATTGTGCATACCCACAGCAGAAAGGGTACATGTAATTCGAGAGGCACACACCTCTCTTGTGTCTGGTCACTTTGATGTCAAAAAAAACTTATAACATTTTCAAAGGTTTTTCTTTTGGCCCCATATTGTAACCTGTTTTTTAAAGGGATGTGTGATGTGTTCTGTTTCAAAGCCCTCTAATAGAAAACTCGGGCTCTACACACCACTCCCTATTCCGAGTCGTCCATGGGAAAGTGTTTCAATGGACTTTATAGGAGGTTTTCCTATGTCTAGAAAGGGTCACAACTATTTGTATGTTGTCATAGACCGCTTTAGTAAAATGTGCATATTAATGCCTTGTAAAAAGCAGGTCATTGTTGATCAAACTATTTATCTTGGCTAATGCTCCAATTACTTTTATGTGTCTGATGAATAGTGTGTTGCGTCCTTATCTGGACAAGTTTGTTATTGTATTTATTGATGACATATTGGTATATTCTAAGAATGAGGAAGAGCAAATAAAAAAATTAGAAACAGTGTTGAGATTGCTAAGATACCATTAGTTGTATGCTAAGTTTATCAAGTGTAGTTTATTTTAGATAGAAGTACACTATTTGGGACATGTCGTTTCTAGGAATCGCATAACAGTAGACCCAAAAAAGATAAAGGTTATCATGGAGTGGGAAACTCCTAAAAATGTGGAGGAAGTTAGATCATTCATGATCTTAGCAGGTTACTACATGAGGTTCATCAAGAACTTCGCACGCATTGCATCATTGCAGAGGAAAGGTAAGAAGTTTGAATGGACAAAGGAGTGTGTAGCCAGTTTTGAGAAGTTGAAGCAGTTGTTGAGAAATGCTCCATTATTAAAGATTGTAGATTTGGAAAAAGGGTTCGTAGTGTGTACATATTCTCGCAAGAGAGGGCTTGGTGGAGTCCTTATGTAGGAGGGACAAGTGATATGTTATGAGTCTATGAAATTGAATGAGCATGAGCATAACTATGTGACTCATGATCTTGAGTTAGTAGCCATTATTCATGCCTTGAAGATGTGGAGACGTTATCTTCTTGGTAGGAGGTTTGTGTTGATGAGTGGTCACAATGGACTAAGATATTTTTTTGATCAACTGAATTTAAAATCCAGTTAAGCTAGATGGTTGACTACCCTTAGTGAGTTTGACTTTGAGATCATATACATTAAGGGGAAGGAGAACATGGTTGCAGATGATGTCAGTATGAAAGTACAGTTGAACCATGTTGCAGCGGTGAGCCCATATGGGACAGATTTACAGGATCAGATCTTATAGGCAGGGAAGTAGGACGAAAAGTACAGGGAGCTTATGCATAGTTACAGTAGGGTACAGTTGATCAGGATGTGGATTATCATCTTACAGCAGATGTCTTGGTGAAATTTAGGGATGGGATCTATGTGTCGGATGTTAGTGAACTCAAGAATCTTATCTTGAGGGAGTTTCATGCAAAACCATATTCAAGTCACCCAGGATATAAAAAGATGTTGACAACAATAAATAATTTCTACTATTGGTCGAATCTGAAGATGGAAGTGGCAGAGTTTGTGGCAAGATGTTTGGATTGTCAGCAGGTCAAAGCGAAATGTAATCATCCAAGTAGGTTGCTTCATACTATTCTGATTCTAGAGTGGAAATGGGAGGTCATTTCCCTGGATTTCATTACAGGTCTACCAAGCACATTGAGGAAGCATGATTCTATCATGGTTGTGGTAGATAGGTTGAGCAAGGTAGCTCACTTCATTCTAGTGAAGACTATTTATTCATCTAGTGAGGTAGCATAGGTCATCATCCAGGAGATCATGAGATTGCATGGTTTTCCGAAGAATATTGTGTCAGACAAGGATGCCAAGTTCACTTCCAAGTTTTGGAAGGAACTGTTTGCAGGATTGGGAAAATTTTTTCCTTCAACACAACTTATCATCCACAGGTGGATGGACATACAGAGAAGGTTAACATGATACTAGAGGATATGTTGAGGATGTATGACATGCATCAACAGAGGAAAAGGGAGGAGTACCTTCCATTGGTTGAGTTTGCATACAACAATGGTTATCAGGAATCATTGAGGATGGGTCTATTTGAGGCACTGTATGGGTGGCGTTGTAACACTCCCATCATCTGGAGTGATTTAGTGAACAGGGTACTTATTGGATCAGGCATGTTAGCAAACATGGAACATGAAATGCAGGTTATAAAGAAGAATCTAAAGGAAACACATGACAAGAAGAAAGTTACGCAAACCAGCACAAGGCATTTAAGGAGTTTTAGGTTGGGGAGCATGTGTATTTTTGCATCAAGCCCAAGAAGAGATCCTTGAGGATTGGATCATGTGCCAAGTTGGCACCACAGTATTGTGGGTCTTTTGAGATCATTGAGAGGATTGGACCAGTGGATTATAGACTTTCACTACCTATGACATTGAAATTCCATGATGTTTTTCATGTTTCATTGCTTAAAAGATATATAAATGATGTTGATCATGTTATAGATTGGTCGATATTGCAAGTGGATCAAGAAGGAGATTTCCATTCGAAACCCCACTGCATATTGCAGTAGAAACATATTGTGCTCCAGTATAAAGAACTTGAGCAGGTTAAAGTGCAGTGGAAACACTTTGGGCCCGATGAAGCTACATGGAAGATGGTGGATCAGATGTGGGATATGTATCCTTTATTGTTTTCCGGTGAAGGAAAATGAGTTTTGGTATTTTTACATATTTATGTACGGTTGCTATTTTAAATAACACAATGAGCTAAGTTATAAAGCTCCAACAAGTGGTATGGTTGTCATGCTGTCATGTTTTACATTATGGTTTTTCTTTTGAGCAAGTTGTTATTGTAAATATTGCAATGAGTTGGGTTATAAAGCTCCCTAGACAACATGTTTTTTCTTTTCAACATTTTTGTTGGGTCTAGGTGTGGTTTAACACCGAGGACGGTGTTCCCCTAAGGGGGAGAGCTTTGTAACAACCCCAAGGTTAAAATTTCATGTAATAAAAGTTAATAAAAGTAAAATAAGACCATGGAAGGGACACTTATTCCAAGCTGAATGTTGGGAAAAATATCCTAGTGGGAATCAGTTGTTGTGTTTTATGGCTAAAGGAAATTGGCAAAGGAAATGGCTAAGGCTTTGGAAGGAAAAAAGGTATTTTTGGCACACTATTTATGAAAATAATGGGATTTAGGAGAAAATGAAGGTGAAACGTCATAGGTAGCATGTGAGGAGGAAAAAGAAGGAAAATCATGGAAAATTGAATAAATTAGAGGAATCGTCAATAAAAATACCTCAGAGCATCAGTTGGCAGGATTTGGTTAGTTTTTGTCAATTTAGTGTTATAATTAGTCTCAGAGAGGAGAAAGCACCAAGAGGATAAAGAAAGCAATCAAGAAAGGAAAGGAAAAGAAAATAAGGACAAGGAAAATCAAAGGAAGGCAAGGATCAAGCAACTTCGGTGGGAATAACTGCGGGTAACAAATTACATGTGTGATTTCCTATCTGGTTTTGACATGCATGGTATTTCCATGTTGTTACATGGCTCTTTTATTGTCATTGGCATGGATTTTGCTGGGATTCGACAGTGGATTTTAGCCTAGCGTTTCCATTTCCTAATAGCCATGGTGTGATGGGACTATTCTCGGTTTTGAACTTTGGATTTCCAAATGGTTTCATAATCCGGGGTGAGGTGGTCTCAGGAAAATTCCCAAAGGCCTACGAATCATTTAACCGATGATGACAAGATACACGATAAACTAAGGGTGGATACAGGAAAATTCCTCAAGGATGGTGAAGAAATTCTGAGGAATCCAACCTCGATTCAGTTTTGTGATCTCGACACCGGTTTAGGTGTGATCATGGTATGGAGATGGTGGAGGTGGTTTAACCTATGGATTCCCTTGGTTGTCTTTGGACTGGTTTATCCCATGATATCCCACATTCATGCTTGGAATATGGCATAGGGGTGATTGGCTGAAGAGAGATTTAGATCATCCATTCTATGGTCGGGTGGAACGTGGAAGTCCCAAACCCGGTCGATATTTGCATATGTTTAATAAATATAATTTTCTCTTGATTTTGGCAAGGAAATGTATTGGTTATTATGTGGCTTTAATGATTGTTCTCTTATTACTATTTATCTGGTTATATGTTGGTACACCCATTATTTGATGACATATTTTAGTCATGGATCTTTTCATGTTTTCACTCATAACTGAATAAATAATTAATGCAAGACCTAACTGATGTTAAGACATCTAATTAGAGAAGGTAGCAAGCCTTCTTGTTAAACCTCATATGATTTTTAAGTCCCTCGTGTTCATACTTGCATTCATGACCTATAGGTTGCATATCTACCAAGTGTTTGACAGAATGTCAGTCCCAATTGGGGATGTCAGGTCAAGTCTTAGTTCTAGTTTTTGGTTTACAAGCATTGTCTTCATGTATTTTATGAGTTCTCGAAGTTTCATAGTTTTCTAGGCAGAGGCCTAGCCCCATCCCTAGAAAGTAGCCTTAATTCATGTAGCCACTGGTAGAAAAAGGCCATAGTTGCACTGATGCAGGCCTATGGGAGAGAATGGGAACCCATAGTTGCTTGGAGGCCTTAGAGTGGGAGCGACTAGGGCTCTAAGTCAAGAAAAAGTTGAGTTGTCATAGGGGTTGGATACCTGGAGGAGTTGGGTTACTCCTAGAGGTCTTGTGGCACCTGAGGGAAGTCAGTAAGATCTTGTTGTGCGGACTCCATTTCCTTAAAAGCTTGAGCCATATCATAGCGACCCTCAGCTCATGTTTACCCTGGGCAAGCTGGTGAAAGTGGGTAAATGTGGGAGGAGGCGTTACATAGTCAATACATATTAATTCCTTGGCCTTGGTCATTTGTCGGATAATAAGAATTGAGTCTTGAAATTTTCTTTTCACTAGCCACCTCCAAGCCCTTCCACAATGCAATATATTCTTCCATGTTGTTAGTCGCGAGGCCTTTTATTCAAAATTATTTTTATTATTATTATAAAAAAAGAAATAATATACGAGTTAAACATATATACATTTAAAAAAATATGTAACAAGACTCTTAACCATGGAGATTCACTCCACTTGTATATAGATTTGTTTACAATACCATGGGTCAATACTATGGTTTACTAATACCACATGCCAAAAAATCCATGAGTCATGTTCATGGGACATTTTTTAATTATAATCAATTTAATTAAAAGTGTGAAAAGAGTATAACTAATTTTGCTATAAATCTCAACCTTTGATTTGTAACTATTACTAAGAATTTTCTAGAGGTTAAATCTCTTGAGGATATTTGATCCATCTTGGCACTTGGTAGATTCGGAGTTAAGATGGATCTATATTGATTTAATTATTAATTATAATTATTATTTTAATTTTATTATTAATTATAATTATCTGTTTTATTTTTATTTTTATATAATTTGACATAGTCAAAATATTTACATGTTTAAGCTTATATGATTCATGTTGCTTTGATGAAGTTCTTCTCGATAGATCACATTCCAATATTTTGTTGATCAAAGTTTTGAACCAACTAGTATCATTCATACCTATATGAAAAATATGATCAAGCCTAAGAGGTTAAATAGGCAAAAAAAAATGTGGATAAAAAGCTAAAGAAATCGAGAGAGGTAAAACACCAAAATCAAACGAAGTCAAGAAGAAACACAAATATATATATATATATATATATATATATATATATATATATATATATATATATATATATATTAATGAAAATAATTACAATAATGGTTAATATTATCATAGGATGATAATAATAAAACTAAAATTTTTATTAGAATACATTACGTTAATAATTGTAATTAGATATTAAATTAATAATAATAAAAAATTATTATTTATTACAATGTAAAGTCACCGTTGTTAAAGCATTTTTTTATTGAGAGGTTATGAGTTCAATTCTCTTTAGACTATTGGGGTCAGGCTCTGTAGTTGCGCTGGTAAGAAGTGATCTCTTCGGGTGTATTTGCCTAGTACAAATATTTCACTGACGTCACCGATATCCGAGGTTTGTGAACCACATTGAAAAAAAGTCTTGATAGTTAGCTCAACTGGTTGAGTCCTTATCGTTAAAGCACCTTTGTTATTTAGAGGTCACGGGTTCAATTCTCTCGAGACTCTTGGTGTCCAACTCCATGGTTGAGTTGACAGGAAGTGGTCCCTTCTAGTGGATCTGCCTGGTACAAATATTATGTGGACATAGTGATCACTAATATCCAGAACCCATGAATCACATTAAAAAAAAATAAATAAAAATACACTTGAATAAAGACCAAGTGTTTTAAGATTTTGACATTTTCTAGATTGCCAAAACTAAATTTTAAGAGAAAAACCACCAATTTCCCTTTCTTGTAAAACATTTAAACTTAGAAATAAAAATACTTTTCAAAAGAGAAGCAAAGGATGTTACAAAATAATGAGTTCAAAAAAAAAAAAAAAAATTGTTGCCTTGACCTATTTGGGATTTGAACCTTGAATTCCATGGTTTACATAATACTTTATAACCAATTAAGTTACTTTCTGAACCAAAAAAAATAAATTTTAAAATAAATAAAATAATAAAATTGGAAGATTGATCTAATAAAATAAAATATTAAAAAAAAAAGAGATGGTAGAAAGAAAAATACTTGATGAAGAATGCTAAACAATTTATGTTTTTCATTTTTTCTAAGTTATTGGGTAGAGAGGCACTCAATCAAATTACATAAAAATAAATTTAATAATAATAATTATTATTATTATTATTATTATTATTATTATTATATATATATATATATATATATATATATATATATATATATACTTAATGTCTTGTTATGTTATCTAAACATTTTGACTCAATCAAATTAAATAAAAATAAAAATTAAAATTAATAATAATATGACGAAATATTATATAGCCCCAAGACTTAGCTCAAGTAGTCTAGAGCCAAATATGAAGTTCATTGGTATTGTTGCTAATTATTGTTAGCTCTATTCGATTCCCTGTGAGTCATAGTAATTAGGGTCGACGGTTTACTTGGTTTACCATCCATCAAATTTGGATAAGTACTTAAATTTTATTGTGCTTTCATTCCAAGTGTGTGTGTGTGTGTGTGTGTGTATATAATGTGGAAAAGTACTCATGTTTTCATTCCAAGTAAAAAAAGAAAAGAAGAAGACATAATATATATAATCAACCTACATACATCTTCATTCTGTATCTATCAAGCACCGAGAGGGATCAAATTTCTCAAGGTGCAAACATTTCCTCAAGTTTTTCACTTAGAAAATAGGTTTGCACTCAAAAATGAGTTTGCACTTTGCACATATTGCTGACATTAAACATTGTTGGTCTAGGTCCTATGCTCTTGTTGAGCATGCTGAAAAAAAACAAAACACCATATTTGTATTAAAAATTTTAGGATCCTAGTTAAGATTGACATCTATCATCACAGAATGTTCATAGAAGCCATTGAGATTGAAAATCACTCTGGAAATCTAAACAGGGATGATAGTTGGAAGATTAGTAGGAACTAAATTCTTGTCGTTTTTTCTTGTTTGGTTCTTTCATAGCCCTTTTCTTCCCCTCTTTTTTTCTTTTCTTTATTATTCTCCTCTATTTTCTTTTAATTTTAAATTATGTTTTGTTTATTAATTTATTATTAACCATAATTTATTAATATTTTTTATTATATATTTATTGCATATATTAATAATGTTATTATTGCATTTATTAATATGTACACATCCATGTTGAACTTTGAATTTTTGTGTGCGCGCGATGCCTGGGAACCTAGCTCCTGTGCACTTCTGAGAGTAGCTACACCGCCATGGCCCCAAGAGAGGGCCCTAAGGTTGCTTCCCCTCTCCCGCCCGAGCTAACTGCATTCAAGAAGTTGGTGGCAGGCTGAAACAAGCACCCAGCTAGTGATCACCATCAAAAATTTGTCAAAATATTGGATTCAATCCCCATTGTTTCATTGATGATCAAAGAACCATGCAGATCATCTTTGAACCTTGTAGAACGTGGGCTCATTGTATAGTTCTCCGGGCTCTGGCCCTCGCCTAAAGCAGTCTATGCCTGGATTCAAAGGAACTGGATTCCTCTGGTCAAAGAAGGAATCAAAAGATTCTTAATCAGTAAGGGATTTCTTGTCTTTGTCTTTGATTCAGTGGAGGATAGGAACCTTATATTTCAAAATGTCCTGTATTTCATGGGCCCCCAGGGTCTATACTTGAACCAATGGACCCCAGATTTCGATCCGAGCAAATATGTTCCCTCAGCTATTCTGGTCTGGGTTCGCCTGCCCCACCTTCCTCTGCACTGTTGGAACCCCAAAATCTATAGAAACCATCGGCAATAAGATTGGAAAATACATAGACAGAGCATAAAGGAGGGACCAGTACTCCCGTGCAAGAATTTTTGTAGAAATCGACTTGGAGGAAGGCCTCCCTGAGGCTATTAAACTCACGGTGGTTGATTGGTCTCACATCCAAGAGCTAGATTATGAGAAAATCCCATTTAAATGTCGGTATTTCCATGGCTACGGACACTTCAGCAGGTATTGCAAAAATACAACAATGGAGGAGGCCAAGACCTCAAAGGAGGATCAATGGACTCAAGTTCAGAAATTTGTCTCAACTAAATAGAATAACAGAGCTAAAGAGAAAAGTAAGCCTTGAGGTAGTGTAGTTCCTACCTCGACGATACAAGGGGAGGGGCCTTCTGTCCCTCCAAGAACAGAAGTAGACACCAACCCTTTTGAAATTCTAAGCACCCCAGAAGAACTCCTAGTTGCAACAAATGCTTAAGAGGCTGAACAACAACCCATAACAATTGAAGAAGACAAAATACAGGAAGAAATTTCCCCTATACAAACCAGAACACCAAGAGGAGCATCCAGCTCCCCATCATATGCAGAGATGACAAGGAATAAGTCCCATGAATCCTCTGGATCCTAGGAAGAAGAAACTTTCAAGAGGCCCTCGAAAAGAGTTGGGAGAAAATCTCACAGAGAGGCAAGAGAAGAAGAGGTTGAGAAACAAAAAATTCAAGGCAGCCAATCTACGATTGAGATTTCCATAGGCACAAACACTAGAACCAGGCCTCTGAAAGGTGGGTCTGGCCACCCCTCTGCAAGTAAATAATGCGTATAGTCTCTTCGAATTGTAGAGGCTTAAGGAATCTCTTAAAAGCGAAAGCTGTGAAGAATCTCCTCAAATATGAAACCCCTGAGATCCTCATGCTCCAAGAGACTAAAATAGAAGGGGCTGCCCTTATAGACCTCAACAAAGATAAATGGAGAACAAAAGCTGGAAAAGCAGTAAGTGCAAGGGGTACTTGTGGTGGGCTCGCCACTCTCTGGGAGGATGACAAATTCCACCTCGAAAGCTCCTTCGAAATGCAACACTGGATCTGCACCGAACTTCAGCATCTTGCTAGTAATACCACCCTCGCCCTCTTTAATCTTTATGTTCCGGCGCTCTATGTAAAAAAAAAAAAAAAGGATTGTTGGCAAACCTTATTTGATTTTCTTGAAGCTTACTCCCCTAAGAAAATAATTCTGGCTAGAGATTTCAACCTTGTTTTTGAGCCAAAGGAAAAAAGAGGAGGTATTATTAGCAAGGATCAAATCCTACCCCTTGTGGAAGACTTGATCCAACAATGGGACTTACTGGACTTCAAGCCAAAAAAAGGGCTCTTCACTTGGTCAAACAATAGAGCAGGTGTTGTCCTTTGAGATAACCTAAGGTAGATAATTTATGCCAAATAATCTAAAATATTTGTTGTTTTTGAATAGTTGGATGACCAGTGAACAATTTTCTAAAATAGGTTCTTTTAACTTAGAAAGATCCTTGATTAAATAAGAGGTTGTTCTTTACATACATATGGTTAATTTGATTTTAAGTGGGATGGATAAGAAGAAAGTGGAGAAGTATAAATGATTTAATATTCAGATAGAATATTTCACCATTTATAAGAAGAAATTATGAAAACTATGTTTTCATAATCAAAAAAATTTAATCAAGTCATAACAAGTACCTTGTGTAATTAAATTCCAAGAGAAATTTACAATAACAAATAGCTTTGAAAATTAATCTCTTAATCCAATTACAACTTCACAACGAATCGGAAACGAAACTGAGATTCAATTAAATTTCCAATTCAATAATTGTTAATGAATTAACTGATATGAGGAATACATAATGAAAAATAGAATAGAAATAACTCACAGGAATACAAGCCATATGAAGTAAATCCATAATCTTTTATTCAATCAAAAATTCTCCAGCTATTACAAATATGTTTGATAACTAGCTCAAGGGTTCAACCTCGAATAATTCTATGAATGAAGTATTTAAAAAAAAATAAAAACAAATTACAATCAGTGCCTAAGTGACAAGGCACACTCAAAATATTTAAAAACTAACAAGAAAGGAAAGAAATCGATCTAAAAGGAGTGCATCTGTGTTTCTGGCCATGTTCTGCTGGAAGACTATTGCTGAGTCACCGCCTTTTTAGTATTGCGCTAGAAAAATGAATGCTTTGCTGGAAAAATCTGTTTTATCATGAATCTTGATGTTATATCATCATAGATTTGTATGAACGCCCTTTTCTTTTTGTCGGGTCTCATCCTACCCAAGTCCTTCTACCTTCTGTTGTGTTTAGCCCTTTCTTCACAAAAAAGCATAAAAACCCACATCGCATGTTTTATGGTTTATGGTATGAGGAACGGGATCGGCGATGCGATGCGAAGTGTGGAGGTGACATGGAAGGAGGAATGATGGTTTCAATTATGTGGAGAAAATGGAGCGGGAATGGTATAGCGATGGAACTGAGTATAGCGGAGGACAGTTATGGTGGGGCCAACCGCATCGCAAATCGCAATCGGGACGGGATAAGTTTGTGATATGGTTAAAACAAATAAAGTGCAGTGTGACAAGAAAAAAGTTAAGAACTGTGTGATGCGATACATACCGCACATCAGCGATCGCAAGATTTAAAGGTGGCGGAATGGAATAGTTTATTTTCATCGATATGCGATGAAGTATGTTTGCTGATCTGAAAAATATTATTTGCGATGCGAAAAGGTGTGGTTTGGCGGAAGGTGAAAGGTAAAGTGTTAATTGTGCCTGAATCATAATAAAAAGGTTTATAATGTATTTGAGGCATATGAAGTGGCAAGTGAATGTGTCCCACCATTATTGCATATCTCATTTTAGAAGGTTTGTAGGAGACGACAATTGAAGGACTTTGAGATATGATGATGCGAAAAGTAATATGGGTGTGCGGTAATGAAATAAAAGGGAATGAATTAGAGAATTGAAAATGAAAAGGGATGAATGGCGGGGTGATTTTAATATGGTTTTAAAACTTAGGATATTTGTAAAAAATGCTTAGGATGGTGTTTTTAAACCATATAAATCATTCTTCTTTTATGCCGCATTTAGACTAGTAGCCAGTGAAATTTTTAAAACATAAATGAAGCTTTCCTTTTATTTTTTCTTCCATAGCATTTTATTTAAATTTGCCTTCTTTATTTAGGGCAACTAACATCTATCATTTTATTGATATGGATGCCTATAAAACATAAAAAATTTCCTAACGTTTTTTAATTTTTTCATTCTTTTGCATCCATATCCTACCTTAACATTTTCAAAATTATTTGACTAATTGTACTAACTTATCAAAACTAGATAATGTTACAACATCGACTCCATCTAGGGACTGCTTCCCCTGTGGGATGTAGAGAACAAGCAGATCCAAAAGCCTTCTCCTCAAGCTATGGAGTTTTTTCCGAAACAGATACTCACTTGCAATTTTCTAAAATAAATAAACTCTTCAAATATTTATAGATGTTGTATGAATGAAGAATCAATACTGAATATAATGTTTCAAGTACTTCCCATTGACTGGCAATGAGGAATACTCTCCTTCCAAATTCTGTAGAATAAATGTATTGTTCCCTTTGACTTCTGCAATGCTAAATGGACCAAACCATAAGTTGTCAAATTTAGCATGTTTTCCTTTGTCTTCTCTCCTTGTATCCCATCTGAGCACAAGGTCATCTTTCTTAAAATTTCTTTCTCTTTATTTTCTGTCAAACAACTCTTTCATCTTGTTTTGGTATTTTCTTAGTTGATACTGAATTTCATCCCTATCTTCAATCAACTCAATAAATTGATTAATCCTTCTTAAGAAATCATCTTTTTCTTCATAAGATTCCTGAAGAAATCTCATAACAGGTAAAGCTAAATAAGTAGGAGAAATTGCTTCCTTACCATAAAATAATTGGAAAGGAGACTTGCCTGTTGATCTCTTAGGAGAAAATCTATTTGCCCAAATGGCATGGATTAAGTGGTTGTCCCAACCCTTTTTATGATATTCAAGAGTATTCTTAATGACCTTAACTAAGCTCTTGTGGGAAGATTCTGCAAGTCCATTACCCTGAGGATAATATGGTGTAGAATGATGTAGTAGGATTGAATATTTTTGATAGAACTCTATCATTTTAACACTATTGAAGGCTGTTGCATTATATGTTACAATTTATTGAGGAAATCCAAATCTTGATAAGATATTCACTTCAAAGAATTTTATCACAACAATATCATTTGAATTTTTAACAGGTATGGCTTCTACCCATTTGGTAAAATAATCAGAAGTAGTTATAATCCATCTGTGTTTATCACTTGATTGCGGATGAATTTCCCCAATAAAGTCCAACCCCCATTGTAGAAAAGGAGCATCAATTGATACTGGAACCAAAGGAAGTGCTGACAATTTTTGTTTCCCTGCAAATAATGGAAATTATACAAAACTCCTTACTCTAGCTCCAACTTCTTTGAAAAGTGAAGGCCAATAAAAACCTGCTTTCAAGATTTTGTAGGCTATTGTTCTCCAAGCATAGTGTCCACCACAAAATCCTGCATGGAATTGATCTATAATTCCCTCTGTTTCATTCTCAGTTAAACAAAGAAGAAGAATATTTATAGGTTCTTTCCATTATAGATTAGCATTGACAATGTAGTACTTTATTGATTTGAGCTTTAGATCTTTGCACTGCTTTAGATTAAGATTAGCTGGACTTTGAAAATATCTAAGAAACTGCACAATATCAGAATACCAATTAGAGAGTAGATACTTCTGATCTATGTGAACAAGAATGGATTGATCTAAAGGAAGAGGTTCTTGTGGGTTTTCTCCTTCCATAAGAGAAGGAGGTTCTTGTGGATTCTCCCCTGATGTTGAAGGAGGTTCTTGTGGATTCTCCCTCAATGACATTTCAGCAACTATATTTTTCCCTAATACTTTGCAGTTGGATTCAACTAATAATTTGGCCAGTCCTTGGCCTTTTACTAGCTTTGTCGTTTTAATTTCAAGGTCAAATTCAAGGATTTTAGCAATCCATCTTCCTCTCTTTCCATCAGTATCAGGCTGGGTTAAAACAGTTTTGATAGCATGATTGGGAACATAGGCAATAATGTGTGAATGCAGGACATAGGTTCTAAAG
This sequence comes from Pinus albicaulis, assembly GCA_034641835.2. Taxonomy (NCBI): domain Eukaryota; kingdom Viridiplantae; phylum Streptophyta; class Pinopsida; order Pinales; family Pinaceae; genus Pinus; species Pinus albicaulis. Next base: position 254,264,708 of record CM076574.1, on the reverse strand, counting down.
GCTTTGAGGGCTTGAATTAAGGCATAGGCTTGTTTTTTCCATAATATCACACCTAAGTTCAGCACCCCTCATAACTTTGGACAATAATTCTATAGGCTGGTCATCACCATTGGAGTTATTTTGTAAAATTGCAGCAGCTAAGGTTGTTTCGGATGCAAAAGATAATATGCTAAAAGGTAAAGAATAATCAGGACTAGCTAATGTAGGAGCTTTAGATATTGCCTTTTTTATTTGATTGAAAGCATACTTAGCTGGAATTTTTCATTTGACTTCATTGTTTTTCTTTAGCATATCATTTATGCCCTTTACTATCTCTGCATAATTGGGGATGAACCTTCTGAGAAAATTAAATTTTCCAAGGAAGGTTTGAATCTCCTTCTTATTCCTTGGTTGGGATAGACTCTGAATGGATGATACTCTTCTTGGGTCAATTATAACTCAATCCTTGGAAATTATATGCCCTAGTAATACCCCTTCCTTCACAACAAATAAATATTTCTTCGGAATGATAGATATACCAAATTTCCTGCACCTTTTAAAAACCTTGCTCAAGTGTTTTAGACGATTTTCATCAAAATCAGAGAAAACAGTTAAATCGTCTAAATAAATAACATTAAATTCAGCAATCTTACCTACAAACACTAGATCCATTGTTCTCTGAAATGTGGCTCCAACATTATTTAACCCAAATGGCATCCTGGCATACATAAATGTACCCCAAGGAATGGTGAAAGCAGTTTTATCTAGATCAGCTTGACTTACCATGATCTGGTTGTAACCTGAAAATCCATCTAGCATAGAAATCCTAGTTGATCCTGAAATTTTTTGAAGTAAATAATCCATTTTGGGCAATGGATAATTATCTTTTAAGGATTCTTTGTTCAGGTTTCGGAACTCTACACATAGCCTAATCTTACCATTCTTCTTCCTGACTGGAACTAGGTTAGCTACCCAATTAGAATACCTCAAAGGTAAAATGATATGAGCATCGAGCAGCTTTTTGAGTTCCTTTTCAATGGTTGGAAGTAGTATGGGATTAATTCTTCTTAACTTTTGTTGGAAAGGTTTTGCCTCTGGTTTTAAAGGAATCTTATGCTCTATTAAAGCTTTATCATAAGTTTTTAATTAATTATAAGACCAAGCAAACACATCTTTATAATTTGTAAGAAGATTCAAGTATTTGAGTTTCACATCCAAAGGCAAGGTTGATGATAACTTAGCATTTCTTACATCATCTAAAGTCCCAATATTACATTCTTCAATTTCTTCTTCAGGTAATTTAGACAAAGGATTTTTAGAGACATCATTATCATCAAATAGTTTTCCAATGGAATTAATCCTTTAGGAATAAAATTATTAGATAATTGGATGATATCATGATCAAGAATTTTAGGATTAAATGAATTTTATGGATTTTGATGATTTAATTCTTGAATATCTCTTTGGTATTCTTTGATTTACATATTTGAGAATTCATCGATGACTTGAAGAAAAAACTTTAATTGTTCGTCATCTTCAAAGATCTGCCAATGTTTAAGGTTATCAAGGATTGATGGTCTGTATTTAACTTGAATTTTGTACTCTAAAGGTACTTGATGAGGAATTTTGAAGGAGCTTGCTAAAATGGCAAGCGAATCAACATGCATATTTTCATCTCTGGGAATAGCAGTTATTTTAAATCCAAGGAAATAGTTTTCAATGGTATCCCAAACTTCGTTTCTATAGTATCTAAGCCTAGGGTGTTTAGTTTGACATAGGTTTCTAACCTGCTTGACAATAAGCTCAGAATCAGAGAAAACACTCAAGTTTTTAACCTTTAAACTTTTAGCCAACTCAAGACCAAGAAGAAAAGCCTCATACTCAGCTACGTTATTGGTAACCTCAAATTCAAGTTTACATGACTGAGTAATGTTTTCTTTGTTTGGTGAAATTAAAACCATTCCTGCTCCTGCTCCTTCCTTTGAGAAAGACCCATCAAAATAAAGTTTCCAGATATCTGATTCTATAATATTTGGCTTAGAAACTATATTTTCAATGGCAATTTGAGTGTTTGATGGTTTTTGGGAAGATAACTGAAAGAAAATGAAACCCTGATCTATTGCATAGATAGGGTGGTTTATTGCTTGATCAACTCTACAAATAGTGTGAAGGAATCTGAATTCTCTATATAACCTTAAATGCTCACCTCCATAGACTGGAATAGTAGCAAAAGACATGTCCATCTGAAGTGATCCCCAAATTTTAGCACAACATGATCTAGATAAAAGCATGCCAAATTTGGGTGGAATATCAGTGTTAACGATGTCTAATACTATACTCTTGACAAATATTTGGGCTAAGGTTACAACTAGATCTTTGATCAATCCTAGACATGGTACTTTCTTTGAATCAAATGTATAAAGATCGTGATAGGAACGAGTAACATGTAACTGAAGCTGGTCCATGATTACCTCTGGCATCAGGTTGTGTGAAGCACCAGAATCAAGCATACAAGTATACAATAAAAATTCACAAGTATTAAAGGTCACATAAAATGGTGGGACAATCTCATCGATCATATTAGAAATAGGGCCAAAGACTACTGAGGCCTTTTCATCTTGAAAAATGATAATATCTCCCTCGGCATCTACACTACAAGGTTGTATCCATTTAGACACTTGATTTTTATAACCAGGATTTTTGGAAAGTTTTGTTGAAGGTATAGGAATCTTGACCCTTTCCAATTCCTTTTCAATATTAAAATTTGTCAAAATGATTTTATCAGATGAAACAGTTTCAGTGGATGACTCTGTAGTCTGAGGTGTTGGATTTTGTGTTTGAATGGATTTTATTGCAGGTTCGATGATTGTGGTATATTTTGGAGGTCTACCTGTTCCTGATCTTGGTCTTAGATCATACCTTCAATTTAACTCTGCAATGAGAAATTCAGAAAATGCTTGGTATTTTGAAATTTGAGTATATTTTTGTTCTCGTTCCAAAGACTGTGATGAAGATGAAGGGACTATGGCCATCTGATCTACTAAAGAATCAAAATTATTGATATCTTTTGTGATTATAGGGCCAGTATCCTGTGGCTGTTGGTCATCAATCAACAAAAAAGGTTGAATGTTTTGACCTGGTCTCTAAAGAATCTGAAGTTGAGGAGCTCTCTGAGATTGATTTTGATTTTGATTTTGAGGTCTGAAAATAATGTTGAAAATGCAACAAGATGATGGAGCTTAGTGAAATGAAGTCGCCTTCACTAAGTGGGCCCGCAGGCTATTTTTGGCGCAAAGTCTATTTTTTAGACTATGTCTATTTTTAGACATATGGATCATGGTCTATGAGTTGCAGGATGCTATTTATGGATGATTGGTCGAGTTGGTAAAAATAGATGGACCTCTATTTTTAGACATTGGGCAGTTTCTATTTTTAGACTGCCGGGCTAAAAATAGAACAGTCAAATATTATTAACCCTTAATAATATTTAGACTATAAACATTATCTTTTCCTCTTGGAGCACTTCAGTTTGATGCTTGGATGTGGCACATGCAGCTGACAGAAGGAAATACGCTTTTCCTAAGGGTTAGTTGAGCTATTGCATGGTTGACTTCAATTAGAACTCAAGTGGCAGAGTTTGGTGGAGTTGATGAGACAGTTGGTGGAGTTGTGTTCGGTTTAACTTAGTTGAACTAGTTGTATTTAGTCTAACTGATAAATACACTAGTGATGAGTGGTGTGAATTAATTATTAATTAATTCACTAATCATTAACTCATAAATCAACTAAAGAATGCATCAGTTAACTCATGTGCATGGACAGTTCAGTGGAGACCAGTGTTAGAGGTGGGTGAAAGGGTGAGTCTACTATCAGTTGTGACTATAGCTGTGCATGAGATTTGCACACACATTGATTGAGATTTCCAATGAGAATTGCGCAGTACAAGCCAGTGGGATTCGAACTTGGATATCATCATTACTCATCTTGGATTGCGCAGTAGAGGCAGGCAGACTTGTGGAGAAGATTTGAACTTGTGACTTGTTCTATATCTGAGCTAGTTTGTGTGTAGCATGTGAGATAGTGCTGAGAGCTGTGAGAGCTTTGTGCTATGTATTGTTACATGTTCTCTATCATTATAATATACAGATATTTGGGGGTTTTCAGCTATTGCTTTCCCCATTACATACTGTGTTGATATGTGTGCTTGATTATTGTTTTATGAGCGCATGCGACTGTTTCTATTTCCGCATATTGATGATCAATTGTAGAAGAGGTTATGTATTATGCATGAAGCTTAAATAGTGTGTAATCAGGATAATCTCGATGAATAATTCAGCAAATTATTCAAATTTATACATGGTATCAGAGCTAGAATTGATCATCGGATCTATTACAGTGATTACAATTTATTTCGGTAGACAGAGTCTGTAAGCGGGCCAAGTAGCCTCTAGATCCATCCTTTCTCTGAAAGGTGATATATCCAGTAAACGCCCCTACAGTCGATCTATGTGCTAGAAATACTTTGTTCTCACAGATCCAGAAGCAGTTGAGTTTTGAGCTTGGAATTCGAATTTTGCAGCAGTTTGTTTTTTTGGTGCCGGAGTTGAAATGTCTTTCAACGGTTTGCGACTCGAATATGCCCTTGAGGGCAGTTCGAATTATGTTGCATGGAAGGACAGAATGGAGGCGGTATTAGATGATAACGGGCTGAAGGAGTTCATAGATGCTGAGGTCCCAAAGCCTACTGATGTTGCTCAAGTTGAGGCTTGGCAAAAGAAGATGGCGAAATGTCGAAGGATTCTGTTGGAGGGCGTGAAGGATCACATTGTATCCAGCCTGCATGGAAAATATTCTCCATACTTGATGTGGAAAGCATTGACAGATCTATTCCAGAGCAAGAGCGACCAGAGGAAGTTGGCGCTCAAGGATAAACTCAGAAACATTAAGATGGAGAAAGGCGACAGTATCGCCAAGTACCTCACGAAGTTCACTCAATGCAGAGATGAGTTGGGAAGTGTGGGGGTGACTATCGATGATGAGGACTTGGTGGACCTGGCTCTCCTTGGTCTTCCGAAGAGTTGGAATTCCTATCAGGACTCTGTCAATGGTCGGGAGAAGTTGTCGGGATGGGAGCGACTTTGGGCGGATCTCATGCAAGAGGAGATAAGGCGGACTACCAGGGACGGATCTTCATCAAAGGTATCTGATGAAGAAAATTGCGCTTTGGCTGCCAAAGCAAAGAAGGGGAACAACAAGAAAGCTTCTCAGTCTGGTGCGAAAGGCAAGAAGCAAGACATGTCCAAGGTGAAGTGTTTTCACTGTCACCAGCACGGACATTATGCCACAAATTGTCCGCAGAAGAAGAAAAATAAGAAGGCTGCTGGATCTGCAGTGGGAGAGGCATTGGCCTCCCAGTTTGAGCTGGATTTTTCGTTGATCGCGTGCTTGGTTTCAAGTGTGATGGGATCAATATGGTTCTTGGACAGTGGTGCGTCATTTCACATGACGGCCAGGAGTCGGTTTGTTTTCAAATACGGAGAAAAAGATGTGGGTACCACTCGAAGATGGGCGATGATGGTCGAATACGGTCTGCAGCCAGAATTGTCGATACCCATTTCCTTTGAGAGAATGCAGTAAACCCTTCGTAGTGAAGGAAATGCATGTTCGAGTTGATGAAAGAATGAGTCTCAATAAAGATGTTGGAAGACAAGGGGTATGATGTGGTCTTCAGCGAAGGAAAATATTTCCTGCGCAGTAAGACAACTGGAGAGACCCGGAAGATAGGGGTTCGAGTCAAGAACCTTTATCAGTTGCAAGTAGATGGCTGCGCAACAATGGCATGCAAGGCGGGAGAAGTGGTGAGCCGGGATGATGATGGCGAGCTATGGCACAGGAGATTGGGCCACCTTCACCATGGAGCTTTGAAGATACTGCAGCAGATTTCTACTGGGCTTCCTAAGGGCACTCTTGCGCAGTCAGATCAGTGCAAGGGGTGTACTTTAGGGAAGTATGTGAAAGCCACCTTTCACGAGAAGGATAGTCGCGCCACGACGATCCTTGAGAGAGTTCACACAGACGTGTGTGGTCCTTTCTCAGTTGCTTCGACAGCAAAGCACAGGTATTATGTGATCTTTGGTGATGATTTCTCTCGAAAGTGCTGGATCTTCTTCATGCAGAAGAAGAGCGATACATTCGCGAAGTTCTGTGAGTTTAAAGCACTGGTCGAGAAGGAGTCGGGGAAGAAGGTGATTGCTCTAAGGAGTGATAACGGTGGTGAATTCATCTTGGCTGAATTCAAGGAGTTCTGCAGGGCAGAAGGGATTCGGAGAGAGCTCATCGCACCCCATAACCCACAGCAGAACGGGGTGGCTGAGCGGAAGAACAGAACGATCGTGGGTGCTGCACGGGCGATGTTGCATGATCGGGGCCTACCCCTTCACTTGTGGGCTGAGGCATGCAATACAACAGTGTATGTGCAGAACCGTTGTCCTCACAAGGTTCTTGGCATGAGTACACCGGAGGAGGCTTATTCTGGCAAGAGGCCTGATATTTCCCATTTGAGGATTTTGGTTCACCTGTTTACATTCATGTGACGAAGGATGCCAGGAAGAAGCTGGAGCCAACCGCAGAGGTTGGTATATTTTTGGGGTACACTGATACACCCCACAACTATCGTGTGTATTTTCCAGACAGTCGCAAGACTGTTGTGCGACGGGATATCAAATTTCATGAGGAGAAAGCCATGAAGTGTTCGCTTGAGAGGGAGCCACACTTGCATGCAGATGAGGAGCTATTAGTTTCTAAGGATGAGTCTCAGGATGTGGATCAGCCACAAGATGAGGTTCATGGAGTGGAAGAGACCACTCTGTGCGGCGTCCCCGGCCATCGGAGGGCGCGAAGCACTACGAGGAAAGGCTGAGCGGCGGCCAAGATGCGAGAGAAAGGGACGCAAGGAGCACCTGCGAAGCATAGCACAGCAGAGGCAGGTCAGGGTGACCTGCTGGATACGTGAATCTTGTGAGCAAATGTGTCGTGGCAGAACCCGCTCTCTTTGAGAAGATGTGGGGGGATCACTTGGAAAGATGCCATGGTGGAAAGTGGATTATTATCAAAAAAAGTGCATGGGAGATTGTCCGCGACCGGGGGGAAATACGGCAGTGGATAGCAGTGGATCTACAAAGTGAAGCAGACGGCTGACGGGAGTGTGGAGAAGTACAAGGCGAGATTTGTCGCCCGTGGCTTCTCACAGATCGAGGGGATTGACTATGAGGAGACTTTTGCACCTGTCGCAAGGTACTCTTCCATACGGACGATCCTTGCTCTCTCAGCGCAGATGGGGTGGCACATTCATCAGATGGATGTGAAGACTGCGTTCCTCAATGGAGTTATTGAGGAAGAGGTGTACATAGAGCAGCCTGAAGGTTTTGAGATCTTCAGCAGTGAGTCGCATGTGTGCCGACTCAAGAGAGCACTGTTGTGGGTTGAAGCAAGCACCTCGTGCTTGGTACACACGGATCGACAATTATTTCACTAGACTTGGCTTCACCAAGAGTGAGGCGGATGCAAACCTGTACCAAATTGTGGTGGAGGGAAAGCTTTTAATCATTGTTCTTTATGTTGATGATTTGATTTTTGACGGGTGATAGGTTGATACTTTATCGGTGAACTCTTGCCGAGTTTGGACGGAGGCTTCACCTCCTTCATTATTTTTGGGATTGGAAATTTGGCAATGTGATGATGGAGCGTTTGTTTCTCGGGGTAAGCCCAGCAGGAGATACTGAAGTTCAACATGCATGGTACCATAGCTTTATTGATATCTCACATCTTCATGAAGGAGGAAAAAGGAGGATGCTCGCAATGAAGCTAGTTGTAGTGGATGCCCACTTTGTTTATCGACAGTTGGTGGGTCGCTTATGTATCTGGTCAATACACGACCCGATATATGCTATGCTGTTAACCAGCTTTCACAAGCTATGGTTAAGCCTACCAAGCTCTTCTGGAAGGCAGGCAAGCATGTATTGCGTTATCTTAGAGGCACATCGGGATATGGTTTGTGGTACAGACAGGAGGATGAGGTGAAGCTATGTGGCTTCACGGATGCAGATTGGGCAGGGAGCCCAACGGACCGAAAGAGCACATCTGGAGGGATCTTCAGTATCAGGCCGACAGCAGTTTCCTAGTACAGTAGGAAGCAGAGATCCGTGGCACTCAGTTCCGCGGAGGCCGAGTATATGGCAGCAAGTTTGGCTACATGCAAGGCTATATGGATGAGGAAGATCCTGGTGGGGTTGTTCGGGTCGCACTTGGAGGCTACTGTGATTTATTGTGATAACCAGAGTTGCATTAAACTCTCAGCTAATCTAGTATTTCATGATAGATCCAAACACATCGACATCGGATGCAATCATATCAGAGATTGTGTGCAGCGGAGAATCATGTTACTTTCATATATTCCCATGGAGGATCAGGATACTGACATCTTGACGAAAGCGCTCACCAGGAGAAAATTCGAATTCCACAGAGGCAGGATAGGGGTTGCAGATAATCCATATCTTGTTGAGAGGGAGTGTTGAAAATGCAACAAGATGATGGAGCTTAGTGAAATGAAGTCGCCTTCACTAAGTGGGCCCGCAGGCTATTTTTGGCGCAAAAGTCTATTTTTAGACTATGTCTATTTTTAGACATATGGATCATGGTCTATGAGTTGCAGGATGCTATTTATGGATGATTGGTCGAGTTGGTAAAAATATATGGACCTCTATTTTTATACATTGGGCGGTTTCTATTTTTAGACTACCGGGCTAAAAATAGAACAGTCAAATATTATTAACCCTTAATAATATTTAGACTATAAACATTATCTTATCCTCTTGGAGCACTTCGGTTTGATGCTTGGATGTGGCACATGCAGCTGACAGAAGGAAATACGCTTTTCCTAAGGGTTAGTTGAGCTATTGCATGGTTGACTTCAGTTAGAACTCATGTGGCATAGTTTGGTGGAGTTGATGAGACAGTTGGTGGAGTTATGTTCGGTTTAACTTAGTTGAACTAGTTGTATTTAGTCTAACTGAAAAATACACTAGTGATGAGTGGTGTGAATTAATTATTAATTAATTCACTAATTATTAACTCATAAATCAACTAAAAAATACATCAGTTAACTGCAATGCATGGACAGTTCAGTGGAGACCAGTGTTAGAGGTGGGTGAAAGGGTGAGTCTACTATCAGTTGTGACTATAGCTGTGCATGAGATTTGCACACACATTGATTGAGATTTCCAATGAGGATTGCGCAGTACAAGCGAGTGGGATTCGAACTTGGATCTCATCATTATTCATCTTGGATTACTGTGATGTAGAGCGGAAATGGAGACTTGTGGAGAGAGGAGATTTGAACCCGTGACTTGTTCATCTTCCGAGCTAGTTTGTGTGTAGCATGTGAGATAGTGCTGAGAGCTGTGAGAGCTTTGTGCTATGTATTGTTACATGTTCTCTATCATTATAATATACAGATAGTTGGGGGTTTTCAACTATTGATTTCCCCATTACATACTGTGTTGATATGTGTGCTTGATTATTGTTTTATGAGCGCATGCGACTATTTCTATTTCCGCATATTGATGATCAATTGTAGACGAGGTTATGTATTATGCATGAAGCTTAAATAGTGTGTAATCAGGATAATTTCGGTGAATAATTCAGCAAATTATTCAAATTTCTACAAATAATTTGCTGAGAAGTTCTAGGTTGTGTTTCAATCTTAGAGATTCTATTGGAAAGGTTTCTAAGTAAAGATGTGATTTCATCAATTTGTTGTTCTTCAAGTTTGGATTTGGAAGAGGATGATTCATCAAGATTAGCTTTTAATTTTCTTTGTTATTTCTCTTCTTTAGCTTTAATTTTACGAGAAGCTGACCTATTGGCTTCTACCTCAATAGCATTAGTATGCATGTCTTGTAATGTGTTAAAAACTCTCTGCCTTAACATAAATGCAAATTCATCATTAAATGCTTTAGAAAATTTGGCTTTTGCAGCTGCTACTGGAGGTTTACAATTAGAAGGAATTTTGTGGTAGAGTTTGCTAAATATCTTAATAAATTCAGCAATTGGTTCACCAGGATTTTTATTTAACTCTTCAAATTTAGTGAGAAAATAAACAACATATTTCTTTACCCCCCATTGGTTTTTAAATATAGTTATAAGTTCATTCCATGTTCGAATAGAATCAGCTCTAAGTTGCCTAAACTAGATCCTAACGTTACCTTCTAAAGACTGTACAAATAAACATCTTCATGCTCGATGTTCATATCATCATCGAAATCTAAGAAGGCTTCTATATGATCTTCTGCCGAGGGACCTGTTTCTCCATTAAATCTTGGTAAATTTTTAAGATATCCATCAAGAAAAATTCCCAAGATGTTAGGAAGAATAAGAGCAACATACCTTGCTTGTATAATGGGTTGAAAATCCATTTCAGATGATGATGAGGATGATGATGAAGATGTAGGTGAATGAGTATTAGATGATGGAGGAGAGTATGAAGGAGGAGGAGGAAGTGACGATTTCAAAGGGATTCTAACAATCAACTTTTGTGTTGATGGTGTTAGATCTTCTTCCTTATATTCAAACAACGGATTAGAATAGACAGAAAATGTCTCTTCTTGTTTAGTAGAGGTTGATGAAATAGAATAATAAAATGGAGTGACAAAATCTATAGGCTTAAATTCAAGTAAATGTGAGCACAATTTTGTCTCAGATGTAGGTGAGTATAAAGGGAAAAATGGAACTTGATATGAGTCAAGTGATTCTGTCAACAAGGTTGACTAAAGGTCTACTCCTTTTGAATAATGTTCGGAAACTCTAGGAGGTACTTGAGTCGAATTAGGATGGGATGATATAACTGAAAAGGGATCTACATATGAAAGCTCTTTAGGGTGTAAAGCTGAAGAGGAAGAAGTAGAAATGTTTTTTTTTTTCTTCTTAAAGATGCTTCCTTAATAAGTTTTTCTAGATCTGGTAAAGGGTTAACAATCTCGAATTCAGAAAGTGATCTAGTGTGCTTAAAGGGAGCCATCTTGAACCAATGGAATTGCCAGGTGAAAGGTTTTTACCTATGTCCTTATCCTTTATTCACCTTAAAGGAAAGGGGAAAATCGTTGCCCTGGGGAAAATTTAGCTTTCAATTCTTCGTCTCCCCAGCAACGACGCCAATTTGATGTTATCCTTTGAGATAACCTAAGGTCGATAAGTTATGCCAAAGCATCTAAAATATTTGTTGTTTTTTAATAGTTGGATGATGAGTGAATTTTTTTCTAAAATAGGTGCTTTTAACTTAGAAATATCCTTGATGAAATAAAAGGTTGTTCTTTAAATACATATGATTAATTTGATTTTAAGTGGGATGGATAAGAAGAAAGTGGAGAAGTATAAATGATTTAATATTCAGATAGAATATTTCACCATTTATAAGAAGAAATTATGAAAACTATGTTTTCATAATCAACAAAATATAATCAATTCATAACAAGTACCTTGTGTAATTAATTTCTAAGAGGAATCTACAACAACAGATAGCTTTGTAAATTAATCTCTTAATCCAATTACAACTTCACAACGAATCAGAAATGAAACTGAGATTCAATTAAATTTCCAATTGGATTATTGTTAATGAATTAAATTATATGAGGAATACATAATGAAAAACAAAATAGAAATAACTCACAAGAACACAAGCCATATGAAGTAAATCCATAATCTTTTATTCAATCAAAAATTCTCCAGCTATTACAAATTTGTTTGATAACTAGCTCAAGGGTGCAACCTCGAATACTTCTATGAATGAATTATTTAAACAAAAACAAAAACAAATTACAATCAATGCCTAAGTGACAAGGCATACTAAAAATATTTAAAAACTAACAAGAAAGGAAAGAAATCGATCTAAAAGGAGTGCATCTGCGTCTCTGACCTTGTTCTGCTGGAAGACTGTTGTTGAGTCACCACCTTTTTAGTATTGTGCTAGCAAATTGAGTGCTTTGCTGGAAAAATATGTTTTATCATGAATCTTGATGTTATATCATCATAGCTTTGTATGAATGCCCTTTGCTTTTTGTCAGGTCTCATCCTACCTGATTCCTTCTGCCTTCTGCTGTGTTTAGCCCTTTCTTCACAAAAAAGCGTAAAAACCCATACATCCAGACTTGAAATCCTATAGGTTTTAGTTCTAAACTTCATCTCATCCATATGAATATCGCACATCGCATGCTTTAAGGTTTATGGTATGAGGAATGAGATCGAAGATGCGATGTGAAGTGCGAAGGTGACGTGGTGGGAGGAATGATGATTTCGATGATGTGGAGCAAATGGAGCGGGAATGGTATAACAATGGAACGAAGTATAGAGGAGGACAGTTATGGTGCGGTCAACTACATCGCAAATCGCAATTGGGACCAGATAAGTTTGCGATATGGTTAAAACAAATAAAGTGTAATGCAATGAGTGAAAAGTTAAGATCTGTGTGATGCGATACATATCGCACATCGGAGATCGCAAGATTTAGAGGTGGCGGAATGGAATAAGTTATTTTCATTGATATGCGATGAGGTATTTTTGCGAATCTGTGAAATATTATTTGCAATGCGAAAAGGTGTGGTTCGGTGGAAGGTGAAAGGTAAAGCGTTAATTGCGCCCGAATCATAATAAAAAGGTTTGTAATGTATTCGAGGCGGATGAAGCAACAAGTGAATGGGTCCCACCATCATCGCATATTGCATTTCGGAAGGTTTGTAGGAGACAGCAATTGAAAGACTTCGAGATATGACAATGTAAAAATTAATATGGGTGTGCAGTAATGAAATAAAAGGGAATGACTTAGGGAATTGAAAATGAAAAGGGATGAATGGCGGGGTGATTTTAATATGGTTTTAAAACTTAGGATATGGGTAAAAAATGCTTAGGATGGTGTTTTTAAACCATATAAATCATTCTTCTTTTCTGCCGCATTTAGACTAGTAGTCAGTGAAATTTTTAAAACATAATAAGATAATCTCCTCTAAAATTATGCCTAAACTAACATCTGATCATAAACCTATCCTTTTGTTGTTAGAAGAAGAGGAAAATATGGTGCCCATCCCCTTCCAGTTCAACCCCCTATGGTCAGAAAGGGACAGGTTTTTGGAGACAATCTCGAAGGCTTGGTCCATCCCAGTCATTGGTTCGCCTAGTTATGTGTGGGAACAGAAACTTAAGGCCACCAAATTAGCCTTGAAAGAATGGTTAAAAAATCCCTAAGGTACCCCCTCTAGTCTTAGAAAGCAGGCCACTGAGAGGCTGCTCGATCTGCAAATGAATATGGAGCATCAAGAAATCACCTACTCAGAAATTCATATTGAGCAAGAAGCCCAACTTAGCACTCTCCACACATTCAGAGTTGAGGAAGAGTCCTTAAGGCTGAAATCACGTAATCTCTGGCTCAAATCTGGAGATAAAAATTATGCCTACTTCCATATGCAAATTCGAACTCGCCTCTCGAGAAACCACATTGCAGAAATTACCTCCACTGATAGGTCCGTGCAAAAAGGAACAGTTGAGTTAAGAGAGGCTGCAACCTCTCACTTCCAATAGTTGTTCAAAGAAAATGGAATCGACAATGAGGAGGAATTTCCAGAATTTCTCACTCACATTCCAAGATTGATTAAGGAGGAGGATAACTCAAGCCTCCTGAAGCCTTTCACGGAAGAGGAAATCAGCAATGTCATCTGGACGATGGAGCCAGACAAAGCTCCTGGACCCGATGGATTTTCCATACACTTCTACAGAATCTGCTGGGATATTATCAAGGCCGACCTATTCCGAATGATCAAGGGCTTCCAACAAAAAGCTAAAGTGGGGGGAAGCATAAACTCCACTTTCCTAGCTCTAATCCCTAAAGAAGTGAACCTGGTATCATTTGACCGCTTTAGGCCAATTTCGATTTGCAATGCGTCCTACAAATCCTCTCCAAGCTCCTGGCAAAGAGAATCAAGCCTTTGTTGGAAAAGCTCATCTCTCCCAGCCAAGGCGAGTTTTTCAAAGGCAGGCATATCCTAGACAACGTGGCCCTGGTGCAAGAAATCATTCACTCCAACCACCAATGTCATGAGAAAGGGATGTTAAGCAAGCTGGACATGGCAAACGCCTTCGACCGGGTAAGACACTCTTTTCTCCTCCAAGTTCTATCTGCTTTTGGCTTTAGCTTTCAATTTATAAGTTTAATAAAAGCATGTATATGAGAGTCATGGATTGCCCCTTTAGTAAATGGCAAGCCAGACAGCGATTTCAAAGCTTCGAGGGGCACCAAGCAAGGTTGCCCTCTGTCCCCCTTCCTGTACATTTTAATGGTTGAATCCTTAAGTCGAACACTAACAACATAAAAGTTAAAAGGGACTCTTCCTGGCATTAGGGTTGTGAGGAAGCCAATCAATCATGCCTTGTTTACAGATGATTCATTATTCCTGGGAGGAGCTTCCCTTAAGATTACAAAGGCGTTCAATAAAGTTATCCACAACTTCTGCAGAGTTTTTGGAGCATCAATAAGAGGAAAAGTGTTGCGTATGGTTGGGAGATCGATCAGCAAACCATGAATCAGATTGTTTAAGCCCTTGGCTTTGTGGGCTTTGTTACTTGGGATAAAATCAAGTACCTTGGCCTGCCTTTTTCTTTGGTTTCAAACAAGGCCCTTCACTAGGCTAAGATCCTGAGCAAAATCAAGTCAAAAATGAATGCTTGGGGAGGACAGTGGCTTACCACAGCCAGGAAGCTAATCTTGGTGAAATTTGTTCTTTCCTCCCTCCCATTATATTAGGCTACCTTTTTATTGGCATCAAAATCAATCACTGAACAACTCTCTAAGCTGTTAAGAAATTTCCTGTGGCAAGGAGGTAAGGGGAATCAGAAAGAAAAAACATAAATAAATAAATAAATAAAAATTAAATTAAATTAAAAATAAATAAATAAAATAAAATAAAATTAATTAAAAATAATAATAATAATAAATAAATAAAATAAAATATAAAATATAAAAAATAAGAAAATCCACTTGGTGAGTTGGGATATTGTGAAAATACCTTTAACAGATGGAGGCCTACAAGTTAGAGACCTCGGGCTGGCCAATCTAACCTTGGGTAGGAATATTTTATGGAAAATTTTCTCAAACCATCAGCACCATGTAAGTCAAGTACTCATCAAAAATATATGCACTGGATCTCTCTGAATAATATGGAGGATGGAGCTTCTAGTAAGGGCACCATTCTATGGAAGATTTGTAATCGTGGCTGGGAGTTCTTCAAAGAGAACCTATACATAATTTATGGAAATGGAAAAAAAATCAACCTATGGGAAGAGAAAATCATGGGTCTCCAACCATTCAACGCAGCCCATGACATTGCAGATCTGTGCAACTGGATCAAAAACCACAGCATCAGCAATCTGGAAGATATTTCTTCCTGGGATGCTGCTGGAAACTAGACCGATTGGGCTATCCCTCATCCTCCAGATTGGTTGCGACCTCAGTTAACTCTCTTCCTTGCTGCGCTCACTGGGTTGGCCCCGGTTCATCGGCGTGAAAAAGACAAGTGGGGATGGGGAAGGTCTAGAGTTTACTCAGCATCGCAGGGATTCGTTTTCCTCCAATCCCGACTTTCGATTCACACTCCAACGTTGTGGAAGCATGTCTGGGATCCAATTGGCCTTCCAAAGGTCAACTTCTTTTGTTGGCTCCTCACCCATAAATGGATCTTGATTGGAGATAACCTGGCAAGAACATGCATTATTGGTACACATAGATGCCCACTCTGCTGCGTGGCAATGGAAACAATCGGCCATTTGTTTATGGACTACTCATTTACACAAGAGGTATGAATGGAAGCTATGCATGGGCTTGATGCTCAAATCCTTTTGTAGGCCACAGCAACAAATCTATTTACCACATGTACAGGCGATCTCCCCACACATTGAACAACAAATCTCTGTGGACAAAAATATTGTATGCAATCCCAAAATACATTTGTTGGGAAGTGTGGTTAGAAAGGAATGATGCCACCTTCAACAACAGACTGTGCTCTCCTACAATTGTGGCAGCTAAAGTAAAAGTTTTTCTGTTTGAGCCCTTGGTGAATCGATCCCACAAGATAGATAGCGATCTTACCCCTGATGTGATCAGCCAGATCGGAGCGCCAATGAAGAGTGCCTTCAGCAAAAAGACCCCCTCTCAGCCTTGTTTCAACTCAGAGTGGAGGCTTTGGATCCCCGAACTCAATTTTAAAAATTGGTGGATGAACAAGGACAAAGCCACGATCTTCTTTGACGGAGCTTCCAAGGGAGACCCGGGGACATTTGGAGCGAGGGGAGTTATCTATTCCCGAGCAAGGCACAGTAAAGTCAGCTTCAGTTGGGACCTTGGGTAGAGTACAAACAATCAAGAAGAAATCTTAGGATTGCTCAAAGCTTGCCAGATCGCTCATGAACACGAAGAAAAATACATTCAAGTCTTCGGACACTCAAAATCCTGATAAAGACCATAAACACTGACGATCACTTCAACAATTCGGCCCTCAATAAGGCCCTGCAGAGACTCAGAAAAGTGCTGCAAAATTACACCTCCAACTCCTTCTAACACATTCTGCGAAATCTAAACAAGGAAGCGGACGCAAAAGAAAATACAGGTTGCCTCTTAGCCCAAGGAGAACTCTCAAAAAATGACGAAGCCCCTATCTGGTATCATATTCCATAAGTTTGAAGCTCCCTAGCTATGTAAAAGCAATGCATCGCCTCACCGGGGTATTTTGGAAAAAGAAATATGTAACAAGGGTTGTTTAAGCTCCGGCCCAACCTAACATCATAAATAAAACTTACCTGTTCATGTTAAAAATATATATATGTACACATCCATGTATTAAGTAATATTATTGTTAGCATTATTAGTTTTTGTTTAATATGTAAAATCCATATTAATAATGTATTAATATATATTATTAAATATTTTTTTATTATTGTATAGATTAGTAGATATTTTTAGAATCTAAGCTATTGTGATCCATCATATAAATTATATAATCTCTTTCGGTAACAATCACATGCAATGGAACATTGTCGACGGGTTTCAAACCAACTAGTGTGGTTCATCATTAGAATTAGGTGAGAGATCAGATCAGGACATTAGTAGATATTGTTATTCATTAATATATATAAATATTAAACAAATATATATATATATTATTTTCAATCTTTCTTTTTAGTAAATTTATTTATGTATTAATTTATTTTATTATTTATTTATTTTTTATATTTAATAGGGTTTAATAACTTTTTCTTTTTATTATTTAAAGATTTTTTTTTATTGCGTTAATTAATTTCATTAATGATTTTGATTAGTTTATTATAATTAATATTGTGATTAGTAATGTTAATTTTGATTTTATAATAATATATTAAGGCGTAGTCTAAGACGAAATGGTATTTTTCACGATATTTTTTCTGGTTAATTTTAATCAAAATTCTATATATATTTTTAAAAACTTGAGTTTGAATTGTTTAGTATGCATAATTCGAGTGTCTCAAGGGTTTTTTAGGGTCTTGAATCCATATATGTAATCAAAAATCTATTTTAAACAACAAAAAATATTGAAATTGTATTGTCATATTAATTATTATTATTATTATTATGACATTTTTCAGTTGGTCATTATTTTCATTAATTCTTTTAAATGTTTTTATCTTGACCTTATAATGTTCATCTAACCTCCTAACATTCATCTAACCTAACGTATATCGATCTCTCACCTATTTATCTCGTCTAACCTAACTTTTATGCATCTCTCACCCATTTATCTCTCAGTGCATGATCGGATTTCAGGACGAAATCTAACGTCATAACATTCATCTAACCTAACTTATATCCATCTCTCACCTATTTATCTCATCTAACCTAACATATATCCATCTCTCAATGCATGGTGAGATTTCATATATTCGTCCTGATGATGAGTCGTCCTGATAATGAGCCACACTTGTTGGCTCTAAGCGTCCACACTCAAAATGCCTCATGTGAGTAATCTGGAAATGCTCGAACATAGATTTTTCGCACTTGATAAATTCAGATTCATCTTGATAATGAGTCACACTTGCTGGCTCTAAACGTCCATAACCAAAATGTCTCATGTGAGTAATCTGGAAATGCTTAAACATAGATTTCTCTTACTTGATAAATTCGGGATTAATATAGGTCTAGTATGGTCATTATAAAAAATAATTAAACAATATTTATTAAAATTACATTTTTTAATGAATAAATTTATTATTTTTAATCCAAAAAAATAAATTTAACAATGCGTATTTCAATGAAATTTTACAATCTTAATAGCTATATATATTATTTTATTTATCCAAAATTATTTTAGTAGTATTTCATATTAAAAATATTAATTTTAATTAAATTATTTTAAGCAACTCATAAAATAATTGATTACTCATTACACATTTAAACAATTTAAATAGCAAATTACTTTATTTATATTTGTAAGTTTTTGTGATTCATAATGTTGATTAAAAAAAAATTCGGACAAATTACATTGATGATTTTGTGAAACATTTTTCTAAACACAAAATATGATTCATCATGACTAAGAACGTCATTTTATTTTATCTCATAATAACTATATTTTATTTAATAATATTTATTATTTTGAATGTTAACAATTTAACTTTTCCTCCATTTTATTGTTTTATTATCTTATTTAGTGATGGGTCAATTATTTGTTTTTAATTCAAAATCTCTTATTATAATATTGTTAATTATTTATAAGTTTATATAATTTTATTTATAAATTTATATGATTTTAGCTGATTTTATTTATTTATTTATAATATTACAATACTATTTTAATTATCATTATTTCTTTTTAATTATTTTTTTAGATTTATTTAATTGCCTATTATTTTTTTAAACTTATTTAATTTTAATAATTTTAAGTTTTCTAATATTAATTTAAAAAAATTAATGATAAATACTATTTTAATTATCATTATTTCTCTTTAATTATTATTTTTTAATTATTTAATTACCTAATATCTTTTTAGACTTATTTAATTTTAATAATTTTAGTTTTCTAATATTAATTTAAAAAAATTAATGATAAATGAAATATCTTATTGAAAATTTTTAAAATTTAAAAATAATATAATTCTAAAAAATATTCTATAATAAAAAATAAAAAAATAAAAATTCAAAAGCCACGTATACACAAGTTAACCAAATATTCAAAGGATGAAGATCTACTTTACTTACACCACCCACCACCAAAGAGATGAATATATACATTTTGTGTACCACCGACCACCTAGTAGGTGAAGGTATTCATTTATGGATAGATGTTTTTGAAGGACCTTGACTCCTATGACTAAATCTTTTTATTTCTCTCGTTAACCCTTTGTTTACTTATTTATTTATTTAACACGTACAAAACAAACCCACCTTTTTCATTTTTTAATCTTTGAACTTTAGCCTTTGTGAAGATAGGTGATGGGACTTTGTTTATCATAAATATACATCCTAACGCTCCAAGAATGAATTATTCTATTTTTCTTTTACCCTTCCCATTCTTCAAAATTTTATATATCTCTTTTACCAATCTTCAAATTTACAAGTATATACTTTCAACCCTAGAAAGCGTGGAGATTACCAATCTTCAAATTTATAAGTGTACACCTCCACCCCTCATAAGGTAGGTAGTGGAGATTAAAATGCGAATTTTAGATTCTAATGCACACCTTACTTCCCCATCGTCCTTTTTATATTCATTTTCATATGTATGCATATATATTTGAATGGTTAATTAATTAATGAGGATGATTATTTACAATTGTGGATTCAAACAAATTATTATAAAGGAAAAAACCTACAACTTGAAATTATTCATAATAGTTTATAAAGGATAAATTTTCACTCTTGCGAGATGTCTCTAAGTCATGGGTCGTTAACTTATTTTATTATTTTCTAAAAAGATAAACTCCTAACCAACCATAAAGAACTTTAAAACACACTTTAAACCTAATTCTTTATAGGTGTAATCTAACTTATAGACAAAATAGTCTTTTTCATGATACCTTTTCAGGTTATTTAACCAAAATCAATAAAGATTTTTTAAAAAATGAGTTTAAGTTATTTAATCAGTAGAATTCGAGTGCCCTGGGGGTTTTCCAGAGTGTTGAGTTCATTAATACATTCAAAAATGTATTTTAAACAACAAAAATTCATATTCTTGCTTGAAATTGTATCACCATTTCCACTGAGAAATACTATTTCGTCTATAAGTTAAACTACACCATTTTTTATTACATTAAAAGGCGTTTTTCTCTATGGGCTTCCAATGTGCAAACATTGTTCACTCCAGCGAATCAGAGATCTTAGTTTTCATTCTTCTTGCACCTATCCAAGTTTGACACGTGCCTAGTTTTCATTTGTCCTTTTTCTATTCGTGGCCAAAAGGTCCTTCCTGCGTGGACTTTATATTTGAAGGCTTTACTAAACCCCACAGGTTTCTGCAACATGCAATGGGAAATTTCGTAGAGGTTGTCGAAGGACCCAAAGGCTTAGGGTCGTTGAGAAGCTACCAGGGGAAGGGCTTAACCCTCACACATCCTACAAGAGGGATTTTCATTGCTCCGAGTATGATGCTTGCAAGCACTGCAAGAAGCCTATTAGGTATTTTTAGTCGGAGGGGACAAATCTCTTTCTTAGCCGAAGGGTGAATTCCACAACAATATGAGGATCAGGAAGGATTTTCTCTATGCTCTTCCTCTCCATGCACCCATTCACCCACTTTTGAAGCCCTAGGAAGTCACCCTCCAACGGAATCTTCCACTTCCCCAGTGTTTCCCAGGCACGGAACCAAGGGGCAAATGGGAAGAATGCAATGTCCATGTACCCAAACTAGTCTCCTCCAAAAAAAGGCATAGTTCCATCGAAAACCTCCTGAAGCGCTCCTTCTAGCGATCCTAGGTATTCTAACATATCACGCTTAGCATCTTCCTGGACTTCTCTTGCGTACCACAAGATTCAAACCATTGCATTCTCATAAAGCTACATAAATTAAACCATGAATTGATGAGACAAAATGAAATGAAGAATTATTCACCTAATGAGAGCCTTTAAAAAATGAAAGAAGTTGTGAATATGAATGCCTTTTTGTCTACAAAGTATGCCCAAAATCTTGCACAGGCTTGGTCATATGGGTTGAAGGGAAAAAGAGGATTGGGGTTGGGTCATGCCTTGTCTATGTATTGGAGAGCAATGAGATACTCAGAAACAAGGTTGCCACTGTGAATGAGGATGGGGACTTTCTTGTGGACAAGATTCATTTGTAGCAACTCGTCGCTCTTGGAGGTGAGATATGTTCTTGGTATTCATATTTGACACCTTTCACTTCTAATGCAATCAAAACCCTCATACCGAAGGGACTGGCCCTGTGTTCAACGCCTGCACCTTCTCCTCCTCACCATCATTCCCTATCATATAAAACTAAAACTAAATAAATGAGAGCACAATTAATATGAATCAACGAATGTCGCTCTATGTTCAACGTTACTTCAGTTCACCACGAAGTCATTGTGTTATAATCATAAGGAGCCTGGTCATGGTACTAGTGATCCAGGTGGATATTGGTGGCCACCTGCCCATTCCACTTGGACCCCCACCATTGTTTCTTTTAGTTTCCTTAATTGTAGCACAATTTACTATTTTTGGCAGTTTTTTGGGTCCTGAACTTTCGGAGCCTTTTTGAGGCCCTACAAATGTTTTTTTTTGGAAAACAAGCATAATAAAGGCCTTGTAGTTGAAAGTTGTAGTCCTTGGATATATCTTTCTAACGAGGTATCACATGAATCAAACAAAGATCATATGCCAAAGTTATGATCTCGAGAAGTTGATGTACCAATTTACCCCAACGGGGCCCACAGTTTTGGTGCTTCATCTCCCAGGGTTAGATTTTTGGATGTTTAGGGTTTTCCATCATTTCTCAATAATAAATAGGCCTTCGAACCTCATTGTAACATAATTCATAGGCATGTAGCGACCACATCTCTTCTCAGAGATAATCTACCATCGCTCGAGTTAGTGTATTTCCATTATGTATGTAAGCATCTTTCATTTCTTTGATATTAATGAAATGAAGATTTATTTATGTTGCATCTCTGTGTTTATGTTCATATATGTATTCTGTTGCATTCTTTCATAAGTCTGGATCAATGGTATCAAATTGGTATGCTCTTTCTCTGTTTTTTTGTGCATGTCCCCGTCGAGGTTGGGGTATAAGGAGTTAGGGCTTGAACTAGTTGAACATTTTCAAGACTGACTTCGTCGACCCTGACAGCCTCCCATGGTGAAAGAAAAGAAAGATGAGGGAACAAGAGATCCTTTCAAAATATTTCCCGAAGTGGCCCTCGAGCAATAAAGGAACGCAATTATGGACAACTTTTCCCAGATCTTTCGACGGCAACCCACATATGATGCATCTTCATCCAACAACTACCCTGGAGGCTTCACTCCCTTTAAAGTAAAAGTCAACTTTAACATTCCCATATTTGAAGGCCAAATAGATGCAAATGTTGTAGATAAATGGTTAAATCAGTTGGAAGGATATTTTTCAGTTCATGATTTTTATAATAGGGAAATGATTACTTTTGCACTCCTCAAAGTCGCCCCCCACGTCAAGGACTATTGGGAAATCTACTGTGAGCGGAGGGACAAGAGGTGACCCTCATTATTGTCAGTTGCATTCAATTGGAATTCTTTCTGAGACACCATCAAGGAAAAATATTAACCTATCGGGAGCTACGAAGATAAGTACATACAATGGACTACGTTGTGGTAGCAAAGGAATCACGATGTGCATGAGCCGAAAAATCTTTTCCATACCCTGTGCACAAAGTTTGGTATCAAATATTTTGAGAAACATCTAGTGCTCAAGTACCACAGTTGCTTGCACAAATACATTTAGGATCAGAAATGGAGTTCCTAGATATATCCTCGCTTGGTGTAGCATATTGATATGTTTCCAATATTGAGTAGAAATTCAAACAGAAGAAATGAAACTTTAGATATGTGAACCCAAAGAAGAACAAAAGCGCCCACAAGCCATAGAGCAAAAGGTCAAGGCAGGTTGTGAACCCCCAGGACAACTCCTCGAAGCCACAGGCCAAGAATAACACAAAGGTGAATAAGGGCACCGACAAGTAGTGCAAGTTCCATAAAACTCCCACTCAGAACACGAACGAATGTCACACAAAAAAGGAGCTAGTGGTCAAGCTAAAAGACTTAGAGATAGATGCATGCTCTAATTATGAGCTGGAACCTTAGAAGGGAAAGTAGATCATTGACACAGAAACCACTGCGATGGTATCCACCACCAAAATCTGAAAGGTGGAACTTGAGGATATAGAGGAGGGGGAGCGGCTCTTCCACTCGCAAATGTGGGTAAAGGGTTCGTTGGTGCAGTTCATCGTTGACAGTGGGAGCTAGAAGAACCTGATCTTAGCCGATGTCATTAAGGGATTGAAGTTGTCAACGACTCTGCACCCACAAACATACACCATCAGGTAGCTCCACGAAGGTCGAGATCTCTGTTTCATCCAACAGTGTCGCTTATCTTATAGCATCAAGCCCTTTGCAAATGAGGTATTATGCAATGTTACCCTCTGGAACTCTGTGATGTTTTATTAGGTCAGTCATACCTATGGAAGCGTCTTGTTGTATATGAATCCAGACCTTGTTATGTTATTACTACTTTAAATCAGAAATTGTACATGATACTTGAGGTAGCATCACCTACCGCCTTTTCTTTGATCTCTACTAAACCATGCAATGAGACCATTTCCCAGACCAGGAAATTTTTCTTCCTTATTATTCGCCCTCAAAGTAAGAGGAAGGTTGTGGCCACATCCACAACCTCCAGATAAGGCTCCTTCGCACGATAGGAGCAGATGGACAAGGTCGCGGAGGAGCACAGGTACATCTTCACCTCACTCACAGCGATGCCCCTACATTGTCATTTAAATCCATCCATTGATCTGACCCTGGGCGTGTCGCTACCCAATGGACCAATATACCAACGCTTTATTCTAGAGAACAATGAAATCAAGAGGCAGATTCAAGAGCTATTGCAGAAAGGGCATATCAGGTCAAGTTCCTCACCATGTGGGAGCTCGATCGTGTTCGTACAGAAGAAGGATGAAACCTAGAGGCTATGTATTGACTATCGAGCACTGAATAAGATCATTTTCCATAATAGTTATCCAATCCCACGGATTGATGACCTTTTGGACCACCTCAAGGGGGCCACATATTTTAGCAAGATTGACTTGAAGTCGGGTTATCATCAGGTACCAATTGAACCCTCTGATGTGTGGAAGTCTACCATCAAATCCAAGGAGGGCCTTTTTGAAAGGTTGGACATGCCTTTTAGGTTAAATAATTCCCTTGCAACCTTCATGAGGATGATGGACGATTTCTTGTATCCCTTCACCAACTCGTTCATGGTAGTGTATTTGGACGACATCCTAATCTTCAGCCAGAGTTTGAAGAGCACCTACACCATATTCTACAGGTCCTCCAAAGCCCACGACAACAAAAATTATGTGCCAATTTCGAGAAATGCACTTTTGGTATGACCCAGGTTCAATATTTGGGGCACATCATTGATAAGCGGGGTGTGCATGTGGACCCAGCCAAGATACAATTGATTCGAGATTGGCCAACCCCAACCACTCTAACAGAGCTTCACAACTTTCTGGATCTTGCTAATTCTATCGTAGGTTCATGTTGGGATTATCTCATATCACTTGGCCTTTGAGTCAAGTCACCAAGGGAAGAGCGAAAGAAAGTTCTTTTGGTCTGAATCCCAACAGAAGGAATTTGTTGAGTTGAAGCATCACCTTTGCTTTGCACCAATGCTCACATTACCAGACCTGCAACAACCATTTGAAATTGAGATAGATGCCTTTGACTATGTTATTGGTGCAGTTCTTACCTAACAGGGGCATCCGGTGGCATATAACAATGAGACACTTTCAGATACAATCCAAAAGTATCCCACCTATGACAAAGAGATGTATTCCATTATGCAGGTCTACCGACAATGGAAGCATTACATTCTAGGGAAGGGAATGATCATCCACACAAACCATCGACCCCTGCAGTTGATACAAACACAAGGAAAGTTGCAGAACGATCGCCATAAAAAATGGTCCACATATATGCAATAATTCCATTCGAACATCAGATATAATAAGGGAAACACTAATAATGTTGCATTCTGCCTCAACCGACCGTCGGTTATGGCACTCACAATTATGCTCGACTCTTGTGGACACGAGGCTTCAAGATGGCCACATATTTATAAGAGTGGCCTATAATTCAACACCATATACCATATGCTCCTAGAAGGAATGCGATTTCGAGACTTTCACCTCTAGGATGCACTGTTATGCCACTTGGGACACTTTATGTTCCTTCAAGTGAAAATTCCAAGATGATTTGGGAGGTACACTATAGTCAATTCGTTGGACATTTTTCAGTAGAAAAAATAGTGGCAGTGTTGCAAAATTACTTTTATTGGTCGAACATTTGACAGGATGGGAAGTACATTAGATCTTGCACTACCTGTGCCATTTATAAATCTACAATCAAGAAGCAAGGCATGTATACTCCTTTGCCTGCTCCTAGCCGACCCTAGGAATCCATCTCCATGGATTACATGTCGGGCCTCCCTTATACCAAGTATGGCAATGATTGTGTTTTCGTGGTCGTTGAAATATTCTCTAAGATGGTCATTCTAGTGGCCTACAAGAAGAATATCGCAACAAAATCCACTGCCAAACTCTTCTTTGAACGAGTATGGGTACACTTTCAGATCCCATTGTTCATTATCTTAGATCGGGACAACAGGTTCCTAAGTACATTCTGGTCAAGCCTCTAGTCGTTGTTGGATACCGAGCTCACTAAGTCCACGACCTACTACCCCCAAACTAATGGCCAAACATAGGTCATCAATAGGATGATCGTGCACATCCTGCGAATGTACAACTCGAAGCATCCACTCACATGGGATGAAAACCTACCCTATGTCTAGCACAACTACAACAAATCTCTCCACAACTCAATTGGCCACAATCCCTTTTAGGTGGGGTTGGGATTCCAAACACTATGTCCCATTGATGTTGCCATGCCACTTGCAACTACGCAAGAAAATTTGAATAAAGTCTAGTCTGAATCTAACAAAGGTACCACCTTCATTGAACGCATTTAGCAAATCAACCAACAGGTCCATGACATATTGGATAGATAAAATGCTAAGTACAAATAGCACCATGATCAACATCGGGTGCCACACAAGTTCCAGGTAGGCGATAAAGTTTTGTTACATTTGCAAAAGGAGTGCCTCGTTGGGGCCGATCACAAGCGTTTCCCACTCCGATATGGGCCTTACACCATCATTAAGGCTATAGGAGACAATGATTTCAAGCTCATCATTCCATTGTTCCTTGGCTTGCACCGAATGTTTAATGTAGACCGCCTTTAGCCATACTTTTCACCATTATTGGACACATTAGACATTGCAGAATAGCTCACATCAACAAAGCTAAACTCAAAATTCATGGATCAGGCCACAGATCATATCATGGGCATATAAAAAAACTATGGGTAGAAGATCTAAGCTGTATCCAGTTGTCCAAAGCCGACAGCTCACTCACCAAGGCAGAGTGGCTCATCGAGGTTGGGTTGCTCAGTTTAGATCTTATGCAGAGCACTCAGTAGGATAGGGACCATTGCTTCTAGGGAGGGTTAATCTAGGTGGAAATTGGTGTACATGCACCTATTCATAAGAACCCATTGTTTCTTTAGATTTCTTGTTGCAATTTACTATTTTTGGCAATTTTTCAAGTCTTTGAACTTTGAGCCATTTTGAGGCCCTAAATGATGTTTTTTTTTTTTGGAAAATGGGTGAAAATAAGGTTTTTCATAGAAGTTTGCAATGTTTTTGTACTCTCAGTTAAATATATCTAAGGATTGTCATACGCATCAAACGAGAGATCGTATGCAAATTCCTAGGGAAGTTGAAACACCAATTTACCCAAACGGGGCCCATAGTTTTGGCGCTTCATCTCCTAGGGTTGGGTTTTTGGGATGTTTAGGGTTCTCCATTGTTTCTCAATAATAAATAGGCCCTCGCGCCTCATTGTAAAGCAGTTCAGAGGTCTGTAGCCACCACATCTCTTCTCATAGATAAGCTACCAGCGCCCGAGCTAGTTTATTTCCATTATGTATGTAAGCATCTTTCAATTCTTTGATACTGATGAAATGGAGATTTATTTAGGTTGCATCTCTATGTTTATGTTTATATCTGTATTTTTTTGTTCTTGCACAAGTCTGCATTAACAAGCCAATGTTATAATGATCACATTTTTCTTATGCGTGACAAATCTAATCACCTCTACAGCCATTGTGCAGCTTCAGAGATCCCACCTGGAGACGTTGGGCTTTGTAACAATTTTTACAAACAAGGAATTATAATTGTTGGGTGTACGAATGAGAAGGAATGCAAAAACTATCACAATACTAAGCATATTTCTCACAAATGCATCTTGGAACGTCATTGCATGATAATAAAAAACGAGTTAGATGCCACTGTCAACCTGAACATGCCTTCAAGTTCCCATAGAGACATTAAATATTCAGTATTGCAAGATTTGTATTTTTATCTAACATAATAGTTCTGTTATTTATATCTCACTGTATGATCTATTAGAAAAATAGAGTCACAGTTATATTTTGACAAAAATCTAATAGGGATAATACTGCATCAAGTAGAACTGAAGAGAAATAGATTATATTTTGAACTTGTTTGTTGTTTATATCTAAGAAGAACAATTGTGATGGGCATAGGTAAATGTACAAGAAACATAATGAATTATGATATTGAAACTGCTTTTATATTAATTAATGAAAGTAAGGTTTTTTTTACTGATTGAAAAAAAAATGAATATTTTGACTTTTCAAATTTTAATGTTCTTTCTAAGCATCATTTGAAGTGGGATGACGAACTAATTTTTTAATTCATTCCAACCAAAATCAAAAGATGCTCCTTTTCGGTTGATTAACTCAATTGTAACAATGGAAATATTTTAGAATCTAATTAACGAGAACAAAGTAAATTATTTACTTCCTTTATGAAATTTTAGGATATTTTTTAAATTTACAGTAAAGATAAAAATGGCCATCATTTTGATACTAATGAATTTACAAAAAAAAGAATAAACTGATCTTTCTATGAATTAAAATAAATTTACATCGAACCACAATTTCAATGAAATTCATGATAATGTTCAATCAATTACTACATTGATGAGAATTGAATGAATTGGCTCATAAGTAGCTTCTCCTTGAAACAAACAATACATTAATTACTCAACCAGAATAGGCTTGCTCTCTTAGAGTGCCATTGATCGAGCTATTTTACTTTCGATTGTATTTCATTGTCAATATATTTCATTTGTTTATTGCCTTCCACATTCCCCGACTCCTACTATCAGTGTTCCTTTGCACCTCTCAGTGCAATTGCTAATATATATGTTATCATCTATTATTTTTTAATTTCACTTATTTATTTTAAATTTATTCATTATAATTAATTATATAAATGTATGTTATCATTTTCATTTTTTCCTTTGTATTATTTTCAAAGAGAAATGAATAGTTACTAATATAAAAGGTAAACTACTTATTATTATAGTTTGAGTTATTTTTATAATTTATTGTAGTATTAAATTAATTTTAATAAAAATTAATAATATAGTTATTTTATTTATAAATTATTAACAAAATTTTATTAAAAATATTCAATTTATGTAATTATGACAATGATTGTCATGGGCGATTACCAGGAGGAGAGCATGGACTAAGGTTATTATAGGTCACAAAAGAGCATGCGCTAGCGTTACTATAGGTCGAAGAGCCTAGTAGGTTGACCCCTTAATGGCAAGGTATAGGGAGATATTGCATTAAAAAAAAATTATGAATTAAAATAAATTTACATTGAATCACAATTTCAATGAAATTCATGATAATATTCAATCAATTACTATATTGATGAGAATTGAATGAATTGGCTCATAAGTAGTTTTTCCTTGAAATAAACAATACATTAATTACTCAATCAAAATAGGCTTGCTCTCTTAGAGTGCCATTGATTGAGCTATTTTACTTTCGATTGTATTTCATTGTCAATATTTTTCATTTGTTTATTGCCTTTCACATTCCTTGACTCCTCCTATCAGTGTTCCTTTGCACCTCTCGATGTAATTGCTAATATATATGTTATCATTTTTATTTTTTTTAATTTCACTTATTTATTTTAAATTTATTCATTACAATTAATTATATAAATGTATATTATCATTTTCATTTTTTCCTTTTTATTCTTTTCAAAGAGAAATGAATAGTTTACTGATACAAAAAGTAAACTATTTATTATTATAGTTTGAGTTATTTTTATAATTTATTATAGTATTAAATTAATTTTAATAAAAATTAATAATACAGTTATTTTATTTATAAATTATTAACAAAATTTTATTAAAAATATTCAATTTATGTAATTACAACAATGATTGTCATGGGCAATTAGCAGGAGGAGAGCATGGACTAAGGTTATTATAGGTCACAAGGGAGCATGTGCTAGCATTACTATAGGTCGAAGAGCCTCGTAGGTTGACCCCTCGATGGCAAGGTATAAGGAGATTTTGCACTATTCAAAATATAATATGGAGGAGGATTCTACTTTCATAAAGGACACACTTTTATCATAGATAAAGGGGTGTTCAAGGTTATAAATCATGCAACAACTATGGGAGGTGTTACCCACCAAAAAGTGGGTAATTCCATAGGAGAAAAATTCCTTATTACTTTAGACAACCAAAAACTCTACATTTCTCAACATATGATATGTCGCTTTCCTCTTCTATTTGCACCAGTTAGACACCTCTCACCATCCAACATTCCTCTTGAAGAAAGGTGGGTCACCATTCAGTAGGTACTTTAACCATTTTGCAAACATATGCTTTTATTTAATTTTTTGGGCATTCTAACATGGATTAAGGGGTGATGTGGGTGATTGATTGATATTGACTATAAACTTGTTCTCTCGCATTACTAGGGGGGTTAGTTTTTTACCCCATTTCGGTGGGCCTCCTTTGATTCATTGGGATTATAGGAGGGGAACTACTTGATAAAATTGGTTTGAAGTAGTGTGTCTGTAACCTTTCCATGCTTACCATTCTTTGTCATTTCACCAATTCATATCCATCCTTGGGGTTTGCATAAGATAAATCATAATATGGTCACAATGAAAGAAAAAGAAAACTTGAAATGCAAAAGATGGATAGGACATCAATTAGTGTGTGGGAAAAATCCTAGCATGAGTTATACCCCCCTCATTATCTATCACCTGGTTCCTGAGCACTTAATGCTCCATCATGTAATAAAGAAACCTTGCATGTCCCAACCCTGATGAGTGAGTAGTTGAGTCATTATTAAGGGGTAAATTAATTCCCATCAACTCCGTCCTTCAAGGGAAGCCCTCAAGAAGTGTCTTAAAATGCCTCCAAGTGTCAAAAACATGCTCTGGGTGTCCTATGTCAGCTTCTTAGGGGATAGAAGTGTGAGATGACATGTTATGGACTCCAAAACAAGTCATTCCCATAAAACAATATCAAGGCGAGCCTAGGGGAATGTTGGGTTTGTTGGGCACATCATCAAGAATCTCTAACACCAAGCTAGAGGAGCTTAACATTTCAACATATGGGGGAGTTGTGAGGTGTTAATAATTTTTTGGAGTCATGTAAGTGCCCAACACTTTGGTATGGAGAGAAAATACTACATCTACAAGGTCATCATTGCTCTCTGGAAATCCAGAATGACCCGGGCATGATGTGTAGTGGAGGTATGAAATGTGCCTTCAAGGCCCGTCTTGTTGTGTGAAGGAGCACCTGGGAAAACCATCTTAAAGCCGATTTAAATTTATCAATCATCAAGGACAATGACCATAGATGCATCATTTTGGACCATACTTAATTGTTAAGGGCATAATAATACTTCAAATTGGGATCACATTCAAATATATAACTATATGAAGTCTCATAAGAGTTTTCCCTACTTGTGTTTGGGATGGCTAGATGGTCAATCCCATTAGGTGCTTCCAACCCCTAGAGGTATTTGACATGTCCTAAGTCAACCCTTCAATTCATAGGTGTTTGTGATAATAGTGGGAACTGAGGGGGAATGCTTCATGGTTAAGTGTCATGGTCATGGGAATAGTTGATGGAGGTCCATCATCTTAAGTGTATAGGTGTTTGGAGGGAGAAATCATGGAGGCATGAGTTACCCCTTTCCCTGGATTTCTTTTTCCACCCCTTTGGTGTGCCTTTTACTTCCTTTTGACAATGCCTTGATAGGGGGCATAGCTTATGTGTCCAAACTTGTTTCAATGATATGGCATTAATTTACCCCTTAATGATGACTCAACTTCTCATTCATCAGGGTTGGTAAATGCAAGGGTTCTTTATTATATGATGGAGCATCAAGTGCTCAGGAATTGGGTGATAAATAATGAGGGGGGTAGAGCTCATGCCAGGCCTTTTCCCACGTGCTAATTAATGTCCTATCAATATTTTTCATTTTAAATTTTATTTTTCTTTCATTGTGGTCATCTTATGCTTTTATCTTATGCAAACCCCAAGGTTGGACATGAATTAGATAAATGAAAAATAATGATAAGCATTGAAAGGTTATGGATAGGCTACTTCAATCCAAGTTTCTCAAGTAGTGCCCCTCCTACAACACCGGGGCATCAGAGAAGGTCCCACTGAACTAGGGTAAAAAACTAACTCCCCTAATAAGCTAAGAGAAGTAATTTTATAGTCAAGATAAAGCAATCATCTAGATCACCTCTTAATCCAACAAATTATTAACTACCCTAAATGTTGAAATGTTAATCTCCTCTAGCTTGGTGTTATAGATTCTCAATGATGTACCGAACAAACCCAACTTGCCCCTAAGCTAGCCTTGATATTGTTTTATGGGAATGACTCATTTTGGAGTCTATATGATGCTATATTACACTTCTAGCCCCTAAGAAGGTGACATAGGTCACCCAGAGCATGTTTTTAACACTTGGAGGAATTTTGAGGCACTCCTTAAGGGCTTCCCTTTAAGGATGGAGTTTATTATGATGACGGGACATACCCCTAACCCATTTCATATACTTTCACAACATTTATTTCCTAAAAATGGCATGAAGTCATGCTTCTGAAAGATGTCGATACACACATATGGGCTTTTGTGGCATATTTTTTTATTATTATGAGTTATTAGGTTGGCTTGTAACCCATTATCGTGACTCATACTCAAAATTAAACTTCTTATAGAGCTTCTAGGCTAATATTAGAGAATGATTGACCTCATATATATTGAGGATCACTCTCTTATTGTTTTTCATCATCACACTTGTATTTTTGGTCTCTTCTTGTGAGCTCGACTTAGCCTTATGTAACTCACTACTTGTGGATATGTGATATTTTGGAGAATTTTGCTACTATATATTATCTTATGTCTTGGAGATGTCTTTTTAGGATTGAAATAAGGTCTTTTTGTTGAATAATTTTAAGTATTTTACAAAAAAAAATATTATTGCTTTACATATAATGTACTATTGCTAGGATTTTTCTATGATCCATGTCCAAATGCAAATTATTTATGGAGAATTTTGGTTATTGCATGTATAATATTTTTCCTTGAAATCCATAGGAAACCTCTTAGTGTGTATTTTCTATGTAATTTATCCCCTCACAAAAAACAATAGTTAGGGTTTGTTTAAGTGGAAGCAAGAGTTCCCCCCTCCCCCCACCACCACCCCTTACTCCAAGAATGTGTGCTCTATCTCTTAAAATTCCCCGATAGAATCCATCACCAAAGTAGGATTAGGCACTGAAAAGCTTTGTGTTGATCAAAAACTTTGAAAAAAACCATAAAATTTCCTTCTTTTTTATTTTTCTAATCCTTTTAAGTCAAGTTGCTATGGTTTTTTCCTAGTTCCTAAGCAATCTATGACATTAGTGGATGGATATTTGTGTGGTAAAAACCTAAATTTTATTTTGGTGATTCTTTTAAACTCATTATCTATCCTTTTACATGGTAAAACTTCCCATTAGAGGGCTAACACCATCCTTCTCTAGACAAGTTTGTTCATTGGAAACCTTGACTCTAGCTTAGCTTCAACTTTAAGCTTATATTGAGGGCTTGCTATATTAAAATTTTGTTGATCTAATCTTTAATAACCCTTTCTTTGACTCAAATGTTTCTAGTTATTATTTTTTTATTACATATCAAAAAACCCTAGGCCATATGTGTTCTCACTAATCTAGGCGTGTGATACGTTATTACTTATTAAGAAGTATTGAGTTTTTGTCCATCATTAAGTATATCTACCTAGCTTATGCTTTGATCACCTTGAAACCTGTAAACTAGAATATCCTCTAAGGTGATCACTGGGAAGCCTCCCTTGTGGTGAAATTCCACTAAAGAACAATAGGAATATTATTGAGTTGAAAATGGAAATCAACCTCATTGTTGCAACAAGGTTTGGCCCTTGCCTAGTGAGTTCCATCATAAGGCCTGCTAGGATTTGAGGTAATAAGAGGCACTCTCAAAACCTTTAAAAAATGAATAATCAATTATAAAATGGGACAAGGCTCAAGAAAATACCTATAATTAGCTAGGACAAGATTTGGGATCATTTGACAAGGTACAACCCTCATATCCCCTCACCATGAGAGTTAAGAAGGTATATGGTAGTACATTGCCATAATTACTACTCACAAAGGGTAGATATTTACAAAAATGGTAGAAGGGATTCACTCTTGGAAAAATTCACCTTTTTTAGCTTTGTTAACCTTTTTGACCTTCGATGTGAAAGAAGGCAATTTTTTGACGTATGTAGGTTGAATTCTTAAGGAGGTAGGGAAATCTCCTACCTTCCATCAACCTCTACAACAGGTGAGGTCCTTAACTCTAAGGGGAAGGGAATTCCCACATTAAATTTCAAATTGCGAAGGAATAAATGTATAAAGAAAAAACTAATGATTAATCTTATCCTTAGGGAAGACATTTGTGTGAACCAAATTGTAGATATGGCAGGCTAAGCCCTCATTGGAAGGTTCTTTGACCATTGCATCATTGAGGCTAGTCTAAGTTCATGGATGAATGGAACATGGGAATTATAGAATAGATATGTATTGGAGTTTTATATCTAGCATGAAGGTGGTTGGATTTATATTAACATCTAATGAATACATGAATTGGGATTTAAACAATCATTAGTGGTGAGGAAATTGACTTCAGCCTTTTTGTTGTTGGAGACCCACTTTGATCAAAGTGTCAAGAAAAAAATTGTGTAGTCAGTTTTGATCAAAATACTAGGACTCTCCTTGGAATTATATTATTAAGATGTATTCAAGGATATTGAAATTTCTATTAACTCCTCCTTAAATGTAGATAAAAGTTACAAATATTAAAATTAGCCTTGATTGCTAGAATATTGGTAGAAGTAGATTTGAAGGAGGGTTTAACATAGGAAATTATGCTAAATACTTGGGGAAAAGGCTTCTATTAGCCGATGCACTATTTTGACCTCCTTTTTTTATGTGCTTGAGGGCACATACAAAGGAAATCTAGTGTGATATTCTTAGGTGAAATAGAAATCATGACCCATGAAACATATCTAGAGGTAGATACCTCGCCAACATACCTAATTGAACATAAGAACCTTGGAAGCCTCAATTAGAGCTACAATCCTCTTCATGCTCTGGTATGTCTATTAACCCCCATCCCAAAAGGAATTTTTGAATTTAAAAATCATAATCCAATGCTTATAGAAGGAAATGGACATGAACCCCCTAAAATCTTAGGCCATGGGAAGGAAATTTTTCCTATTGTGGGATTAGTAAGGGATAAAGCTTTGATTATTACCTAGGATGTTTAGAAGAAAACCTTGGGCAAGTTATTGAACCCCTCTCCTGGAACAATACTAAGGAAATGTAAAATATAGTTTACATTGGAGATCATCAATATCTAAAGATAGGTCACATCCATTTGACCATTCTAGATACCCCCTTTAATTATGATAACTAATTATGATCCTTTTGGAAGAAGAAAAAAAGGGCGAGTTAGGTCAAAATAAAGTAAGGAAAAACATCCTAGAATGGAAACACAAAACTTTGATAGAGATCTTATAAATAGTCATGCCCTATTGTTCTGTAAACTATGATGGATATTTCACTGGATATTTTTTCACAACACATCTACTAAAGTATATTAGAAAAATTGAAATATACACCATGAAGGTTAGTTTTTCCTTAGGATTATTTATTCATTAATTATTGTGGTATGCTTATGCATGCAATAGATATACTATGGAAAATAGAGAACAATGAATTAAAACTCTAGCAAACAACAATGAACACAAGATATGATCTAGGAAACTCTTACAAGAGAAAACCTAGCTAGAAGGTGAGATTGCTCTACTCTATCTTTCTTTAAATGGAAATGGATGCAAGTACAAGGGAGTAAAACACGTTGCTTGTGGGATGCTATATTACATAAATCATTTTTGTTTTCTCTCTCTCTATCCACTCTCAGTTAATTTTCTCGTATATTGAGCAAAATTGATCCAAGGGATCAAAAACATGCTAAAAAGTGAAGGTGCTCAAAATATCCTGAAACTAGCACCAAATTTTAGATATTGTCATTTTGATTCCAATGATGCTTGAATCGCCTCAATCTGACAACATATGAGGAAGTTATCACATTCTGAAGTTTTTAGCAAATAAAAAAAAAGGACAAAGTGCAGGGTTGACTTTGTAGGTGCGGATGCCACATGGCAGTCCATACGCTGATGTGGTGCTGACGCCAGCAAGATGGCTGGGTTATACGGATTGGAAGATGGGAAAATCCTGTGAGGAAAAGTTGTGAATGGGATTGTTTTTGGGCCAATCAAAGGCCAACACGTGAGCCTATCAGAGGGTGCCACATGTCCCTATGAAAGTTCGCCATGTGGCCTTAAGAATCGCACGGAAAATTTATTATGTTGACTGACAAGCTCCACGGGGTTCGACCCCATGACCTCTCATTCACGAAATAGTCACCAACCAACGAGCTATGTATCACTCCTTGTTATACTATGGCCGCATTATTATATTTATAGGAAAATGCATTAGCGGTTGGGGTAGTGGGCGGGCCAACAAGTGTGCTTGACCCTTGATTTTTTGTATCTTTTGTGACTATCAGTGAAATAGTTGGGTGGTGGGGCATGTGGCACCTTGCTCGCACCCAAGTCCTAATGACCCCAGGCCATATTTAATGCGTGGAACTGGGAGTGGGAAGTTTGGGCGGGAAGTTACTCCTTGTGTTACACTAAATTTTGCCACCATGATTGTTGATTTAGATCCTTCGCCATCCGATGAAGTGTCTCAAGTGAATCCCCTATGAAGCTTGAAGTAAAAAAATACCAGGGACAAAAGGAATTTTGTTTTTCATTGCTTAAATACCCTTTTTGAGAATCTATGCAGTTTTCCTTAACAAAATTCGCACATGTACAATTTCTTCCACTGTAAAATGCATAGATCTACGCTCTTTCTTCCACTATAAACCGTGTAGTTCTATTCATGCAGGTAAAAAAAAAAAAAAAAGTTCTAGAAGCTTTGGTGGAGGAATATTATCTAAATTCTAGACATCAAACCACTACATACTTGTGCCTCATCCCTTGGTACATAGAACTAATATCCTCTTCTTAAGCATCATATCCCTTGAGAAGAGAAAATAGAAACCTCCTCATCCTGCCTATAAATTAAGCATAGGATTGAATGAATAGGGAGACTTGGATTGGTAGAATTATGCTGTTGGTTTGGGTATGAAGAGATTGTCATCAAGGGAAGGAAAGGAGACCATTGGAAGAGGCTCGTGACATCAAGGCAACCAGGTTGTAAGCTTGTTTTCCCTTTGAATTCAATACAAATAAATTGTTCTTTCCTAATTATGTCTATTTTGATGTTATTTGGGAGATTCCTTGATAACTCACATGGTTTAGAATTGATTATTGATTCAACTATATGTTGTATGCTTAATTAGGGATTTAATTTACCTTTTCTTTCATATGTGAGATGCTTTGATCTCTTTGAATGCTTTTTTTTATGCAGATCTCTTTTGGAGCATCATGGAGAAGTTGTGGAAAGAATTTGGAAACCCTTTAAGGCATTGAGGGAAGTTGGTTGTGGAAAGAATTGAAATAACTCCTACAAGCACTTCGTTAATAGGTAAGTGATCCTTTGCATACTACATGTTTCATGTTTTAGTTATAGGCTAAGGAAAGGTAGCAATTATTTTGATGTTTGTTACTAGGTTTTGTTGAAAATCTAGGGAGATCGCTCTTATTCGCAAGAGGTATTTGTCCGCCTAAAAAATTGGCGACCAGATTGGGGATTGAACCTATAATATATAGTTTCATCATAGTCACCTTTTCCCTCACATGGATGAAGCCTCAAAATTGTTGTAAAACCTTATTGTTTCTCAACATCAACAACTTCTAACTGGTTACAATAAACTTTCTCCCAACCTATCGTCATTTGACGAAGTGATTGATCTAATTCCAAGTATAGTCAATCCAACTCTTCCATTGGAGAGTGAAACCCATATCACTCAAGTTGATGAACCATTGGTTGATCAAGTGATCGAATCAATTCCATATTTGGTCGATCCCACTCTCCCTATAGAGAGTGAAGTTAATATTGCTTAGGTTCTTATTTTTAGTTCATATTATTCTACGTTAGGGGGAATTTCACCCATTTCTATGGAGCCCCCTCCAAGTACTGAGGTTATTTCCTTTTATTAGTGTAGACTGACAGAACCTATTTTTCCTTATTCCACACCTGTCCAAGTAATTTTGAAGGCTTATGGTAAGAATGTGCGTCGCACAAATGTAGATGAAAATGCTTCTATTAGTATTTTATCCTCAATCGCTTGGGAAGCTTTGGGTTCCCCTCAACTTGTTCCTATTACACAAAATCTGTTAGCCTTTAAAATAACCATCAATTAACCTTTAAGGATCCTTCCTAAGTTACCTATTACCTTGGAAGGTAAAATTGTCTATATTTATCTTATGGTAGTCCAAGGTCCCTTGGATTTCAATTTTCTCCTTGGGAAAGACTATGTGTATGCCATGAAAGTTATCGTGTCCACACTCTTTCGAGTGATGTCTTTCCCTCACAATGGAAACATTATGACTATTGACTAGCTTTCGTTGGTTGGTTTTGATTCGACTACCAACCATCCGACATCCCATAATGTTCCTTATATGGAAGTAGTATCCACCCCACCACGGGTTAATTATGTGAAAACCTTTCCCATGCATTTAGTTACCGATGTAAGCGAGCCTCTCACTATTTTTTCAACTTCTTTTGACTCAGATCCGGTAATTGACATGGTGAACCCTATGGGGGTATTTGAACGTGATTTTCTTATCCCTATTGAGTTCTTTAACATGTGTTACTTCCAGAGAACTATTCTTCCTTCTGAAGAAGACCTCTTCGAAGCCATGATCGAGGTGTGTCCCTTGATATGTGTTTATTCTAGTTGGAATCCAGATAAAGGGATTCATGAGGATGGTTCTTTTACTATGTCAACCTCGTTAAAAAATGAAATAGGTTCCCATGGGGATATTTATTTTGTGATGTCAACCTCATTAAAAAATGAAACAGGTTCCCATGAGGATGGTTCTTTTATTGTGTCAACCTCATTAAAAAATGAAACGAGTCCTTATGAGGATGGTTATTTTACTGTTTCAACCTTGTTAAAAAATGAAACAGGTCCTTCTGAGGTCAGTTATTTTACTGTGATAAACTCATTAAAAAAATGAAACAAGGATCCATGAGGATGGTTCTTTTACTGTGTCAACCTTGTTAAAAATGAATCAGGTCGTTATGAGCATATTTATTTTCCCATGTCAAGCTCATTAAATAATGAAACAAATGCTCCCTTAATTGAGTCGAGTCTTTCACCTGATCTCGTAAATGGATCTTCATTCCATCCACCTATTAGTAACTAGTAGTATAGTTAGGTGAATGAAATGAATCTTGGGGGCACGTGTCCTTGCAATCATTATGTTGGGGGCATGAGAATTTATCTCAAGCATATTTTTTCTTTGTTTCAAGCTTGTGTAAAAATGAAACCACTGTCAAGCATAATTTTTTCTCTGTTTAATCTTGTGTAAAAATGAAACCACTCTCAAGCATAGTTTTTTCTTTGTTTCAAGCTTGCGTAAAAATGAAACCACTCTCAAGCATAGTTTTCCTATGTTTCAAGATTGTGTAAAAATGAAACCACTCTCAAGCATATTTTTTCTCTATTTCAAGCCTGTATAAAATGAAACCTATTTATGAGTCCATTTTGGTTATTATTTCAAGACTCGTTAAACTCATGAAAATCTCGAGCTTCTTTTGCTATCTTTTCATGCTCGTAAAATGTATATGAAAATGTCGATTTATTTCTGTCTTTTCCCGCTCATTAATTAAATTGAAATTCAGTAATATGAGTACACTTTTATCACTTTCTTCAGACTTGTTAAAACTTACGAAATAGCAAAATTTGGAGTTCTCTTTTAAGCCCTTTTCAAACCCTCTAAACATGAAAATATTGTTGAGCACTTGAATATTCGAACTTGAAAAAATAAATGAACAATCATCTATTCAATATAAGTTTACCCCTTTTCCAGACTGAATTAGACTATTTACAAAAAATGTATGTGTTGACTAAGCGTGGTCAATAGAGTTATCTCCTGCATCATTTTACCCTTTTTCAGGCTTGAGAGACAAAATTTACGAAAAAAGAACATTGTGGAGTTTACTTATGTTTTTCTCTTGACTCCCTAAAACTGAAAAACATCTATCTTTACTTTCTCCAAGCTCATTAAAATTTATGTTAAAAGAATTGAACGAGTTTTCCTTTTTGTGTCTTTTCAAACTATTTAAAACATGAAAACGATATCGAGTAAGCCCTACACTAGACTCGTAAAATTTAAACAGTGTCGAACTCGTCAATCATGACGAGACTGACCCACTCCTTCCTAGGGTTCGTTAAAAATACTTCAGAGGACTCGTCTGAAGGATGAGCTTATAAGACAAGAAAATGTTATCCTCCTCAAGCTTAACAAAAATAAAGAGGTACTTGCCAGTAATGGTGGGGGGGGGGATTGGGAAATAACATTTGTGTTTTGTATTATT
Organism: Pinus albicaulis; assembly: GCA_034641835.2. Taxonomy (NCBI): domain Eukaryota; kingdom Viridiplantae; phylum Streptophyta; class Pinopsida; order Pinales; family Pinaceae; genus Pinus; species Pinus albicaulis. Next base: position 254,224,316 of record CM076574.1, on the reverse strand, counting down.
AAAGGTAGTATGTCACTCTTGAGCATGATACTCTTTCATATTTGTGTCCAGATTGGGAAATCCATTTTTCTCATAGTTAATCAAACCTCATTGAAATTCTTTAGTTGGTTTTGGGTATTATCGTTGAGTAAAATGTTTTCCAAGTCAAAATGTCATGTCACTGATATGTTCAAGAGAAGTACAACCTTAGTAAAAAATACCTTATAAATCATAACCTTCAATCACGTCAGTCATCCCTAAGTCTGTCCTGAATTACTTTAATTTTTTCTTCAAAACTTGACATGAGTTTTCATGTCGCAGGCCCTCCTGCAACAAATCACTTCCTATCGACATCAACCCATTATCTAGGAAGTTGATCTAGAAACCTCTTTTTTGGAACCTTGGAGCTTGCATGCCCTAATGGCAAGTTTATCGCCTTCGATGATATGTTTTCATCATTGAAATTTGATTGAATGATTCTATGAGTGTTCGATTTCAAAACATTTAATCACACTTCATATATTGTACTGGAGTACCTTGAGAACCATTGTCATCATTGGTGGTTTCTCTCACACTTGTTAATGGTCACATCATTGACGAATAATCAATTGGTTTATGCCATGTTCGACTTCAAAACATTTACTCACATGGTCAGATTCATATAATGGATCAAGAGATGGAGATCAAGACCATGGATCCAGTTTCATCCATCCAAGCTGCGTGGAGTTATTAGATATTCTTGATTCTAAACACAGATCCATTGATGGCTACGTCCATATTGTGTCTCTTATTGACATGGATCTTCATATGTATTTCCATACCAATTCTCTGACATATTTGTACTCGAAGTATGGGAATTCCTACCTCAATGATGTTTATATGAAAGCATGATGTGGTAATCCTTGATTTTTTGTTTCAGGTGCTCAAACAATTGGTATCTAATTCGAGCCTTTGACATGATAAAGCACTTTAGTCATCAAACATATTTTATGGATTTACACTTTAGGTTGAAATCTTTTACACTAAATTTTTTCACCATGATTGTCAATTCAGATCCTTCGCCATCTGATGAAGCATCTCAAGTGAATCCCCTATGAAGCTTGAAGTAAAAAAATATCAAGGACAAAAGGAATTTTGGGTTACACTGCTTGAAAACCATTTTTGAGCATCCATGCAGTTTTCCTGAACAAAACCTGCACATGTACAGTTTCTTCCACTATAAACTGCGCAGATCTACACACTTTCTTCCACTATAAATTGCGCAGTTATGTTCACGCAGGTACAAATAAAAAAGTAAGTTCTAGAAGATTTGGTTGAGGAATATTTTCTAAATTAGAGACCTCAAACCACTATATACTTGCACCTCATCCCTTGGTATATGGAATTAATCTCATATTATTAAGCATCATATCCCTTGAGAAGAGGAACTAGAAACATCCTCATCCTGCCTATAAATTATGCATAGGGTTGAAGGAATAGGGAGACTTGGATTGGTAAAATTATGTTGTTGGTTTGGGTATGAAGAAGTTGTCATAAAGGGAAGGAAAGGAGACCATTGGAAGAGGCTTGTGACATTAAGGAAACCAGGTTGTAAGCTTATTTTCCCTTTGAATTCAATACAAAGTAATTGTTCTTTCCTAATTGTGTCTATTTTGATGTTATTTGTGAGATTCCTTGATCACTCACATGGTTTATAACTGATTATTGATTCAATTATATGTCGTATGCTTAATTAGGGATTTCATTTACCTTTTCTTTCACATGCAAGATGATTTGATCCCTTTTAATGTTTTTGTCCATGCATGTCTCTTTTGGAGCATCATGGAGAAGTTGTGGAAAGAATTTGGAAAGCCTCTAAGGCATTGAGGGAAAGTTGGTTGTGGAAAGCACTGAAAGGAATTCTACAAGCACTTCTTTAATAAGTAAGGGATCCTTCGCATACTTCATGTTTCATGTTTTAGTCATAGGCTAAGAAAAGGTAGTAATTCTTATGATGTTTGTTACTAGGTTTTGTTGGAAATCTAGGGAGATCGCTCTTGTTCGCAAGAGGGATTTGTTCACCTAACACCTTGGCGCCACTATAGGCCACAAGACATTTTGTTGAACAGTTAACAGAGGTGAGACTTTTTGTGGATAAGTATGTTGAATAGTTTGGTAAAAGGATCATATTTTGCTCATTTTTCAGCCTTTTAAGCTCAAGGAGAGCCTAGACAGGGGTTTTTGAACATTTTTGCATATTGAAGCTTGTATGTTGATGTATTGAGAATCTGAACATATAATAAAATGGTCACCACTAGAAGCTACACCTGGAGACGTAGCCCAAGAGGGGTGAAATTCATTATCAATTTGCTTGAGTTTGATGTTGCATGTTTTTCCATTTTTAACTGTTAAAATTATGCAAATTTTATTAAGTTTGTGTACTTTTGAAACCACGATCCATTGCCTAAAATACATGAACTAACTTGCAAATTCATTCATGAAACCTTCACTTTTCATTTTTGGATCAGTTTGTTATGAGAGCATGGTTTTTGTGAAGGTTTGACCAAATTTGCAACATTTTTGAATGCTTACAAGGTCTAGATTGAGAAGAGGAGAAGGAGAAATAGAAGAACATGACCCTAAAATTGGCTCAAGGAGACAACAAAATCCACAAGTCATGGCACATGAGGAAGGGCAAGGACAAGAACTGATGTATGAGGACGAGAGAGCTTTTAGAAAAGCTCTCTTTGATATTACTAAGATGGTGAAAGTGTTGTATATTGAGAGAACAACACAATTGCAAGGAGAAAATTATAATCAACCAAAAGGTGATGGTGGTAATGGGAGCAAGCCTCTACCTCCTCCACCTCCATTCTCACCTCCTTCTTCACATAGAACTACTTGCTACATCTCCAAGAGGACATACTAAGTCTCCTTTTCTTAAGCTTGATGTCAAGTTTGAATTGCCAATGTATAATGGAGAATTAAATGTTGAAAGTTGGATAATTGGGTTTGTAAAATTGAAGTTTATTGCAAGATTCAAAAGATTGATGATGATGTTATGAAGATGCATCTTGATTCTCTTCGCTTGGAAGGTGAAACCCTCATATGGACGTGGGAGGCCAGAACTCAAGAAGATTTGAAGAGAAGTGGTAAAAGTATCTCTTCTTGGAATGATTTTATAGTTGCATTAAGAAGGTGTTTTTATCCATTACATTACATGAAAAAAACAATAATGGATTGGAAAATTTTTAGATAAGCTAAAGGTTAGAGTGTCCAAAGTTACACACTAGAATTTAGAAAAATAGCATTAATCTTGGGTGTTAATTTGACCTAACAAGAGACTCTCCTTAAACATATAGGTGCATTGCATAGTTATTTAAGACATACAATACTTATGTTTAATCCCACTAATCTAGATGAAGTATGTGTTGAGGCTACTCATTTAGAATCAAGAGGAAAGAATGTTCCTCAATAGTCCAAAAAGGAACCTTTTAAATGTGGAGATAAAGGAAAGGGAAAATTTAAAGGTCAAGGCAAGAAGAATGCTACTGTTAAGAAGGAGGGAGAGAAAATTACTTGTAAACATTGTTCAAAATATGGCCATGATGAATTATACCATTATTGGAAATTACATCCAAAATTGAGACCAAAGAAGTTCAATAATAAGGAGAAACAAAATATTGCTGCCACAACTCAACAAGATTTAGGATATGATTTAGGTGATGAAACCAAAATCACAACCATGGGAATGAAAGGTATAACTTCTAATGCAAGTATTAGTTCTTCAAGAAATTCCGTTGAATCTCAAAATGATAAAGACAGAAGTGAGACTTTTCATAGCAGGGTCATTACAAAACATATAAAGGTTGATACATTATTTGATAGTGGATATCAAGTCAATCTATATTTGAAGAAATTGTTAAGAAAATTAATTTAGATACTACAACTCATACAAACCTTACCCTTTGGGTTGAGTATGTGATGATGCCAAATTGCAAGTGACAAGAAAATGTAAACTAAAATTTTCCATCGCCGCTAATTTTATAGATGAGGTAGAGTTTGATGTTGTATCATTTGATATTTCTGGGATTGTCTTAGGGAGTCCATATTTTTATGAACGAAAAACCATATTCTATCATCATGATAACACATGTCATCTTTTCAAAGATGGAGTTTAGTATATTGTTAGAGCACATCGCAAGAAGATGAACTTATCTCTTGTTAGACCAAGTCAAATGAAAAGGCTTGTGAATGCTAGTAATAATTTTGTGTTGTTGATGATAAAAGCTAAATATAATGTTGAATCTAAAGCTTTCTCGGGATGTGATTCTAAACTCAAGCATGAATTGGTTGAATTTGTTAATACTTATGACAATATGTTTAAATAACTTGAAGGGTTACCTCCAAACACAAGAATCCAACATGAGATACAATTGCAATAGGATGCACCATTCTTTAATATTGGCATGTATAGGATGTCAATTTTGGAGAATGTAGAGATTAATAAGCAAAATCAAGAGTTTCTTGACAAAGGGGTCATCAGACCTAGCACATATCCTTATGGATCTCCTGTTGTTTTGGTTCCGAAGAAAGATGGTACATGGCACACGTGTGTGGATTTTCAAGCTTTTAACAATATGATGATAAATAATCACTATCCTCTTCCTTGCATTAATTATTTTTCTAGATTAATTAGAGGATGTTGTTTATTTACTAAGTTAGACTTGCGAAGTGGTTATCATCAGATAAGTATTGCTGAAGATGATATTTGGAAAATTTCTTTCAATACAAAACAAGGATTGTTTGAATGGTTAGTTATGTCATTTGGGATTTATAATGCACCTGCCACATTCATGAGAGTTATGAATGATGTATTTTGACCAATCCTTGAAGATTTTGGCATAGTCTACTTAGACGATATTATGATTTTTAGTAAGACTCGTGAAGAGCATGTGAAGCATGTAAAGCAAGTTATAGATGTCTTGAAAAAGGAAAAGTTGTATTTGAATATGTCTAAATGTGAATTTGGGAAAACCTATTTAGCTTGATTAGATCATATTGTAGCAGGTGGTGAATTGAAGATTGATCCATCCAAATTCAATGTTATTGTGAATTAGCCTAAACCCAACAATGTAACAAAAGTTAGGAGATTTTTTAGAGCAACCCAATATTGGAGAAAAATTATCGCTAACTTCTCATTCATTGCAACACCATTACATTCTTTGAAAAGTGTGGAGTAGGTCTTTCAGTGGTCAGGCAAGCAATAGAAATACTTTGACACTTTGAAAAAGAAAATCAGAACAAAACTAGTCCTAACACTTCCAAACCTCAAGCAACCATTTGAAATTCAAACTGATGCAATCTAATATGCTATTGGAGCAGTATTGATGCAGCATGGTAAGCCAATATGTTATCACTTCGAGACATTTTCCAATGTAGTAATCAACTATCCAATTTATGATAAAGAGTTTTATGCTTTGGTACAAAGCGTGAAGAAATGGAAGCATTATTGGATGGGTAAAGAAACGATTATTCATACTGACCGTCAACCTTTGCAATATTTACAATTGCAAACCAAGCTAGAACAAGCTAGACATAATCGTCTAGCATTATTTTAGATGGATGGGTAAAGAAACGATTATTCATACTGACATCTTTAAAATCTTCATCTCAAGCAAATTGCTCAATATAACTTTCATGCATGATTGAGTTATGCTTAAGAAATACAAATGCATTAACAATAGCCCTTGATAACACATCTGCAACAGTTAATGTCATAAGGGAAGCCCATAATTCGCCTATTGCTGGTCACTTTGGTGTAGGAAAAAAAATTGCTCAGCTACAAAGGTATTGTTATTGGCCTCGCATGAATGATACTATATCAAGATATGTAAAAGGATGTTCTATGTGCGATGCTAGCAAGCCAAGTAATAGGAAATTGGGTGTGTACACTCCACTTCCTATCCCTTCCCGTCCTTGAAAAAGTATTTCTATGGAATTTGTTGGGGGACTACAAATGTCTAAAAAGGGTCATTATTATTTATATGTTATAGTGGATTGCTTCAGCAAAATGTGTGTGTTGATTCCTTGTAAGAAACAAGCTACAACTAAACAAATTGGATGTTCTTCCAAAATATATGGGTTCATCTTGGGTTACCTAGTTCAATTATTTATGATCAAGATTCTCAATTTATTGGGAAGTTTTGGTAAAGTTTATGGGAACTCATGGACACAAAGTTGAAGAAGAGCACAACATTTCATCCACAAACTGACGTCTAGATAGAAGTAGTGAGCATAATAGTAGTGCATCTCCTTCGAGGATATTTTGGTAAGCATCGTAAAATTTGGGATGAGCATTTGCATTACATCCAAGAAGCCTACAATCGTGCTAAACATTCATCTACACAAGTATTTCCATTTGAAGTTTGTATGGGTTAATTTCCAAGGTATCCTTTGGATTTCATCTTTAGTAAAGATATTGCAGTAGATTGGCATAGTGATGTGGACAAAGCCAAGAATTTTATTGAACAAATCCAATTAGTGCATCAAAGGGTATACGAACAACTAGAGAAAATCCAAGTCAAGTACTACAAAGAAGGACATGATAAGCATCGGGTTGATCATGATTTCCAAGTGGGAGATCAAGTTTGGTTGTACATCAGCAAGGAGAGATTACAAGGTGAAGGCAAAAATCTCAAGCCAATCAGATGTGGTCCTTTCAAAATCTTAGAGAAGATTGGTAACAATGCTTTTTGATTATATTTGCTACCTTATATGCAAATTTATTTTGTTGTGAATGTGGAAAATTTGAGATTGTATGAGCCTCCTATGATCGTTGGTTAAGAAGAGTATGTTCAAATTCCATCTATAGAAGTTTTTTCTCCTAAATATTTAAATGAGTTGTAGGAAGACATTGTTCTTGACAGGAGGGTAAGAACTTCACACAAAGGCAGTGTGGAGTATCCTCGTGTGGGGCTCAAAGGTACCAATCCAAACAAAGCAAGGTGAATAGAGATCAACAAAGTGAGGGAGTTGTACCCTTACTTGCTGAGTAAAAACAAAATTTTGGTGGCATAAAAACTTCCACTAGGGATGAGTGATCCAGGGGATAAAAAATATGCTAAAAAATGGAAGTGCTCACAATCTCCCAAAACCAACGCCAAATCGTAGAGATCATTTTTTAATATTCCAATGATGCTTGAATCGCTTCAATCTGACACCATATGAGGAATTTATTGCGTTATGAAGTTTTTGGAAAAAAAAAAAGGTCAAATTGCAAGGTTGACTGTGCAAGTACACATTCCACGTGGAAGTTTGTACATTGACATGATGCTGGCATCAGTAGGATGACTGGGATGTACATATTAGTAGGTGGTACAATACTATCAGGACAAGTGGTGAATGGTTATTGGCAGATTGGATTTTTTTTGGGCCAATCACACGCCACCACGAGGGTCTATCAGAGGGTGCCACATGGCCCTATGAGAGGCCTCCACGTGGTCGTAGGAATCACACCAAAATTTTGTTACGTTGACCAATAGGCTCCACAAGGTTTGAACCCATGACCTTCCATTCATGAAACAATCACCCAACCAATGGGATATAACATTCCTTTTTATACTATGGACGCATTATTATATTTATTTCCAAACGCGTTGGTGGTTGGGGTAATGGGTGGGCCGACGGGCGCACCCAACCAACCTAGTCCTTGATTTTTCGTATGTTTTCTGGTTGATGGTGTAACATTTGGAGGGAGAGGCATGTGGCACCCTGCCCACACCCAATTCCCAACAACATAAGGGCATATGTAATGCATGGAACCGAAAGCAGGAAGTTCAGGTGGGGCAGAGGCATGTTTAATTTTTTTTAATATATTTTATAACAAAACCACACAAACAACAAAGGGAGGTGTGGGTCGAACCGGTGACCTTTGCCCAGTTACTCCTTGTAGCCACCATTAGGCCATGAGACTTTTTTTGGAACAATTTGCAAACCGATTTGGTAAAACGGTTGCATTTTGCTCGTTTTTCAGTCTTTTTGAGCTCAAGAAGAGCCTAAACAGGGGTTTTTGAGCATTCTTGACATAATGGAAGTGTTATTTTTGTAGATTGAAGATTCATTTTTGTATATTTATGCATTGATAATTTGATCATATAATAAAAAGCTCACCACTTGAAGCTGGACCTGGAGACGTAGCCCAAGAGGGGTGAACTCCGTTATTGCTTCTGTTTGATGTTGCATGTTTGTCCATTTTTAACTCTTAAAGTTACGCAAATTTTCTTAAGTTTGTTTACTTTTGCAACCATGATCCATTGCCTAAAAGACATGAACTAACTTGAAAATTAATTCATGAAACCTTCACTTGTCATTTTTGAATAAAAAATGCACTCTAATAGAATGGGATCTCTTTTCTTCCTAGTGGCCGGGTTATAACACAACTTGATAGCCTACTAACGGTTAAGTTTGACTCCTTCAAATATTAAGTGTAGTTACAATATTAACTCTTATAGATTCTTCTTTGTCATGATCATGTGGCTATCCATTTTTTCATGAATAATGGGGGCTAGCCTAGCATCCTCTTGAATAATGGTGGTCAAAATAGTAAAGTCAATTTATGGGTGGCATAACTTTTGCATATAAAATTCATTTGAGGAATTTCTTGTGTCGTTGGAAAGTTATATGAGTGTAGAATAGTGCTAGTGGGTGCAACACTTAAAATACAAAATTTACACCCCTCCCCCTAATTTTTTTTGTTGGGTTAATGCTTCAAAGTACTTCTGGAAGGTTTTAGACCCCAAGTCACCAAACTAGAAACTGCTAGTAAAAATGGTCATGGGAGCTGATTCCTCCAATTTTTCCACTCTAAAAGAATCAATATGGATGAAAAATAATATAATGATATAATCCAGATCACCTATAAAAGGGTGCTTCATGATAATAATGTCATTTAACATTAGGGCTTAGATAGCCCTCAAAAGGATTTTGGAGCTCCACAAGCTAGGAGTCATCCTCATTCAACAAACAATGGGAGAAGGAAATAAAAACCAATAAGAACTCAAAAATTATTGGAGGATTGTGATTCCATTAGAATAGATGCAAAGAGTAGATTGAGGGGGTTATCAACTAGGTGGACAGAAAGACCACCAAGGTTAACTAACTCAAACACTTTTGACTTTGCTAATGTAGTTTAGGTCTAGTCATTAAAATTATCAACTTCTTATTACATTGTCAACAGATATAGCATCTATAAAAATAGGATAAAATTTTAGAAAAATTTACTTGCTTGAGAGCAACTAAATAAGGAAAATATAATTCATGGGGGAGATCTAAATTTCACAAAAAATATAGGGGGGAGATGTGCTGGTGTTGTGATAACATACCCATTAATTTTTTTATTTTTTTTTTAGGAAAAACTTAGTGGACGTGGCTCCATGGACTTGGAGGAATCTAATGTTGGAAGAGGCAAGTATAGTGAAGAGAATAAACATGTTCCTTATCTCCCATTCCCTTATCACAAACCAAGTTAGGATAAGTGTTTGGGTAAAAACAAGAGTCAAATTAGATCCTCATCAAGTTTTTATTTAAATGGAAAAGGAGGTACATAAGGAACGTAGTGATCTAATATAATTGTTGTTTCATCCTATTTTGGGCCATAATCAAGTTTTCCTTTAATAGTTTGAGAACATTTTGTTGTTGTCATATGTGGTCCTCTACTGCTTAAGCCTTTACAATCCTTTTGAAAGATAATGTGATGGATATTGGATGATATCCACAAAGTGCCATAAATGGTGACATTTTTTATGAAGTATGGAAGGATGTGTTGTACCACCATTTTGCTAAGGGAAACCATTTGACCCACTGTGCTTGTTTATCAGATGCAAAGCAAAGTAAATGTCCCTCCAAACATTTATTCATAATATTTGTTTTCCCAACAAATTGAGGATGGTAAGATGATATGTGAGCTAATTGAATACCCAAACAAGAAAATAATTCAATCCAAAAATATCCAATGAACATTGGATCTCTATAATTTACAATAATCTTCTTATTCCATGTAGCTTTTGGATTGTTTCCATGAATTCCTTTGTCGTTGTACTTACTTTAAAAGGATGAAAAAAGAGTAAAAATGGGCATACTTTGTGATTTTATTTACCACTAACATTACGTCACCTTTCCCTTCATATTTGGGTAAACCTGTAATAAAATCCATTGAAACTTCTACCTAGTGTTGCCTTTGTATCGCTAATGATTATAGGAGCCCTAGGGTCTTGATTGTCTCTCCTTTATTTTGTTGGCATACTACACATTCAACCAAAAAATTTTGCAAATTTTCTTTAATACCTTCCCCCAAAAAAGTATTTCTTGATCATATGGCATGTCTTCAAGAACTCTGAATGTTGTCCTATAGGAGAAGTGTATAATTCCAAAAGGACCTTCTGTTTGGGTTGAGAATTCTTACATAAGTATATGCAATCTTGACACCACAACAAATCATTCTTCCACATAATTTTCTATTGCATTGGGGTCCTCCTGTAGTTGTTGAATGATCTTGCAAACTTTCTCATATTGGTTCCATTCTAACCTTGCTTCTTCAACCTAGTCAAATTGTTGCATGGAAATAATGCATAGTACAGTCTTTACATGTTCCTCTTTACTTGAGAGTGCATTTGCCATGATATTTTGTTTTCCCATTTTATAGATAATTTCAACGTCACAACCTAACATCTTGGTAACCCTTTTTCGCATATCTTACGAAGATAACTTTTATTCCAAGAAGTACTTCAAATTATCATGATTTGTTTTTACTTTGAAGTGTCTTCCTATTAGGCGTGGATGACATTCCTTAACTACATGTAGTATGGCCAACATTTATTTTTGATAGATAAATTTGAGTAATTTTTTTTTTCCTTTAAGTTCACTACTTTTAAAAGCAAAGAGACTTCCTTTTTGCATAAAAATTGCACCAATGCCTTGGCTTGAGGAATCACACTCCACAATGAAGGTTTTTGTGAAGTTAGGTTTCATTAGGACGTGAGTTGTGCACATAGCCTCATTAAGTTTTTCAAAAGCTATGGTTGCTTCTTTAGTCCAAGAAAATGCTTCCTTATTCGATAATTTTGTTACAGGTGTTGATATTTGACCATAATTCTTGAAAAAATTATGGTAATGTCCTTCTAATCCTAATAATCTTCTGAATTTCTTCAAGGTATTGGGGATTGATCATTCCCTCGTAATTTTGATTTTGTTGGGATCAAATTTGTTGATTTGAATTTCATCAAGGTATTGGGGATTGACCATTCCACCAACACTTTTGGCATTAAATATAATAATGCAACCATAGTATAACAAGGAGTGTTATAGCTGATTAGTCAGGTGACTGTTTCATGAATGGGAGGTCATGGGGTCAAACCTTGTGGAGACTATCGGTCAACATAACAAAATTTTGACGTGATTCCTAAGGCCACATGATGGCCTCTTATAGGGCCATGTGGCGCCCTTTGATAGACCCTCGTGGTGGCTTGTGATTGGCCGAAAAACAATCCCATCTGTTAATAACCATTCACCACTTGTCCTCACAAGATTGTCCCACCTGCTAATATGTACATCATAGTCATCCTACTGACGTAAACACCATGTCAGTGTACGAAATGCCATGTGGAATTCGTACCTGCACAGTCAACCTTGCACTTTTTTTTTTTTTGCCTAAAACTTCATAACACAATAACTTCCTCATATGGTGTCAGATTGAGGCGATTCAAGCATTGTTGGAATTAGAACGACGAACTCTATGATTTGGCTTTGTTTTGGGAGATTGTGAGCAATTTCAATTTTTAGCATATTTTTTATCGCCTGGATCACTCCTCCTTTTTCCCTTTGGACAAGTCATTAATACTGTACATGCTTATCTTGTTCTAAGAACACGCATACAATAATTACCTTTTGTAAAACTCCCACTTGGTGTAGATCAAAGTATTGCTCCACTTGAAATATCCATGTTATAGGAATTTTACCATCAAACTTCTTCATATCGATATTTGGAATGTAGTGGTTCCTTGGTGTTGACTTGAAGCCCTAATGATGAGGATCTTGGAGTGAAAATTCATAAATGTGGTTTTGTGATTCAATATTTGTCCTCTCCAATAGTGATAAAACACTCCTCATAAGTGATCATTGAGTTCCAACATAATTGTTCTCCTTATTTTCATGATTTCCTTGGATCTCAATATCTCTTTTAAGAAGACTTTCCAGGAGTAGCTTTTCCATGAAACTCATGGAATTTTTTATTTCTTCCTTCATCTTCTTTCCCATTTCATCCATCATCTCTATTTTATGGTTTTCACGAGAACCTAATAAATCAACCTTTTTCAACACACTAACATCCATTTAATTAACATTCTTCTCTAATTTGGAGAACCTAAATTATAAGTCTTCACTTTCTTCATGGTTCCTAGATGAGCCTTTAGGACATTTAATTGGTGTTATCTCACTCTATCCTCTTAGTCTATACTCCACTTCCATTTTCAAAATTCTTTCTTGTAAAGTTTTGAATTTTGCCTCTATTTCCTCTAAAACTTCCTTGTTTCTCTCCATAATAAGTTCCATATGTAGCTTCCTATGCTTGAGCTTTTGTGCTTGTACCTTAGATTTTATCAGTTGTCTCTGAATAAATTGCAAGTCCCTTGAGTGTTTTTTCTCCCAATCCTTTTTGCATCCCTTGAATATCTTTCTAACCTTCGAAAACATTTGTGAGTATTGGATATTTGATAGCAAGTGAACCTATTTGGGTGCCCATGTATATTCACTATCCTCATTGATTCAATCCTGTGTGCACTTCTCGACCTTGTCCCTTGAAGGCACATAAAAACATTCAAACGAACACCAATGTTGCTACCCATTGATTGTTTTCCACCTTGCAAAACACATAAGGGGAAATACAAACATATATACAAAATTTTACATTTCTTTGTAGCTAATGATGGAGGGCAGCTAAAAAATACGAAGGGAACAAAACTTGATTTATACTAGGCACAATATGACAGGCACCTAGTTGTCGCATCCTCAGAGGGAACAAATGCAGAGACATCTGCAATAATAAATTAACTCAAGAGAACTAAGGCATAGAAACATTGATTTGTCAATAGGTTGTGACATCATGATATGCCACTTATTCAATGAAAGTATATGGAGCATGTGATATTTATAGTTAGAGTTGTGGTTCATCAAAGATAACATTGAGAATGGACTCTTCCCTCTTTTTCTATAGAGTTGCGATTTGAAAACTGTAGACTTTATTTTCCATCTTGTTTGTCAAGGCATTGAATGAACGAAAAACATTTTGACTCAAAACTTTCTACCATTATTTGAGCTCTAAGAACTATCTCGTTCAAGTGGATTTCTCAAGGTAGCAATCAATTAACCATGTGTTTGATTATGTCCAAGGAGTTCCTTATTACATGGGCCTATTTTATTCCTTTTTGCTTAGAGTAATTATTGCTCACAAAGGAGCGAGCACTTATGCTTGGTTATTGGTGGTCTCCCCTAAGCCCCATGCAAAGGCTTCTTCTTCCTTTACTTGCCATCTCTAGAAACACATTTTATTTTTTTTATCTCAATTGAAAATGCAAAATTAAGAAAAGCACATATATAAAAGTATTATGCTAAAATAATTATTTAATATAAAAAAAGAGACTTTTATTACAATTAATTTGGATACAATTTTGTTTTACATGTTTGTTGTTTTCATTGAAATTAAAGAGATCATAATTTTTGTTATTTAAAATGCAAATTTAAATGTGTAAATGAATTTAATACCTTGAAAAACTCTAAAACACTTAGATTGTACACCTTCTATAATTCAAATCTATAATTTGCACAAATTCCATTCAAATTTCAAATAAAAAATTGACACACACACACATAACAAAAATGTAACACATTTAGCCTATGCAATTAATTTATTTCGTAGTCTAACTAAGAGATTAAATGACCTTTTCCTAAACACTTTTTCTCATCCGTTGAAAATCCGACATAAATTTTTAAAAATCACAAGGTTAAGTTGTCTAATTTGCAAAGAACAAATACTTAAAAGTTTTTTACCTCACTAGATCTATATATATGTTCAAAAGTACATTTTAAATAATAAGAAATCACAATTTTACTAAAAAAATGTATTACTAAATTCTAACTTAGAAAAAATCATTTTATCTATTAATTAGACTAAATCTTTATTTATTAATTTGTCATTATCCTTAAAGTATCACCACTAATTATAAGTTATTAGTTTGTCATTATCATTAGACCATCACCACTAATTATAATTCATTAGTTTGTCCTTATCCTTTAACCATCCATCGCCACTAATTATGCTCAAAACAACGCTGTGAAGATTTCCCATCAATCCTTCGGGTCCATGGTGTGTTCTTGGGCAATGAATTAATTAATGTGGAGAGCCCACATGATTCCCAACAATTGATTAAATTTCTCTAATGGTAGGGTGTTCATTTGATTTTAGCATCCCAATATGCACATATTTATTTCTTTAGTATCCCAATATGCACAATACCAATACCACTAATAGTTCTCATAAGTACACATATATATATAAATCGAAAAGAGCTATTACCTACCTTTAATTATTATATTTCCCATAGAAACATTATAATCATTCTTGCTAATTATCATTAAAATAAAATAAATTTTAAAATGATTAATTTCAATTCCTTAAAACGCAAATTAAAAGATAATATTATTTCCAATAAAATGCTCTCCCAGCCATATCCCATTCCATGTCGCTTACTTTCTCTTAAAGTTCTCCACTGGAAAGGAGGATTGAAGAAAATAAATAATAAAATGTAATGATAGATAATTCAAGAAAATAAATAATAAATGATGACTTCAATTCCATTTTTAATGATTATTATTACATTTTTATTAAAAATATAAAATTGACGACTTCTTAAATCAATAATAAATATTTTTTTTAATTAAAAAGCAAGCTATTATAACAATAAAATGTGACTTCTTACAATTAAAGGAACAAAGTTTTTATACTTTGCCAATCATAAAATAGCTTAATTAGAAAAACTTATTGTAACTAACACTAACCATGCTTAGATTAGAGAGCATTAATGATACCAATCGACGGCAGGCTTCTTTTATTTTTTAATTTATGAATGTCAACCTGGTATGAGATCAATGTGATTTTAAAAAAAATGAATATTTTTATTTAATTAAAAATAAAAAAAATGAATGTGTTAATTTAATATTAATGGCGGTGTGAGCAGCTAAATTAAAAAAATGTTTATTATTTATTATTATTATTAAATATGAAAATGTTACTTTATAATAATTATAAAGATAAGAGTTTATTAAAAAAATAGAGTATATAGTGTTATAAAAGTAATGTGTTTTTTATAGTAAAAGTTTTGGTCTAATTTGTTTAGAATTTAATAAGGATTTGTTGGAATCACAAGTTTGAGTTGTAAATTCTTCATAGTCTAACTGCCCAAGGGTTTTTCATATTGTTGAATCCATATATATTGGCAAAACCACATTTTAAATAACAAAAGATCATTAGTTGACCAAAAATTGTTTCGTTGAATTTCGACCAAAATTCCAAAACGTAGAATAGTTAGATGATGTCTAAATAAAATGATCAATTGGTTGTTACATAAATATGAATATGTATATGTTTGATATTTCTCTCACAAGTAGTTTAACTATTTGATATATTTGTTTCTTTTTTTGGTTGATTTTTGCTCGAAATTTAGTGGGGATTTCTTAGAATGGTAAGTTTGAGCTCCGTAATATGCATGATTTGAGTGTCCCATGAGTTTTTTAGGATGCCGAATCAATTTGTGCATTGAAAAACACATTTTAAATAACAAAAAAATCACAATCTCACAATTAAAAATAAAAATGTGGAAGGGTTAGACTACACATTTTTTTCATGTACTTTAGTTGTGTTGTGTGTGTGTATGTATGTGGATAATAAACATGATAATAACCAATTGATTTCATCATGTCTAGTATTTTGAAAGAGTTTCCATGACTTCAAAGTCTCTTCTCATTTTTTGCACTATCCCACATTGGATACAAGGTTTGGTTTGTGACAACAAATAAGTTCGAACATACTATGATCTTTATCTTAATGAGGATGTCCATAGAGGTTGTATCCCTATTATTAAAATAATGGTCATTATTGCAAAGGTGAATATGTGCATTTTTTGCACTATTCCACATTGGATACAAGGTTTGGTTTGTGACAACAAATAAGTTCGAACATACTATGATCTTTATCTTAATGAGGATGTCCATAGAGGTTGTATCCCTATTATTAAAATAATGGTCATTGTTGCAAAGGTGAATATGTGCATGGAAAATTTTAGGGGCTAATATATGGTGGGCTTATTTTTCATGATTTTTCCAAAAAAAAGATTTGCCAATTTCCATTTTTTATAAAAATGATTCGCCCAAATTTTACAATATAAATTTATGTTAACTTAAAAATTGCCAACATTATATAGAGAGTATACACAAAATCATTATAAATTTGAATAACTTTACAAATACATCAATAAATATTTTATAGTTTGCTTAATACGAACTATTGAGATTCGCCAACGTTTTAAACTTCAAGATAATTTTCCATCCTTAAAATTTTCCCTAAATATGTGTGTTTACGTGGCCTCCACCTCTTATGTGAGATGTGTATTGTTGGTGCATGCATTTTTTAATGCATGGATTTAGAGCTATGGATAAACCTAAGGGCATTTAGTGTATATGGATTTAACAACTTAGTATTGCCATTCCAACAAATTTTTGCTAAAATTCAAACAAAACCTATATAAAAATATGTCTAGCAAAAGAAAAAAAATGTAGAATGATTGGACTATGGTATAGACAATAGAGAATCTCACATATATGATATATTGGAATAATTTCCACAATTTTAAAATCTTCTCTCTTCTTATATGCATCCACGAAATTTGTTTCACAATGTCATATAAGTCCCAAAATACCATGATCTTTATGTTAATGATAATATTCAAAAAAATAATAAATATTTTACTAACGTAAATGCTATCTCATATTGGTTATAAAATTTGATCATATAAATTCCAATCTACTATAATCTTTATGTGAATGTGAGTTCTCATAAAAACAATAACTCTTCTATTAAAATAAATGTTATCCCACATTAATTTTATACTTAATTATATCCTTTCAACTTATCCTAAACACTGGTTAACAATCACGTGCAAAGCTAGATAACCATCAAGTGAAATCAAAACTCCTTACAAACCACTAGCTTTGAAATAAAAACTGAAACATGCAAATAAACTAAACCCATGACTTTTAAAAATATCAAACATGTGAAAGATAATGGGCCATATCTAAAAATTTGAAACTAGACTTTAATCTAATTATAAATATGCAAAGCTACTAGACCATCTAATATAATACCACCTCCAAATCCACAAATCAAAACTGAATGACAATCTAATATAATACCACCTCCAAACCCACAAATCAAAACTCAATGATAAAGGATGCCCATACATTGACTTTAAAACCATGTATATGGAGCTATACTTTAAACAAAATAAAGAAGTGAAGCTATACAAATACCTCTATCCTCTAGGACTTCAACGGGACAATCACCATCTTAAGTCCTCAAATAAGTGGGGTCATAACAATTCGATCTCAATTTTATAATATGAGGGGATGATGAAGAAACTTGGAGGATAAGGAACTTGGATGATGCTATTTGACCTCAAGATTCCCCACACTCAATGTACCCCTGCTCTCCATAAAGTGGGCAGTAAAGGGAGGGTAGGCAGGGCTAATCTTACAATGAAGGAATGTGTGTAATGTAATACATACAACTTAGGTGTTTGACCTCAACCAATACAAAAGTAGGAAGTGGGTGGTTGGGGGAAAGGTGAATGGGAGGAAGTCACCTTAGAAAGATAAAAGGGGGTTTTTGAGTTTAGAGTAGATATGAAAAGTTAACCTAATGTTTGTTTTATGTTTCTTACCTACCCAATGTTTGGATAAGTAATTTCTTTAGTTTGGGATAGGACCCACACCCATGCCAATCAAAACTCAAAATCCTGATGTATAACCTTAGAAATTAAGCAACCAGCATGCTCAAAGCACTATCCCTTCTTTTTGTTAAATTTATAATGTGACATGTCATGCTAAGCCCCAAGAAGGCGGAATAATGACATGTCCTTTTTCTTCGCCTAAAGACCTGGCCTTGCCAATAAGAAAATGATTATTCATCTTGAAAATAAATAAAAAGAAAGGTGGAAGGGGCCAGAAAACCAAACCCTAATATAATTATCCGAAACATTAGTGTGGTCAAGGGGGCGGCTGGATTAGGTTCGATTTTTTGTCCGTTGGTGGCCCTCGCTTTTTTTCTCGATTTGACTGAAAACTTCACTCTATTTGACCGCTGCCTGAAGTCCGCGTCATTTGAAATCCCCTCCTTTAATTCGCGGACGCGACGCGGGATTCCAATTCGGTTAAGCGCGGATTTTGTACCTTTTGTGCCCGGCCAGGTGGCCACCCGGTCACCAACGGGAAATAAATGTACGGAGCCCCACTTTCCACCGGGCTTTCCGGTCCTTTGTTTCATCTCATTTTCATTTTGATTTGGTATGTCCTGGTGGCGCGTGGGAATATTATTATATATGCGGACGCGTCGGGAAACTGCATTTCCTTTTGTATTTGCATTTGCATTTCATGTCATGTCAGCGGTAAAATTTCAAATTATCCAGCCCCTTTCCTCGATTTTCGTCCCGGTAAAATTTGATTTTTTTTTAATCCCCGGGCACAGGTTTAACGTCTCTTAATTTAGTTGTATGTGGGCGTCATTTGCGTTAATTGGAGGTGGTTTCATTTAATTTGGGCCCGCGTCAGAACGTTGTGAAGCATTTGATCGGCGTGTGTTTCCAGGCGGGCACTAAAGCAAGGGGAGGGGGGGTAGGCTTTACTTTCTGCTCTGCGCAAAGAACGTTGAAATCAATCGCCCTGGCTGGTCTGGCGTGACTGCTGGATTCAATTTCTTCATGGCTTTCTTCACATACCCAATCTTTCTCGGTTCAGAGCTGTGATCTTTACTTTTAGCAGGCACAGTCCTGGTTTGTGTTTCCAGTGTTATGATCTGAGTGAGGTTCGTTCTTTTTCTCGTGACCCAGGCTCGATACTTGCCCGAACTTTCTGAGGTGAGTACTTTTACTTTTATTTCGTCTTTGCTGTGTCAGGGGTTCTGGGACTTGGCCCGAATTTGCTCTTGATATGTGACAAGGGTTGTATGTTTTTTGGAGGGTTTCATATTTGTTTTAATGTGGCACTTGCAAGGTCCAAACCTGGGTTTTGACATAAATATTTTCAGAGAACTTGTGGATTCATAGTTTCTCCCTTTTTCTGAGTGGGTATTTTCGTTTTGTTCGGAAATATGCAAATCAGTGGCCAAAACCTCAATGGTTAAGGCCGATCAGTAATTTTATTCCGAAAATTTGATGCTTTGGTCTCTCCATGCTTACCCTGACTTGAGATGGGGTTTAGGTGTCATCTTTTTACCCTTTCGAATCCCGGGTTTTCAAGATTAGTATGTTTTTCCTCATTTAAGCTGTAAAGGCTCTTAGAGAAGCTCCATTTTTATGGAACTGGACTTCAATAACCCCTTTCAAGCGATCTGGCTTTACATCCTAAAACAGTATCGCATTTGACCGGTCATATACGACTCTGAAATTCTTCTTGTTTTGATTCATGATTTAGTGATTTTGTTTTACAGTTATGGGTTTTTAAACATTAAGATCGTTATCTATATTGTAGGGTAAAATGAGGTAGACACTGCTGTATTTTAACTGCAACGTAGACTAATTCTTCGTTTGAAACGGTAAGTCTGTTGTTGTTAAATTAGCTATTTTTGGTGGTGTAATCAGGTCTGCCCTATCCATAGCTTTACTAGATTTTCTCTTATCTGAAATTTTAGATCCGCACTGCAAAATTTACCCATTAATATGCTGATTTCACTTTTCATGATATTTTGAAGGCATGCTAGAGAAGCTCAACCTTTTCTGTGTGCTTATCGTGTTCTTTTTTCATTCTATATTAATCTATTTTCAACTGTTGTAGCTTGGGTTCCTTCTTTTGAAGGGAAAACATTGTTTACCTTTGTGGACGTTTTCCATTCTAAAATTTGCACTGGTGCAACATTTGGTATCATGAAATTTGGTTCTCATGGTCTTTCTTAAGAAAATGAAATATTTCTGAAGGGAATCGTTAGTCATTAGGTTACAGCCTTGGGTTCTGTTTTATTATTTGTCGATTAACCATGACGATGGTCTTTGTTGAATACCGTTGCAAAGATATGAGGCGAGCTTTTCTCCGGAGGCCGTTCACCTGTTTTTTGATGCATTAGAGTATTTGCTGTATGGATTATTACGATATTTACTACTTTGGCTTGCGATGTTTGGTTGTGTTCTCATCTTTCCCAAGCATATTTACCATAATTGTTCTTGCTTACTGGATTGTGGTGAAAACATGTTGTCTAGTGTTCAGGTTGTTTTATTCTTTAGAAATGATTCGGTGCCTTTTGTTTATCTGCCTACTTTAGTTTTGAATTGCCTACTTATAAATGTGATATCCTGAATAGGTGGAAGATATCTATACGTTTGAGGTCTATTTTGAATAGCCATGTGTGGAGGCCCAGAACATTTGAAGCCTGCCAGCCCAAACGAAGGAGAAGATAAAGTCAAAATGGCCGAGAATCAGTCTCTCAAGGTGAAAGAATTGTCTGAAACTTGTTCAAGTCTACATGAATTAGCTGCTAATAATGACCTTATTGGCTTTAAGAAAGCAATGGAGGAAGAAGGGTCAAAGATAGATGAGGTTAACTTTTGGTATGGGAGGCAGAATGGTTCTAATCAGATGGTCTTGGAGCAGAGGACTCCATTGATGGTTGCTGCACTTTATGGCAGTGTAGATGCACTGAATTACATCTTATCCATTTATGTAACTTGTGGAGCAGATGTTAACCAAGCCTGTGGGTCAGATAACTCCACTGCTTTGCATTGTGCGGCTGTGGGAGGGTCTGCCTGTTCAGTTGAAACTGTAAAATTGTTGCTTCAGGCAGGCGGTGATGTGAATCGCTTGGATGCTTATGGTAGAAGACCAGCAGATGTCATTATGGTTTCTCCTAAGTTAACTGAAATCAAAGTCAAGCTAGAAGAAATGTTAAATGCAGCTGGTAATGGTCAAGCCTCTCTGACTAAGTTGCCTAACATGGTTTCAGGGCCACCTGGGTTGGAGTCAAAGGGGATGGAGTCCCTGTCCCCATCACCTTTGTTGCCTCTTTCAGTGTCTTTAGAAGCATGTAATAATAGATCAGGTTATGTGAATTCTCCAACATCTTCGCCAAAGTCTATGGAGGCATTAAAGGGTTTCGGTGATGTTAATGAGAAGAAAGAATACCCTGTGGACCCTTCTTTTCCAGACATAAAGAATAGTATCTATACTACAGATGAGTTTCGGATGTTTTCCTTCAAGGTGCGGCCATGTTCACGGGCATATTCTCATGATTGGACTGAATGCCCATTTGTGCATCCTGGTGAAAATGCCAGAAGGCGGGACCCAAGAAGGTATCATTACAGCTGTGTTCCTTGCCCAGATTTTCGGAAAGGGACTTGTAGGCGCAGTGATGTTTGTGAATATGCACACGGTGTTTTTGAGTGCTGGTTACATCCAGCTCAATATAGGACACGGTTGTGCAAAGATGGGACTAATTGTTCACGTAGAGTTTGCTTCTTTGCTCACACATCTGAAGAACTACGCCCTCTCATTGTCTCTACTGGGTCTGCTGTCCCATCCCCAAGGGCATCGTCATCTCTGGACATGACGTCTGTCATGAGTCCTCTTGCTCCTGGTTCTCCCTCTTCAGTTTCAATGATGTCACCTTTCCTATCAAATCCTCAACAAGGCAGTGTGCTTACTCCACCTATGTCTCCATCGGCATCCTCTGTAAATGGATATGGAGGCTGGCCACAGCCTAATGTACCAACCTTACACCTTCCTGGTAGCAATGTTCAAACCAGCCGTCTTAGAGCAGAACTTAATGCCAGAGACATGCCTGTTGAGGATTCTCCTCGAATGTCAGACTATGAAGGGCAACTCCTCAATGATTTTTCTCCACTCTCCACACAAGCCAGGATGAATGCTGCTGCTGCTGTTCTATCTGGTGGTGGGAACACCACAACAAGGTCTGGAAAATACAAGAGTCATGGGATCAATACTGTTGCTCCAACGAATCTTGAAGATTTGTTTGCCTCCGAGGTAACATCTCCTAGAGTAGCAGTTCTTGAGCCTTCCATATTTTCTCAGATGAGTCCCCAAATGCAAGCTCATAAGACTGCCCAGGCATATATGCAGATTCAAAACCAGATGCTGCCTCCTATAAATACACAGGCATTTTCGCAGGGAATTACACAGATGCAGCAGGCTGCAATAGAACCTCAGAGCCCTGGTCATTCTTTGATGCAATCACCTTTCCAATCTTCCTCGTATGGATTGGGATCCCCTGGTAGAATGTCACCTCGTTGTGTGGATGTGGAGCGTCATAATACATGTGGGTCTCCCTTATCACCAGCTATGGCTGCAACCATAAATTCAAGAATTGCTGCTTTTGTTCAGAGGGAAAAACGGAGCCATAGTTCTCGTGAATTGGGAGCTAATGTGAATACCAGTTCATGGTCTGATTGGGGCTCTCCTACAGGTAAGGTTGACTGGGGAGTTCAAGGAGAAGAGTTGAGCAAATTAAGAAAGTCGGCCTCATTTGGCCCCCGCAGTTACGAAGAACCAGATTTGTCTTGGGTTCAAACACTGGTAAAGGAAACTACACCAGAGGGTAAAGATGGAGGAAATGTAGGTTGTTCTGGGGAAACGCCACACAAGGGGCAAATAGAAAATGTTGACCATTCAGTTTTGGGTGCCTGGATTGAACAGATGCAGCTGGATCAGATTGTAGCTTGAGATTATGATTATTTATTTGGAGTGGTGGTAGGGTGGGATAGGCTCATTTAAAATTCAATTTTTCATTTTTTTACTATTTCTTTTTATAAAATTCCCCATTTTAGTTTAGGAAATGGTCTGGTTTTCTACCTATTATCAGAATTATACCTGCAGGAAATTTGGGAGGAAAGCGTGCAAAAAGTAGATAGGGATGTGTTATCCCTATCAACAGGTTGACAAGCAGAAAATCACTTGGGGGTGGTAGACCAGAGAATGACACTATTTTTTGTCGACATGGCAACTGAAGATGCTGTTTTCTTTACTTATCATTAACAACCGTATATATATTTATTTTGAAAGAACTGAGCAGAGAAATGTTGTCAGTTGGTTCCTCTGCGCAAGGCCTTGGAAGAAATCCAAGATGTGGCATCTTGGTGCATTTTTAATTTATCAAATGTGAAATCCATAACAGGTTTCAGTGAGTGACTTCTGAGGTTGTATTTGGAAAAACCTATGATGTTGGCTGTCTACTGCTATTTTTCTGTGCCTAAACTGTCAACTAAAGTTTGCAGGTGGCAATTTTGTGGCAGCATTTTTGCAAATTGAAGCGGATGATCTGCACCTGCTATATAAGTTTTCGAGTCTGTAGAATTTGATGGTCCAACATGATTTTCTAGTTGATATATTTGGTAGGCTTTGCCAAAGTAGTGGCATGTACATTTTGAAAGAATTTAAAGAATGGCAATCCATTGTTTTGCCATGTAGCTTCACTTTATTGATTAGGTGGAAAGGAATTTTGAGACACTCCAATTTGTGCATACATCTGTTCTGAACTGCAATATCAGTAGTCTCTTGTGATGTCATTAAGGCTACTATGCTCTAAAGGGATTCGCCTAAAACCATAAGTGGCCTTAGATAAGGTACCATTGTATTACCTTTTATTGTTTGGATATTTTTATTTATGAAAGTGAATTTATTTTATAATTCTGTTAGTCTGGTGAGCTTCTTCCTTGTTTTGTTTTTGGCTAGGAGAATCTTGTGTTTTCGTATATACATTTTTAATTTTAATTTCATCTCACCATGTGATATATGTTTCATATCTCGAAGGCAAAGTTGTAGGAAACCAAGTTTTCTCATGCCTTGCGGAAAATCAATTATTTTCTAGGGCAATATTTTGTGTTTGTTCAAAAACTGATTCCTAATTTTTAACGTTTACGCTTTATGCATTGAATCTAGAAATGAGACTATATATGCCAAATGCAAGTCTTGTTGTGGGATAGGTATATTGGTTTTCTAGGTGCAGCTGTCTTATTTAAAAGTTGTACATTCATCCTAATATATCTACATTGTGCAATTCATTTTGGCTTCTACATTGTTCTAATATTGTGCAAGTAAAAATTAATTCATGTTGGCTTTTGTGGATTAGATATATCATATAACATTAGTTTCATACTGACTTTTGTGGAATAGCTATCTCCATGGTGCAAATGGCAATTTAGTTCATGTTGGCTTCTACATTGTTCTATATTGTGCAAGTAAAAATTAATTCATGTTGGCTTTTGTGGATTAGATATATCATATAACATTAGTTTCATACTGACTTTTGTGGAATAGCCATCTCCATGGTGCAAATGGCAATTTAGTTCATGTTGGCTTTTGGAAGTAATAGATCTTTACATATATTTTTCTCTGACTAGTGGAATAAATATCATGTCTTTCAGAATATCATAAGTGATCTATATTCATTACAATATCATAAGTGATCTATATTCATTACAATATGTTTCCTCAGAAGAAGCTTCACAGAAAATAAAAAACCCCTCTATTTGTGCATCAAATGAAATTAAACTTCTGGGGGTTCCTGGTTTTTGGCTCCAAGGCCCAATGTTGTAAGTGAGCTATATTAATAACAAGAATTCAGGGAAGGGTGTGTTTTCCAAAATAAACTTTTCTCAAAAAAACTTAATAAAACACTTTTAACTTGGAATTAAATGAAATTAAAGTACTGGGGCTCCCGGTCTTGAGGTGCACATGATAGATAGTGCGGTGCCTCGACAAATTCTGTAGTTGCTGAGTGTTTTTTGCGTGAGAAGCAATTTCTTAAGTGTAGCATTGTTTCAAAGAGAAACATACATGGCAAGATAACAAAAAACTCATTATAAGGCTCTTTTATTTCTCAGAAGAAATTATAATTACTAATTAGTGTAATCCCGAAATTTTCCTCTTCAAAAAATGTCTTTGGCAGAGAGGGAGAGATATCATGCGTAGAAACAATATATTTTCCTGACCTTTTGGCTTTTGAGGTTCATATGTTGGAGCTGTTTTTAGTTCCTGTCTAACAGGATGCCCAATTCATCAACGACTAATACATGTAAGGAAATATATAGCGTATATCCCTGACTGTCTTGTGCATCACCCAAAGTTAAGATGTCTCTTCAGAAATTTCCTTTTTAATAAGGGAGGCGTTTTCACAGAAATACCACATGACATATCTCTACAAATACATACCAAGAAATACGGTGCATCTTTGACTGGCCCAATTTTGGGTAGGAGGGATAATGGTAGAGGTACTTTTAGTGCCTGGACAAATTCTTGAGTTTTTTGCGGTTCTTTGCTTAAGAAGAAATGGTCGCTTGGTGTAGCATTGTTGCAAAGAGCAATATATATGGCAAGATAAAAAATAAACTCTTAAAAGTGACAAGTCACTTTGGTATAGATACTTTTAGTGCCTGGACAAATTCTTTAGTTTTTCAGTGTTTGCTTAAGAAGAAATGGTCGCTCAGTGTAGCATTGTTGCAAAGGGCAATATATATGGCTAGATAAAAAACAAACTCTTAAAAGTCACTTTGGTATAGATACTTTTAGTGCCTGGACAAATTCTTCAGTTTTTCGCTGTTCTTTGCTTAAGAAGAAATGGTCACTCAGTGTAGCATTGTTACAAAGAGCAATATATATGGCAAGGTAAAAAACAAACTCTTAAAAGTCACTTTGGTATAGATAATTTTAGTGCCTGGACAAATTCTTTAGGTTTTCAGTGTTTGCTTAAGAAGAAATGGTTGCTCAGTGTAGCATTGTTGCAAAGAGCAATATATATGGCAAGATAAAAAACAAACTCTTAAAAGTCACTTTGGTATAGATACTTTTAGTGCCTGGACAAATTCTTTAGTTTTTCAGTGTTTGCTTTAAGAAGAAATGGTCACTCAGTGTAGCATTGTTGCAAAGAGCAATATATATGGCAAGATAAAAAACAAACTCTTAAAAGTCACTTTGGTATAGATACTTTTAGTGCCTGGACAAATTCTTTAGTTTTTCAGTGTTTGCTTAAGAAGAAATGGTCGCTCAGTGTAGCATTGTTGCAAAGAGCAATATATATGGCAAGGTAAAAAACAAACTCTTAAAAGTCACTTTTGTGTCACATGAAATTATGACAGGTTTACTTCAAACTTTTTCCTTTTCAAAAAATATCTGTTTCGGAGAGGGGGATCAGATGTGGAAATAATATTTTATTCTTTTTCTCACCCTTGGCTTTTGAGGTTTTCACATGACAGCTATTTTTAGTTTCTGGCAAACAGCATACCCAATTCGACAAGTGACCAATACATCTCAGGAATATGTAGTGTATATCTCTGACTGAACCCCCTGTGTCAGTCGAAGGTATGATGTCTCTCTGGAATTTACTTATTTTTAAAGAAGGCATTTTACAGAAAGGCCACATGATGTAATTATTTTTATTTCCTGATCGTCTGCTTTGAGGGCCACCTGAGAGCTATTTTTCATCCTTCTTGCAAAGATAATACTTAATTTTGACAATTGACCGCGAGGGATCTCAAGAAATATGGTGCATCTTTGACTGGCCCAACTTTTTTGGGTAAATAAGTTCCTGTCAGGATTGTTGCCTCTATTACGGCCTGCTATGGTGGAAGAAATACATGCAACTATCATAATCTGTTAGGAGATGCAGCCTTTGTATGTGTTGAAACTCTTCAAATCTTTTGGTTGGTATCGAGGGCGACTCTTGTTCATTTCATAGAATCAAAATTGGCTGATAAAATACCCACACAAGCTTATCTTACTTGAGATGGTGATTGATCCCAAAACCAGAGTATTTTTAACAGGAGATAGGATCTGTTCACTGTTCTGATACAGGTCTTTTGGCCTAGCTATCAGGCAGCCTTATTTTATGTACTATAATAAGGCGTCGTTGTCATGAATTTAATTATTGCCAATGCCCTTCCTTTCCAAGCTAATCTTGATGGGAAACTATGGATTTGAATTTACAATGTTCAAAATTTCCATTGGATGGCCACAAGACTTCCAAACTATGGGTTTGAATTTACAAGGTTCAAAACTTCAATTAGATGGCCACAAGACATCCAGATTATATCAAATCAGGTCAGACTATGGATTTGAATTTACATTGTTCCATGTCAAAATCTATTGGTCAGTTGGAAAATCTGATAATAGACATGGATTTGAATTTACAATGTTCCATGTCAATATCTATTGGTCAGTTGGAATATCTGATAATAGACATGTTAGGATGGTTTTCCTTATTGATGGTATTGGTGAACATTAATTGATTCACGAGCATGATTCATAAGAGGGAACATTTGGGAAACAGGTATATGTTTGAATTATTATATTAAACCACCATTTATGAGAGGTACCTGTATCTGGATCGAAGTGAGAAAAAAGTAGTTTAGATGCCATTTCAGCGATTTTTCAATAATGATCTAACACCTTAGTTGTGTTTGGTGGAATAGCTTAATCATTTCAATTGAGCATTATTTGAGCATTTTCTGTAGCAGTAATGTTAGATTTTGGGTAAAATTGGCTAGAAAATATACCTAAAAATACTCCAAAAACGAAATGTATAATTATATCATCATTTTTTTTCTTCTTCTCACGGAAGCCAACCGAAATGTATAATTATATCATCATTTTTTTCCTTCTCAGGGAACCCAATCCCAATGTTAAAAGGAAAGTAATATATAATTTGATTAGAATTGACAATTTTTATAAGAGATAAACTTCTATTCTCACTAAATGTCTTTAAATGATTTTTTAATTAATTTTATTTATTTTAATTTTATATATTTATTCAAAATGGTTTAACAAATGATTTCAAAGTCAATGTCTTACGCTACTAATATAAGTGTCATATTTTACCTGTTAACCCAAATATACACGATATATTATATTTTATACTGAAATTAGAATAGTATAGTCCTTCCAGAGATTCCAAATTTTATAATACTAAAATAATGACATCAAAATAATATAGTCCTTCCAGAGATTCCAAATTTTATAATACTTAAATAATGTAATGTAGTTATCGTTTGTTACTAGATGGAATTTCTTTTATATTTTACACTGACATTAAAATAATACTAGTCCTCCTTCTAGAGATTCCAAACTTTTAGAATACTAAAATAATGTAATGAGGTTATCTTTTTGTTACTAGATGGAATTTTTTATTTATTTATTATTATTATTATTTTTTATTTAAATTATATGCAATTCAAATTTACAAAGTTTATATATAACTAATTGTAAATAAAATTACAAAGGTTATATATAACTAATTAATTGTAATTTTGGTTGAGTGGTTGGGAGGTTGTAATGTCTTATTCTGTTATTTTATTTCAATGTTTTGAGTTGGTAAAATTATATATAAAAGTAAAAATAAAATAAAATAAAATAAAAAATTTATTAATTATAATTATTAATTAAAATATTTCGACTCTATAAAATTATATAAAAATATTTCAATAAAATATTTGAATATAAATAATTTTCTTTTATTTGTTTAATATTTTTATCCCAATGAAAAATCATAATTTTCATTAAGTTTGAAAATTACATGCTGTAGATGCATTGCATATGCATGTTGTGACTGTTGTCACTTACATTTAGTTCCTCAAAATTCCTCATTGGGGTGTACATCAAAGTCTATAATGTAGCATAATTAGAATAATTACAATATTTAAACCGAATATGTCTATATCGTCGATAAAAAACTGTCAAAAATGATCAAAGTTCAGTTTATATCAGACCCGCTGTGCTGCGTTATCAGGGCGTTCTATGAAAGGACGGTGGTAATAACTGAAATGTTGTGTCATTTTGCTCCTCTATGTGCCAAGGCCCTTTGTGTTGGACTGCTGCCTCCTTGGAAAGCTTGTCAGAAATGCCGTTGCGTTCTCTGTATATATGAGAGCATGAGATAGATGAGAATTGATCTTTTAAAAGCCAAATATCTTCCAAAATAGAAAGAAGTGTGTACATGACATGATGCAGATTTGTTGAACCAATTTATAATGATTTTTGAATCGCCACACACTTGAAGGTGTAGGATGTTATGCTCTAATGCAAACAGAAGTAGATGGCGAAGAGTGATAAGCTCAGCAAAATTGTTAGTTCTGGGTCCCAGACCCATCTTGATTCTGTAGGAGCGCTGATGAGAGAGATATAGAGGAGCGCCTCCCCCACAAATCAATGGTTGTACAGATCCATCGAAATATGCCCAAGGTAAATTGAAATTGATGACCTCAGGAATGATATTCCGAGAAGGTCTGGGGGGTCATCTTCGGGAATGCAAGAGAAGCTAGATAAGGTGTTGGACTTAATCAAATTTCAGAATGGGGATCGATCATTGAATATAGATGCATTCCTACCCAGCCAGATGCCCCAACAGACGAGGAGTGGGCTCAGGCTCTTGGCTTTGTTTGTAGAGGCAGAGTTCCACCAGGTTTGCCATGCCTCCTTTAAGTTCAGGCCTTGCCAAGGTAGATTGAAGCCTAGATCATGCATAATGGATAACCAGAGCGCAACAGTGAATCTACATTGTAGGAGAAGGTGTTCAATGGATTCATAGTCGTTTCTGCAGACAGTACGCCAGGTGGGTCCATGAATGGATCGTTTGAGAAAGTTATCCATGGCAGGAACAATGTTGTTTAGTGAACACCACATGAATAGTATGGTGTGTGGAGGGGCCGATAGCTTCCAAATGGTGTGCCACTGTTTAATATAGAACCAAAATTTATTATTTAATTTAATGCTTCTTTATCATTAAGCCCTACCCCTCCCCAAATTGTATTAATTTATTTTACACTTTCTTAATCTATTTTTATATTGTTTTTAGTATTTCTTAATTTAATTATAATTTATTGTATTTTTATACTTCTTTAACCTAATATTTTAATTTAATAATATTAATTTAATTATTTAATATAAATTATTAATCCCAATATCTTAATATCAATTTCACCATCTTCTAATTTATTAATTTTAATATATATAATTTACCTTTATCTCATTAATAATATTAATATTACTTTGACCAAAATTATTTTATTTATCTTTCTGGATTTTTTTTAAAAATTAATTTCATTAATTTAATAATTATTAATATCCTCTTCAGGCTCTTTAATGACCATATTATTTTTCTATATATTTTTGGTGAAGTGTTCACTAAAACATCAAACACCTCATTAATGGGGCTACACAATGTTCTAGAAAAAGTTATCAATATAATAAAAATAAAAACAAAAAATAAAATAAAATTAATTAGTATAATTATTAATATTATTAATAATTAAATGTGTTAAGATTTATTTTAATTTTGAATCTAATAAGTGTTTAGAGCGATTACATTTCTTTTCACTTTAAAAAAGATTTACACCTTAAAAAATCTGATCCACTTAATAAATTTAAAATTAAAATTAATTTATACTAATTTAATAAACCACATTTTTAATAATATAAAAAAAGTTATAATTTCACCATTTTTTTCCAATCAATTTTATTCATTAAATAATCACCACGGTGAAAAACTTTATAGGGAGACGTTCAAATAGATTTACTTTGTTAAATTATCTGATTATTCTCATTCTTATTCATGGAATAATTCTCTGAGATTGAACATCTACCTCAAAACAGTGTGAGATATATCAATGGTGAGTAATGCATTCGCACAAGTTAGTTTGACTTAAATATATTAAAATATAGGGTTCAATTTCTTTTAAAATGATTGATTTTAAAAATAAACCATTTTATTAAATTCTTATATAATAATAATTAAAATTTTATCAACCAACATCATGTTATTGCTGCAATAGTTTTAAAAGTCTATCCACAAACCAGAGTTGTACATGAATCAACATCATCCTTTTGTGGATATGACCTCTGCCACATCCACAAAGAACACATGCCAAGCAACCAACCAGAGTTGTACATGAATCACATCATCTTGTGTGGATATGGCCTCTGCAACATCCACAAAGAAACATGCAAAACATCCAGCCAGAGTTGTACATGAATCACGCATCATCCTTTTGTGGATATGACCTCTCCAACATCCACCAAGAAACATAAAGAAATACTTATTTTTTGGAGGTATTTGTGTCCTTCTTGCCCAGAAACATAAATAACTAATTTTTCTTTCAGATCTTTGTGTCATTTTTTTGTTATCAATATCGTACTGCAGCTTCCTATTTGTTTTTCTTCTTCCAATCATGGTATTTGAAAGTTGAAAGTTTGAAGTTTCTTATTAGTGAATGTTTCAATAAATTGGAAGCATTAAAAATGCTCATTTGTTAACAAAATAGAGAAGGAAATTGTTTTACATTTGTAAGGTTTGTAAGGTTTGTATGTTTGATTTGACTTAATTACTATGACATTCTAATGACATTCTCACAATCATCTTTTTTTAAGAATGAATCACTTACTTTGTAAATATTGATGAGGTTGTAATGATGTTTCTGCTTTGTTAATTTGTATAATATCTTGTAACTAAATGTTTATATATAATTATAAATAAGAAATATTGTATTAATCAAAATCTGTACTTGAATATATAGCACTGTTTCATGATTACAAAGTTAGTGAAATGTTTACAAAGAGTTAAAATGAAAACTACAAAATTGTGTAACGACAAGATTATATTTGAATGAGGGAACCCACTATACTATATTCCCTATAGCAGATGCCCAATATAAGATAAAATTTAGCTTCCACACTAAGTTACGCTGGAGGGAGAACCTTAAGCAATCCCTTGGAAGCTACAAGCTCTAGAGATGGAGCTTCAACATTGAAATCCTAGAGAACTGTTATGGATGGACTAATAGAGTTGACATAGGGCGAATGAGACAATGTACCTTCAACTTTGACATGCTGCATCTCTTCAATTTGAATCCTCAAGTAGCTGATTTGATCCTCCACCCTTTGAATTTGTTGCCTGTGATTGATTACAATATCTAGTTGTGGCTCATTGTTGGTAATGGATTTTAATTTGTGCCAAACTTCCTTGGATATCAAAGGGTTCACTATGATAGATTCAACGGGCTTTACACCACCTAAACAAGAAGCTCGAAGTTATCATCCACAAATTATAAAACATGCACATCACTATTTAGTATGATAACGCATGGACCCGAGAAATGAGCGGCTTGGGGGCCATAAGGAAATTTCAAAGCATTTGGAAAGTCCCCTATATTAGAGCCATTACACAAAACCATAAGTTTCCATGATCATGCACATACAAAGCCATGACTATTGCAATGAGGGGATGGGACAAGCAAGTAATTTCCATGAGTGTGTTAATTAAAGAGTCACCTATGCCTCATGGCTCCCTAAGCTCAAAAAAGACCTCAAAGGTGTAACACTCTCTCCCACCCCTTTGTACTATCTCAAGCTATGGGAGGTGTTACTTGATAATTTGACCTGACCACCAAGGATAGTTATGAAGATGGGGTCACATAAATCTTCCTTTTTCAAAGTTTGCAGAATTTAAATTTTGATGCTACCACTATATCCACCTTGTCGAGAGATTTCCGGTGATATAAATTTTATCTCAATCTGACCCCCGGGTCGAAGGTTATGCCAATTTGAAGTTTGGCATATTAGAAGAGGCCACATCATTGTGCTATCCACATGTAATTGATAGGTCAACATAGTGGATCACCGGGCCAAATCCACATCATGATGCTGGGTGTATGCTGCCTGTGGCGTTTGAATTCTAACCAAATGAATAAACACATGAAGGGCGATGACTAGGAAAGATTCCACTAGGTTAGGTTTCCACCAAACCAAAGTTGTTTTCATTGTGGTGGTTTCCTATTTTAGACCCCGCCACTACCCCCTTAACTCACAGTGGACTAGGGTGCCCCTGGGGTGAATCATGGATGCAAATTAGACCCATATGTTGGGTGTGGAGCCTGATTATCTTCCTAATTTAGAGGTATTATTTCAGCCGTGTCTGTATCCCAGTCCCTGAAGAGGGGG
Source organism: Pinus albicaulis (assembly GCA_034641835.2). Taxonomy (NCBI): domain Eukaryota; kingdom Viridiplantae; phylum Streptophyta; class Pinopsida; order Pinales; family Pinaceae; genus Pinus; species Pinus albicaulis. The sequence goes on along the minus strand of CM076574.1, from coordinate 254,191,055 downwards.
GGAGGGGGGGACTTGTCCCCCCACTAGTGTTGTCGCCCCCAAACCCTCACCATATTGGTGAGGGTTTGGGGGCAGTGCCCTTGATTTTTATTTTGTTGAGAAAATTTCTTTGTAAAATATTTCAATTTTGTAGTCAATTTGGACTGTTCATTAGATGAAATATATGATGGTAGAAGTTATGTTAATTTAGGTTTATTTTTATTTTATTTATTTATTTTTATATTTTTATTCCCTAGAAGACAACCCTCGATTTATATTAGGGAATTTTGTTGCGACTGTGTATTATTCTGTGAGAAAAAGAGATGAGACTATGTGAGAGTGAAGAAGAAGTTACAACATATGTATTATAGGTTGTATCCCTTAAGTTTGCAACATAATATAAAAGGAAGGACTTATTGTTTCTCCGTGGATGTAGCCCATTGTTGTGGCTCATTGTTGGTAATGGATTTGAAGTTGTGCCAAACTTCCTTGGATATCAATGGGTTCACTATGAGAGATTCAACGGGCTTTACACCATCTAAATGGGAAGCTCGAAGTTATCATCCACAAATTATAAAACACGCACATCACTATCTAGTATGATAACGCATGGACCTGAGAAATGAGTGGTTTGGGGGCCATAAGGAAAGTTCAAAGTATGTGGAAATTACCCTATATTAGAGCCATTACTCAAAACCATAATTTTCCATGATCATGCACATACAAAGCCATGGAAATTGCAATGAGGGGATGGGACAAGCAAGTAATTTCCATGATTGTGTCAATTAAAGAGTCACCTATGCCTCGTGACTCCCTAAGCTAAAAAAAAACCTCAAAGGTGTAACACTCATTGTTCTATCCACTTATAACTTATAGGTCAACATAGTGGACCAATGAGCCAAATCCACATCATGACGCTAGGTGTATGCTGCTTTTAGCGTTTGAATGCTAACCAAATGAATAAATACAGGAAGGGCGACGACATGAAATATTCCACTAGGTTAAGTTCCCACCAAACTAGAGTTGTTTTCATAGTGGTGTTTTCCTATTTTGGACCCCCCCACCACCTCGTTAACTCACAGTGGACTAGGGGGTCCTGAGGTGAATCATAGATGCAAATCAGACCCATATGTTGGGTGTGGAGCCTGATTATCTTCATAATTCAAAGGTATTGTTCCAATAGTGTTTGTATCCAAGTGGTGAGGGTTTGGGGGAAGTGCCCTCGATTTTTTTTGTTGAGAAAATTTCATTGTAAAATATTGCAATTTTGTAGTCAATCCGGACAGTTCATTAGACGAAATATATGATGGTAGAAGCTATGTTAATTTAGGTTTTTTTTGTTTTGTTTCCCTAGAAGGCAACCCTCGATTTGTATTAGGGAATTGTATTGCGACTGCATATTATTCTGTGAGAAAAAGAGATGAGAATATGTGAGAGTGAAGAAGAATTTACAACATATGTGTTGTAGGTTGTATCCCTTAAGTTTGAAGGATAGTATAAAATGAAGGACTTACTGTTTCTCCGTGGATGTAGCCCAGATTGAGTGAACCACGTATATCTCTCTCCCTTATTTTATGATTTTCTTTGTTTCATTTATATGTTATTTAATTTCTAACACCATATCGACCCACACTACAATCATGCCATTCAAAAATAACTTCCCCTTAACAAGGGTCCCATGACAGGAGTTCCAAGTTCGAATCCCCCCCCTTTGTTAACCCCCGATAGACTTGGGGGACCCTTAAATGAATGCAAGTCGTTGATCCACGATCCCCATGATCATGTTGTTGAAAGAAGGTAAGTCGATATAGATACCCAATTGACAACATTGGGAAGTCCCATCAGTTGACGATGCCGACAAACGACCATTTTCACGTCAAATACCCTCACCATTCCATTGCTACCTCCTAATAGAGAAGACACTCATAGTGATATAACGCCGACGAGCGGGGAGCGGTCGCATCGCTTGATCATACGACAACTATTATTATTCTTGACAGTTGCTGGTTCCGTAGACTCTCGACCTCGGGATTATTGGGGTGAACATAAAATTTGCGTGTAGTCTAAAAAAGCAGCAAAATGGCCCAGAATCCGGCAAAGATTTTGGAAAAATCCAGCAAATATTTGTCAAGAATCTTGTTTACAGTAGTTAAACTTTAGTATTTTGAGTTCCCTATAGGTTTTTGATAGTGCTGAATCCATTTCCACTATCAAAAATGGATTCCAAACACTCCATCTACCTGATTTTTTGAATTTTAGTTTACCATATTTCGGCAAAAAACTACCGTCCGGGCTATTCCACATGCTGGGTAGACAACTAAAATTTGTGGAAGCCTAAGAAGGCCTTTAGGGGCCGGTTACACAAGTCCAAGCATTCCATCCTTGCTTTTTATTGCAGGTTAAATGGTTTTTCGTGCGAGATAGGAGTTATTAGTTCTTCAACAGGAGGAAGTGTTAGTTATAGGTTCACACAAGAGGTATGTAGCCCTGACCCTTAATAGTGAAAATATTAGGACCTTACAACAATTCATATAAACATGCATATCTGACAAGATCAACACTTCATTTAAATACATGCATACTTATATGATTTTATAGTCTACAAATTTGGGTTTAACATCAATGTTTATAACACACAACCTTTCCTACAACCCAAGTCATCATAAGCAATTATCCACTATGAATATACATTCATTAATGAAGTATATAGAAGCATATACCAACTCATTATCATATGAAGAAAAAAGAACCATTCATACATCAAATATACATAACCATTATATTTATTTGAGTAAGTTAAATTAGCTGGAAACTAGAGAAGGGGCTTCCACTCTCCACCAAACCACATGCCAAATACTTTGCAATCATTCTTGCAGCTGACCACTCTTGACTTGGATCCAGATTTTGAGGGGAATTCCTTGCACAATATTTCACACCAATGGATTGGTCAAACACTCAAGAAACAGATTCTAGTGTCCAAGTGGTTCATCAACTACTCTTCCCACATCTACCCAAGTAATTGGCCAATCGGGTAAACATGACGAGAGGCTACTAATATGAGATTCAACCTCCTAGATGACCTTAAGGAAGTGGAACCGATGGAAACACCAAAAACACACCTTACACTGCATCATTGACATCCCCAGGGGGCAACCCAACCTTCCAGGGCGCTCTTCCCTGAGGTGGGACTGATTTGTAGCTCCTTTTAGGTTTAGCCACGGGCTTGTAAGGGCAAGGGAGCGGCTATAGACCCTATAGCTGTAGGCTAGCATTTTCAAGGTAGCGGCTAAGGCCCAAACAACAAATTTTCCGTTTGTAGCTCTGGGATCTGTGCCACATTTTCAGCCCCTGAGCCCAGGTCACTGTCCAAAACCTGCTGTAACTTCAGGAGAGGGTAAATCACATTAAAAAATCATATGGAAGCAATCACATCAACTAGAAATCATCTGAACCCACCCAACCGTGATAAACATTTTGTCAAACATGTCACAAACATAACATCTACATGTATAAATAAAATATTTAAACAAAGGGGTCTCTTTCTTATCTAAGAATGGCTAAGAAGCATTGCTCCCCTACATCATAAGCTATCATACAATCAATTTGACCATAGATACATTGAGTATTCATTTAAAAGTAATAACATGGAGAGAGCCATACCTCATCACTGTCACAATACATGCTCATAACCAACATAATACCAACATAAATAGAATGGATACATCGGTAATAGAATCCGTATATAAACCATTGCATATACACATCAAATACCAACGCATTAATGAATCTTTCAGTAATGAATGTAAAAACCAACCCGGAATGGGACTTCCACGTTCCACCCACCCATAGACATGGCTGAGCCAAATCTCACTTCATCCATTTACCACCGTGCTATATTCTAAGCATCAATGTGGGAATTTATCAACACATTGATCAGGTGCTCAAAAATCGAAGTCGTCGGAATGGCGTGGAACCTGAATGACCATGTAGATCTCATCGTTCTGAATACGACGAAACTTGCTTTGCTGAAAATTGACACCCTATGCTCCCAGAAATGCGTTCTATCCACTTTTTCAAACATGAAAAAAAATGTAGGACAACCCAGTCAGCAGTCCGTACAACTAACTGGGCATGCTTATGTGGCAGGGCGACTGTATAAGTTTGACTTGGTCAATGGTCTCCTTGGGTGAATGATTTGGTTCCAAGTGGCACGTGGCTGATGTTTTGAAATGGTTGAATTTCATTGGTGGATTTGGTGGCCAACCACACGCTGCCACGTGGCCCGACTAGGGGCCGGCACGTGGCAGCCGAGGGCCACCAAAATATTTGGGTCAAGTCCGAGCAGCAGCAGCGAGGGTCGAACTCGCGATCACCGAGCACCAAACACCAAGCACCAAGGCATATTGTCGCACCATCACATATGATTCTTAACATATTATGTATGCCATATGGTTTTAATTTCATGTTGTTGGCACGTTGGGGGGAGGGGGCCGGGGTCTAGCCCCAACCTTGGTCACCACGCCGGGGGCGGGCACCATGGGTGGGAGGCTAGCCTCGCGCTTCCCCCATAACCATAACAACTAACTAACCGACAGAAACGGGTATGTGACTGGGGTAAGCGGAAGACCGCGATTATCCAAACTTCCGGAGCTAGAACCCCCAACAGTAACCGCTACTTCGACCGTCCACATGTGTACCCGTCGTAGAGACCGCCAACGATTAGCCCAAAAATGCACAGAGTTTTTATATAAAATAATAAACCACAACTTATGTGGTTTTAAATCCGATTTTTAGACGTTAGAGGGAAAATTAATGCCTCGAAAATTTTGCCCAGTTTTTGGTAGAATTGGCACTTCGTTAGCGCTTTTTGGGGTGAAATTGTGGGTTCGGTGCCGGATTTTGGGGAAAATGTGGAACGAATAGTGGAGAAACTAGGGGAAGTCATATACTGATAAGTTTTTGGCAAAATTCGATGGAGAAAGAGGCTACACAAACATTTTTGGGCATTATGGAGTTGATGGAACAAGTTTCAGAACTGTTTGAGCATTGTAACACATGTAATCACACATTTGAGCATAATAGAAGAGGGCCAAGTAATTGGAAGCTAGACCAAGGAGATGTATCCCATACGGGGTGAACTCCTTCATCATGTGCTGTTGTGTGTATGTTTATGGTGAAGTTCATGTGTTATTAGATGTTGCTATTAAGTGTTTTGTTTATGTTAATTTTCTCACGAAATTCACATAAAAACACATAGAAACTCATATTAAGCTTGAAATTAACCTCTCAATCCTCAAGCACTTTCTTTATATTATGAATTGGATCTTAGCACAACGAAACTAATATTCCCATTTAGATCAAGTTGGTATTATAGCACTAGGTTTACTTGTGCAAGGAGGATTAATTTGTTTTGCAAGTGTTTAAATGCTTGCAAGGTTGAAGCTCAAGAGAGGAGAAGGCAAGCTTGTGGGTGCAGATCTCTAGTTGGAGCAAGGAGAAGGAGGGCACAATTGCCACAATATCCACCACAAGATTCAACTCTAGTTGCAGTATAAGCTTCAATAAGCATGTCCCATGAAGGAGGAATTGAAAACGTGTCAGAGGATGAGAATGATTTTAGGAAGGTTTTCTTTGCATGACAAAGATGGTGAAGGTTCTCTATGAAGAGAGGAACACAAGGTTGTAAGGTGAAAGCTCCAAGCCTCCAAGAGGAGAGGGTTATCTAGGAGGATGAGGTAATGGAAATGGCGATAAGCCACCGTCTACTCCACCATCATTCTCACCACCATCTTCATCTTCATCTTCATCCTCTTCCACTACTACAACCCTTACACATACTCATCAACCTACCTCAAAAGGAATTGGTAAACAAACCCTGTTAAAACTAGATATTAAATTTGAGCTACCTATATATAATGGTGAAGTGAATGCAAAGAAGCTTGAAAATTGGTTTCGTTAGTTGGAGGTCTATTGTAGGATTCAAAGCCTTCAAGATGATGATACAAGAATACAACTAGCTTCCTTGAGACTAGAGGGTGCAACACTAGTATGGTGGCAAGCCAAGACACAAGATGTGATAAAGAAAAATGGTATGATCTGACTCTCTTGGTATAATTTCATTGCTACAATTAAAAGAAAATTTTACCCTCTAGCATATATGCAAAAATCCATCATGAATTAGCTGAACTTCAGACAACTTAAGGTTCAAGGTGTGCAAGATTACACCCAAGAATTTAGAAGAAGAGCTCTTATGTTAGTTGTTGATTTGCATTCACAAGACACGTTGCTGAAGTATATAGGGGGTTTACATAGATACCTAAGGTATACTATCCTTATGTTCAATCCCACTAGTCTAGATGAGGTTTGTGTGCAAGCTACTCACCTTGAGGCAAGAGGAAAATTTTTCTAGAAGAGGGTAAAAATAAGCCATTTAAGGATGGAGAGAAAGGAAAGGGTTTCAAAGGAAAGGGAAATAGAGATACATCTGTTAAAAAGGAAGGAGATAAAATGACATGCAAACATTGTTCCAAAGAGGGCCATGATGAAGACCACTATTGGCAATAGAGCAAATTTTCAGCCTAAAAGTGGTCTCCTAAGGAAAAATAATAAAATAATAGGAAAATAATAAAATAAGAGTTATGAATTTTGGAGGGAAAAGAAGAAAACTACTTGTTTTAATTGTATTTTTGGCTTATCTCTATATAGGTTCACCCAAATTTCAAGTGTAGACACCCGTTGGACGCAAAATTAAATTCGACATCTAAGGATTACCCATTATGCATACTTCTGAGAAGACCTACATTGATAAAAAATGCAAATACATTAAAAAAATGTGTTCAACACATTTTTTTAATGTATCTGCAATTTTTATCAATGATAGTCTTCTCAAAAGTATGCATAATGGCTACCCGTTAGATGTGGAATTTAATTCCGCATCCAACAGGTGTCTACACTTAAAATTTTGGTAAACCTATAAGGAGATAAACCAAAAATACAAATAAAAAAATAGTTTTTATTTTATATTATTTTCCCTCCAAAATATTTACATGTACCTCTTTTTAAATTTAAAGTATTTTTATTGGTTTACATATCATGTACGTGAAAATTTCATGGGAATTTTAAAGCTGAAATTTCCTCTAATGAAGCTTCATCCAAAGATGAGGCCCAAGAAATTCAATAACAAGGGAAAACAAAAAATCACTATAACCACTCAATAGGGTTTGGGATCCGACTCGAGTGATGAAACTAAAACTACAACCATGGATATGAAAGGAAAAGAATCCATTGCTAGCACTAGTTCATCAAATTGTCACACTATTACTCCAAATGAAGAAACAAGAATTGAATTATTTCATGTGAGGGTTATTTCAAAACACACAAAAATTGACACACTATTTGATAGTGGGTCTCAAGCCAATTTTATATATGAAGACTTAGTCAAGAAACTTAATTTTAAAATCATTCCTCATCACAAACCATATCCATTGGGTTGGATATGCAAGAACACAATTTTGAGGGTTACAAGAAAGTGTATTCTTAGGTTTGCAATCACAACAAACTTCATTGACGAAGTTGAATTAGATGTTGTACCGATTGAGATTTCAGGAATTATTTTGGGTAGTCCTTACGTCTATGAGAGAAAGGCAATCTTCTATCACCATGAAAAAAAACACCACTTATTAAAAGATAGTGTGGAGTACATAGTGAGAGCCCATTGCAATAAACTAAATCTATCATTAGTTAATGGAGGGAAAATGAAATGGCTAGTCAATTCAAGCAAAGATTTAGTGCTTATGATCAAACCCAATGTTGATGAAGATTATGAAGTGTTTGATGGTTGTAATTCAAGTTTAAATTCTGATTTGGTTGATTTAATTAACCATGATGATAAGGTGTTTCAGGATGTGAAGGGATTGTCTCTCAAGAAGAATGGAATCCCACATGAAAAACCTTTACAACAAGAATTTTCTCTTTGTGACATTGGCATGCATGGGATGTCAAAAATGAAAAGTGCAGAAATACCAAAGAAAAGACAAAAGTTGTTAAACAATGGAATCACTAGACCGTCTCTTTCGCCATGTAGTGCACCTATGGTTTTGGTGCCCAAAAAGAATGGAAAGCATTTTATTGTGAGGGACAAAAGGAGTGGCTTTCATCAAGGAAGATTTGTTGAAGGAGGTATGTGGAAGACAAAATTTAACATCAAGCAAGGTTTCTTTGAATGGCTTATTACGTTTTATGGTCTTTGCCATACTCCTACTACTTTCATGCATATGAAGAATGATGAATTGGAGCCATTTCTAGATGTGATAGCCCACTTGTATGACATTGTCATTTTTAGAAAATTTCATTATGAACATGTCATGTATGAGACAAAAATACTTGATGTTGTAAGGCATGAAAATTTGTTTTTGAAGATGTCAAAGTCTGAGTTGGGTAAAACTTATTTGATGTACTTGGGCTATAATGTTGGAGGAGGTAAGTTAAAGGTAGACCTATCCAAGTTTGACACCATTGTGGATTGTTCAATGTCCAAGATGGTACCCTCTCCCATCATCATCCTTGGTGTCAGTCCATTAGTCACTTTTACTATGATCCCTCGTGCCTTAGTTGAGGATTCCTCATTGCCTCACCTATGATGTACCTCCTTCTGTCGACATCAACACATTCATTCCAGAAGATAGGTCTAGAGGGCGGTGTACCTTGGTTCCAACTTCCATTCTTGCTCGGTGCCTCTAATCTGGCAAAGGGACTCCTCATTTCCCTTTGACTTGATTGTTTCTCATCCGCTCAACTTCAACATGATCGAGGTTCGTATACTTTATGGTCGGTGATCCAGCAAATTGTACCAATGATTCCCAGGTGTGTGTGAGATGTTTCAAACCTCATGAGGGGGTGGCCCTTCAGATAGCCCCCCACATGCCCGAATGACCTCATATTATGCTACAAGCTCATATGCATCTCCGCAGATTTTATGGGTTTGGTTCTAGCTGCTTGCAATACCTATAGCATGTATGTATCACTCAGATGATCCATTTGTTCTTTTAGATCCCTTTCCTGTTTATCAGGGCTTCTTTGGTTGTCATCATGTCTAATGTACCTAGATATTATTGTATTCAGTCCTGGTTGTTGTTCCAGGCATAATATTTTGTTTGGCGCATTTTATACCAGCATATCATGTACCATTTATCATGTACTTTATAGCTCAGTCTCACTTTGCCCGACGCACCATTATTCTTAGTACTTTGTCATCTTGACGAGCATATGTATGCCTCCCCCACCTCACTGAGAACAAGTACCCAAACATTAAAGGAGACTGATATCATTTGTAGGTCTCGCCCCCTCAGTTATTGTCCTTTCTAGCTTCACTCCGTCTATGTATATCTCTCTCTTTAACTCCCATTCGGTGTCTAGGGATTGTGTTCTTACAACGTACTTCGGTCATACGATTAACTCCTAATGCTTGCACGCTGGGGGAAAATATTTTACATCAAATTTTGGTCATCTAACCATTTAGAATTAGATGGATCGAAGTACACCACATAAGACTAATTTTACCATAGTAAAATTGCTTTCACTATAAGAAATAATTTAATAAAACATATTTTATTAAGTTATTTATGGTTCAAATAGGAAACCCCATGAGGAATAATTAAATAAATCCTTATTATTTTGATTTTCCTCTAGAAATAATTAATTAAACCACTGTTTAAATAATATTTCTGGTCATATTTTACCCAATTATGAGAAATAATTATATAAATCATTATTTTTCTTATTTTTCTCTAGGAATAAATAATTAAATCATTATTTAGTTATTATTCCTTGTTAAATTTGACTAAATCACCTAAAAATAATTAAACAAATCATTGTTTGTTAAATTATTCCTTAACCCATTTTTGAAATGATAAATAAATCATTTATTTGTTTATTATTTATAAATAAAGGTATTTAACCAATATAAATTCCTTTTCCCTCCAACAAAATATATTAAAATATTCCAAGCAGTTAGACCTAAATCTTGGTTAATAATATTTTATTATTCACCATTATCGAGGATAACTCAACATTTTGTTATAAATAGGAGGTTTTTCCATTCATTACTCACTTTTATCACTTTCATTGTCGTGCTTTGATCATTCTCATTGCTGCTACTATTTTCTTGCGTCTTGAGCTCCCATAGAGTTCAACACATTTCGGGTTTTCCACACCATTGAGAGAGAGAAATTTTTAGATCTGAAGCATTGAGGACAACCAAGAACCCATCCCATTGAGGGGGAATGGTAAAATCATTCTTCCCTTCCCAGGTGTTATAATACATATAAAATTATTTATATCTTGTCTTGTCCATTGGACGCATGGAGCAACTCTTATTTCTTTTTACTATTTAACCGATTTTACTGCATAGATCTGGGTTTTTGCAGCATTTGTTTCGACTATCTATTGCAGATCTAAGCAAGTTAAGCAACCATCTTTGTTGTTAGGGATGTTTGTCACACACAACTAAAGGGATCTCTTTTTGTACACTTGCGTTAAAAATTTACGCTGACAAGAGGCATTGGGGTTTTTAGCAGATTTCTTTCCCCAGATAAAAATACTTATTGTGTGTGTTATTTCTTATTGCATGTCTAAAATTTTTGTTCTAGATAGTGAATTAATATCCGCATAGTAGTAGAGTAGGTTTGTGTCTTGTGATTTTGATTAAAACTTCATGAGCGGTTGCAAATATACAACATAATTTATACATATTTTCATTTCCTCATATTTCTCTCAGGGTCCTCTATCATCACAAATAAACACATTTCAAATTATCCTTAAGGTTTCACATCCATATGCTTGGGCGCAAATCCCACAGGCCTAGGTTTCATACCCACAAGCCACACTTGTGTGCCAAATCCTCCACAACTCTCAAGCTTAGGGTTTGGAGTACCTCCCAAGCTACAAATCTCAACATACATCAACATTCCACCTTAATGAATACTGAGTCTTAATCTTCATTTGTTGAGGTTTTTAATGAATTCCTCTATTCAAAAAATGCTTCAATATGAATAGAAGAACATCCTAAATATAAAAGTTCATATATGGTCCGCCCTTGCACTATCACCTTTTACCTTGATCATGAATATATCACCAAATTATATATGTCCATATAAAAGAACAACCATCCATCAGAATGCATGGGTACCTAACTGTTACAACCGCTAGCCTAGAAGGTTGAACCTTTATATACATGGTTCATTTAACTTCTTGATGAATTCCCTCATAATGTAAAAATTTGCCTCCAAGAGTTTATAATCAATAATATGGTCCACTCATAGAGCATCTAGCCAACACATGGCCCATTCCTCCAAGTGTTAAAGAACTCCCTAATGGAGGTTATTACATTATACTAAACAAGTTATCCAAGTCATCAGGGACACATGAAAAAGGGGTATTCGTGCCTCTCCAGAATTTTTAGATATTTTCCCTTTACATGTTACATAAATATGGGTACATACAACACACTCCATCTCATGGAGATACCAAGTACAAACTTTTCAAGGAACACTACATCAAAGTATCATAGAATTTCTTACAAATACAATGTGTAACTGACATTACAATATGGTAATGAGTTTGTTTTATTCAATAAAAATTTACCTATTTTTCCCATGATCATCCAATCTATAATGCTACCATAACCAATATCTTTTGATTTCATAATGCTTCCATAGGAACTGTCACTTTCTTCCCTTGGACCAAGTTTCAAAGAACTATTTTATTTATCCATGACCTCTCTGTCTTCCATGTTGCAATCTCACCATTCCTCTTAAAAATATCAATCTATAATCAATCTTGGCTTTTCAAGTGAGATGAATGGGACACACTTCCCTTTTAGAAACAATAAAGCGTTCATGCTCCTCCCTTTCCAACAAGACATCAGCATGGCCTCTTTGATTTTATGTCTCATAAACTTCGTTATTCGATCTAATACTTTCCTTTCACTGTGGGTGATGTCAAGAAATATAGATCTCTACCAATGATTCCTCTAGTGGAAATCTTCTTTTTCTGGTTGAAAGTCTTGAGCCTCAATCTTCACTTGTAGATGCCAAATCTTACTAAAAAATTTAAATGTAGCTAGTGTTTTCTCATTTCCTTTAAGGCCATCACTAATATCAAGTAGCAATGACGAGAAGAGCTTGATCCAATGACCTTGAGTCATTACAAGAGTGCTGAAAACATCCAACCACCATGGATGACTTGGATGGATTTTTGTGTTCTCCCTTGAGCAACATAGGGGATTCTAGAAACTATCTCCATTCCCCCTTCCAATTTAGCCAGGATATCCTCAAAATTTAAAGAGGCCATAGAATTGGTAATCAGAATTGTGCATTTGTGCTCTCAAGGATATTTTTGTACTCAATCCGCTTATCATGCAACAAATTGCAACTCTTGAAAACAATTATAGGGGTTGAAGGTCAAAATTGCTCAGGAATAACACCCTAGGTGTCAACTAATCACTAATGGGATCATCCACATTGGAACTAATGTTTCATGATAATCTTCAATACCTTTCGTTGAGCTCCATATTCAAACAAGCATCCATAAAGCATGTGACTTCTTCCTTGAATAATGACTTTATTCCTTATAGGGTGAAAATTTCCATTCCTCTTTTAACAATAGGTACTACTTGTCGAGGACGTATTTTTCTAAGATGATGGCGCTTCTCCTATCATGTAGTAGAAAATTCTCATTCTCACGTCCTCAACTACAAAAAATATAATAGTTAGATCAAAAAATGAAACACTCACAAACACAATACTCTACACTCATCTATGCATGTTCTCAGGCCCTCTCATGGGGAAGTCAAGTCTAGGTCTGATCCGAATTTATGAAGGAACGCAATCAAATAAATAAATAAACATAAGCAAAGAGATACAATAGAAAATATCCTTCATTTCGTTAATATCAAATGACCAAAATAAGCTTACAGATAGAATGGAAATAAATTAGCTCGCGCGATGGTAGCTTATCTATGAGAAGAGATGTGGCAGCTACATGCCTCTGAACCGTGTTACAACGAGGCTCAAGGGCATTTTTATTATTGAAAAAAATGGGAAAACTCTAAACAACCTAAACCCTAACCCCAGGAGATGGAATGCCAAGAGTTTGTGGGCCTCGTTGGGGTTAGTTGGAAGCTAACTTCTCGTGGTCATAACTTGGTCATATTATCTTCGTTTGGTGCATATGATATATCATTATAAATATCTATCTGAGTAATACAATATTTTCCACAGTCTATGGGCCTGCTTCCGACCTCAAAAAAACACTGTTTAGGTGGTCAAAACTGTTTTGGAAGTTTAGGACCCAAAAACTGCTAAAAATAGTAAATTCTGCTATAAACAAGGAAACTGATGAAACCAACTGGAGGTCTAGGTGGAATAGGTGGGTGGACACCAATATCCACTTGGATCATTCCTCCCCCCTTAGGAAGCAATGGTCCCCCTTGCGTGCAGAACCTTCATGAGGTGAGGAAATTTTTGTTGAATTTGGTCCCTGGTGTTAGCGTAAGAAGTCACTCCTTGACTGCTTAAGGAGTAAGCCTTACACATCATATTTCATTTCAAATTATAAAGGGGTTGTTTGAGTGGTGGGATGAATTTCTCAAAGATTTTGAAATGATTTAATGTTCTTTAAGACTTTCATGAATTGTGTGGGTAAAAGGCAGTATAGGGAGCAGAGTATACAAGTGGAAGAAGATGAATAGCTGGTATCTATTTCAGGAAATATTCATATCCTAAATCAGTCACACAACTATGATGATGGTTCTTTACACAAACTCTGTTTATGCAAAGTAAAAAAACATTCAGAAAATAGATTTCATGTATAAATTATTCCACAAATCCTTTATTAAATCTTCACTGACATGTTCTATTACACATATATAACTTGCATAAATTCAAAGCAGATAATTTACTGCTAAATCCTTTAAAAAATTATCACTCACACCTTACTAGTTGCTGCAATTCATATTTTAAAAGAAATTAATCAAGAAAATATACACACCACACGTTAGATGTTTCTTGAGTCACAAAATCCTCCAGCATGAAGCAAAAATGTTTTTTATTATATTCAGTCTTCACGTAGACTAACATCCAACCTGTAAATAATATTTACAAGTGTTATATATAGCAAGAGAGGAACCAAATCCATCTCTTCTAAAAAGAAGGAAACATTAATTATAACATAACATAGGTGTCAAAAGACATAATAGCCTTATCTTATCGAAATCTAACAGAAATGACAGATGGAGAAAGAAGAAGAGAAGAATTTTAGGCTGGAATGATGAATGCGATGTCACACTGCCCTTTTCCTCCTGAATTATCTCCTTGTGTTTTGGGCCTTTAGTAACCATGTAGCTTCATTTAACAAGACCTACAACAACCTCATAACCACCTCTCACCATCACTTGTATTATCCATTTGGGTATGGGTTCTTATCCATCCTTAAATGGCTCAGAAAAACTTGTTGACAGGTGTCAAAATTCAGTTAAAACAAGTGCTGCAGGAAATTATGGTAAAAACCTATAATTGCGCAAAATATGGAATGCTACTGGAAATATCGGTAGCGTTCTGTTTCTTTTTCAAAATACACAAAAAATGCTGAAAATTCCGTGGTGACTTGTATTCTATGACACCTAGGTTGTTGTTCAAAATTTTGATTGATAAGTAAAAAGGAATTAGTACCAAAAACCTTTTTACCTTTCCTCTATGTGTGTTGTAGCTTCAGCTAGTTTATCTAAATCAGTTTATCTGGTTTCTCTTGTAGTTGCCTCCTTGATAGGGTCTTTGTCGTCCTTAGAACCCTTTTGTGTTTTTCTTCTTTTTGAGGGCTTTGAGTGCTGTTTTGAAGGGGTTGGGTTCTTGCTTTTCTTCATGGGTTTCTCTGATTTCTTTGTCTTTGAACCTTTAGGTTCCCTTCAACATCAATGACTTCCGTCATTAGGCTTGGCTTATGTAGAGCCTTGGATTTAAGCCTAAACTTATTGTTGTATCTTATATGCCTCTTTCTGGTGCTAGAAATAGGTTTAACTTCTTATTTCTTCTTCTTGATGGTGATTTCATGTCTAGCATCCTTGAGGAGTTCTTCAACTGATGATGTAAGCTGGTACTCTTTCTGCAACTTTTTCTAAATATGTGCTTCCGAAATTTCCGGCAGGACCTGCACTTTTGATTTATTTGCTGTTGTAGACCTTCCTCTTCTGGCTCTAGTGTAGACATTAGGAAATGTAGGAACAGGGGGAACTATTTTCATGGACTTGGGTTTTCTTGTTGAGGAGCTCTCTCCTTTTTCCACCTTTATTTTAACCTTGATTGTAGAAACCTTCTCTTTATTACCTTTGGCCTTCTTATGAATGTTTTATTTTTGGGCCTTTCTCTTTGTTCTTCTCTTTTAAGGTTGAGGATTTGGTTGTGGAACTGGAGGTGTAGGTGCAGGTTGGCCTGCATTATAGAATAAAAAGTGATCCCAAGTCTGGTTTCTCTTTCCCAACTCTTCTTCAACTAGAAATTTGATCAAAGCTTGATGATACAACCTATATTTTGAAACATCAACATGAGTCTGAACCCTTGCTGATATCTTGGTTAGGATTTTCAACAAGAAAAATGGAAGATTCAATGTCTTCATCCCTGCAAAATGAAAAAGAATCCTCATGTGATAGAGGAATACAACTGTATAACTCCTTTCACATGTGAGGTATATCTTGATAAGCTTGATAACTTCTGCCCAATCATTGTTAATGTAGCTACCTGGGATGCCTTTTTCCCAGTTTGGATCTATGTGAGCATCTTTCAGGAAAGTTATTGAGATCACCTCCTGTAATAACTTGTCCTTTGAACCACCTTTCTCCTTCTTGAGGAAGGTGAAATGCTTCAACAATGGAGTCTTCATAAACCTACAAAGTGAGGCCATAAAATGTAGCCTCCTGTCCATTAAAAGAGTTATAAAACTCTTGAGAAACTCTTGAGTGGGAGCTCCCTAACCTGGTGCAAAGAGGATACCACCCTGCCTGCATAAAAAAACTTCTTACCCTCGAATTAGCATCAACTAAATCTGCACCTTGTGGCTCTATTCGATTTATCTTACCATTTGTTTTAGTCATCTTCAGAAAAGTGAATGCCTATGTTTCCTGCATCTGATAGGTGGCAGAGTAGGAAGAGTTTTACCTTACAGGTGTAGCCTGTATTTACCTCTCGAATCTTGTTTGAAATCTAGACTCCTTGAACTATGACTCTTAACAAATTCGAATCCTAGCAACTAAAAATTTGAATGATAGAATTCCTGTTTTTTAGGTGGTTTTAAAACTAAAACTTGGTCCATCACCCCATGCAAATCATCCTCCATCATTGAAAATATTTCTCACCATGATGTGCGCCATGTAACACACCACCACCACCTTTAGTTGGCCGTGTTTTCCGTATGAGAGCTCCATATGGCTTATGGAAAGTGTGTTTATGAATTGCAGTCATATCTGCAGTCTTTGCTGTTGATTGGATGGAATTTCCGGGAGCGTTGCTGTGCAGCCAACCAAACGGTTATGGGGTGTGGTGTAATCACCACGATATCTTTGATTCAGAAAAACACATACCTATATACATGGATACTGACTTGGTGTTGACAAGCATGATGGGTAATGGTTCAGTCCATAACTGCGGATGACACATGTGACTCAACATATATAATGACTTTAATTTAGCTAACTAGCTTTAATATGACACATATCACGAGATATAAAAATATTTTAAAAATATTTAATGCATATTAAAACTATGAAACTTGGTATAACTAAAGAGGATGCACTTTTTCGTTTTATTTTAAAAAGAGAGTATGCTTCTTAAAATTCTGACAGCATCAGAATAAAAATAAAAAAGACAGAAACAAGAAAATAACAAACTATCTGAAAGGCTAAAAACTGGGGCTTCTAGAAATTCCAGTAGCGCCATTTTTTTTTTAAATTTTGGATTTTTTTGAAGTTTAATATTAAAAATAAAACTATGGAATGGATTCATGACTTAGCAAAGAACTTTGCTAACACCAAGTGAACCACTTGCCTTGGTGAAGGAGTTGGCTTGCTTTAACAACTCGATATAGCTATATCCTCTTCTAGCGGGTGATTGATCTATATTTCATGATCCAATCAGTTGTGGCATGTTCCATGTATTCTGGGTTTAAATCGGTTCGCGTGAATTGTTATGCATTGTCGGATGTATCCAACAATGGTGGAAAGTCATGCTGAAGGTGGTCCACATTGAACATTAGTTGCATACAAAGGAATGGTTGAATACTGAGCTAGAATGAATTTTCCACTATAACCTTTGTGATGGTATATGGCCCATATCGGAGTGGGATAAGCTTGCGATGAGGCTCAACAAGGTGCTCCTTCTGCAAATGTAGCCAAATTTTGTCGCCCTCCTGAACCTTGTGTGGCACTCGATGTTGATCATGTCGCTGCTTGTACTTAGCATTGGATTTTTCCACTATGTCATGGACCTATTGGTGAATTTTCTTGATGCACTCAATGAATTTTTTCGCCTTGTCAAATTCAGACTGGACATGAGCCGAATCTGCCTGAGTATGTGCAAATGGTATGGCCACATCAATGGGACACAGTGGCTGGAATCCCAAGCCCATCTGAAAGGGGTTGTGGCGAGTTGAGTTGTGGAGAGCCCGATTATAGCTCTTATGGATATAGGGGAGGATTCCATCCCATTTGGGTGGATGCTTCGAGTTTTATATGTACATAATGTGCACGATCATCCTGTTGATGACCTCTATTTGGGTATCAGTTTGGGGGTGGAAAGTTGTGGAATTAGTGAGTTTTGTGTCCAACATCGACTTGAGACTTGACCAAAATGTACTGAGGAACTTGCTGTCCCGATATGAGATAATGGACTATGGGACCCCAAAGTGTACCCACACTCACTCAAAGAAGAGTTTAGCAGTGGCTTCTACTATGATATTCTTCTTGCAGGCCGCCATAATGGCCATCTTAGAGAATCTATCGATGACCACAAAAATGCAGTCGCTTCCATGCTTGGTACAAGGAAGGCCCAACATGTAGTATGTGGATATGGATTCCCATGGTCGACTAGGGGTAGGTAGTGGAGTATATAGGTCTTTCTTCTCATTGGTTGGTTTGGAAATGACATAGGCGATACAAGATCTGATGCACTTCTCGACATCATGTTGAAGGTTCAGCCAATAAAAATACTTCTGCAGTACTACCACTGTTTTCTCGACCCCAAAATGTCCAACAACCTGGCTATAATGTGCTCCCAAAATCATCTTGGAAAGATCGCTTGAAGGAACACATAGGTGTCTCAAGTGGAATAATAGTGCATCCTAGAGGTGAAAATGTGGAACCTGCTTACCCTCCAGGAGCATCTGGTATGTGTTGCTAAATTCTGGATCACTTTTGTAGAGATGCATCCAATCCGAAGTCTCATGCCCACAAGAGTCGAGCACATTGGTTAGTGCCACAATCAACAGTCGTCTGGGGAAATCTGCAACATTATTGGTGCTACCCTTCTTGTACTTCATGTTCAAGTGGAACGATTGTAGCTACGTGGACCATTTTTTATGGAGATCATTCTGTAACTTCCCTTGTGTCTGTATGAACTGCAGAGGTCAATGATCTATGTGGATGATCATTTCCTTCCCAAAAATGTAATGCTTCCATTGTCGGCAGGCCTGCAAAATGGAATACATATCTTTTCCATATCATTGCGATATGCCACTAGATGCCCTTGTTGTGTAAGCACTGCCCCAATAGCATAGTAAGTGGCATTTGTCTCGAATGGTTGTTGCAAGTCGGTAATGTGAGCACTAGTGCAGAGTAGAGACGATGCTTCAACTTTGCGAACACATTTTGTTGAGATTCATACCAAAATAATTTTCTTTCACGCCTCCCTTGATGACTTGCCTCAAAGGCCAAGTGATATGAGAAAACCCCAACACGAACCTGCGGTAGAAATTGGCAAGACCTAAAAAGTTGCAGAGCTCTGTTAGAGTGGTTGGGGCTAGCTAAACCCGAATGACCTGGATCTTGGCTGGGTCCACATGCACCCATCGCTCATCAATAATTTATCCCATATATTTAACCTTGGTGATGCCAAAAGTGCATTTCTCCAAATTGGCACATAACTTGTGTTGCCGCAATGTTTGGAGGACCTGTCAAATGTGGTGGAGGTGCTCTTCCCAACTCTAGTTGAAGATTAGGATGTCATCCAAATACACTACCATGAATGAGTTGGTGAATGGTCGTAATATTCTTCCATCATCCTCATGAAGGTTGCGAGAGCGTTCATCAACCCAAAAGGCATTACCAGTCATTCAAAAAGGCCCTCCTCAAATTTGAAGGTAGTCTTCCACACATCAGAGGGTTCGATTGGTACTTGGAGATACTTAGACTTCAAGTCAATCTTGCTTAAATATTTCCCCCCCTTGAATTGGTCTAGAAGGTCATCAAACTATGGGATCAAATACCTATTCCAGACAATGATATTTTTCAGTGCCCGATAGTCAATATAGACTCTCCAAGTCCCATCCTTCTCGTGCACCAACATGATCGGGCTCCCACAGGGAAATGAACTCGTTCGCATGTGACCTTTCTGTAGAAGCCCCTTAATTTGCCTCTTGATTTCATCGTTCTCTAGAACAAAGCGCCGATAGATTGGTCCATTGGGTAGCGGTGCACCTGGGGTCAGATTGATGGAGTGCTTGAACTGACAGTGCAGAGGCACCCCTCCATGTGAATTGAAGATTGTTTGAAAATTATATATTACAGAGTAATGGAACACATAAAATATTCGGAAACACAAACACATAAAACATATAAAACAAGAGAGACACAAATATACGTGGTTCACCCAATTTGGGCTACATCCACCCTTAACAGCTGATGCTTCCTTATATTATCCAACAAGATGAAGAGACACAACCTACAACAGATCCGATGTAAGATCCTCTACTCTTCGTGCATACGCATATAGAGTTAGTCTCGATTAGTCTCTGTTATCTTTTATTAGTCTGCTCTGTAATGTAATTACGCTGCCTTTTGTGCCGTAATACCACCTCACTGTTATGACTGCATTTTAATATAAGAAGACTCTGTTTTCCAACGTGATTCGTACTTGAAGATTGTTGCCAAGGCTGGTGTAGAGGGCCCCTGCACTTGCCAAGGTTCTGTGCATTATTGTATAGTTCTTATTTTATTTCTTTAAAGCTCATTGTGTCATAATCCATTCACATGTTTATACATTGCATCTTTCATGGTATATATGCTTCATTTCTGTTTATAAACTTTCCTGCTTTCCATTTCACTTCTGTCTTTCATGTTTTATGTTATTGATTAACTGATCAGTGTTCTTGTTTCAGGTTATAGATAGGCAGCCCGGGCATTTGCATAAATTTTTGACTAATGACATGGAATTAACATTGTTCTGCTGCTAATTTGCTTTTCTTAGTTTCTGTTTAATTTCAGTACTGCTTTGTTTAATTCAGTTTTTCTCATTTGCTTCAGTAGTTAAATTTAGATATATTAAACTGCTCATAACATCTTCAGTTGCCTCCGAAAGCCACAGCTGGACTGATGGTGAGGGATTGTATTATGAAGTGTGTAGTTTGGTATTAGTTTCCTTTCTGCAAATTTAGATATATTAAACTGCTCATAACATCTTCAGTTGCCTCCGAAAGCCACAGCTGGACTGATGGTGAGGGATTGTATTATGAAATGTGTAGTTTAGTATTAGTTTCATTTCTACAAATTTAGATATATTAAACTGCTCATAACATCTTCAGTTGCCTCCGAAAGCCACAGCTGGACTGATGGTGAGGGATTGTATTATGAAATGTGTAGTTTGATATTAGTTTCCTTTCTGCAATTTTATATATATTAAATTGTGCATAACATCTTGAGTTTATGATTGCCTCCGAAAGCCATAGCTGGACTAATGGCGAGGGATTGAATTATGAATGTGTAGTTTGATATTAGTTTACTTTATGCAAGTTAGATATCAGGTTACTCAAGTTGTTTATGGTTACCTCCGAAAATCATAGCTGGACTAATGATTATGATCAAAAAGACGAGTTAATCGGTTTAGATTTACTTTGTTTTGTTGGATTTCTTTCGACATAGTTCTTTTATGTTTAGTTGGCAGCAAGAATAGTTTAGTTTTCATGCTCAATAGTTCATTGTTTTGATTTATTAGATTAGCAGCACCTTTTCATTTCAACAGCACATTTTCATTTTCTTACAAGTCTTGTCATTGTAAATTTCAAATTGCTTTTTAAAGTTTCAAGTTGGTAAATCATTATAGGGGATATCACTTCCTTGAACAAACATAACCAAACTTGTTTTCATCTTAGAATTTCCATTTCACCTTAGAAAACCAAAAACAACAAAAAGTTAAGAAATAGGTTATCTTGCACATATAGTGCGCCGCACTTCATCAGCTTACGATTCCCGGATTGACAAATTAAATTCAGCAATTTAGGACACACTAAATTGACCAAACATTTTGGCGCCGTTGCCGGGGAAGTGTAACTAGGTAGCCAATTTCTTAAAAAAAAAAAACATAAAATCATAAAAGAAGGAAAAACTTGATAACTTCTTGAAGTATGCTCTCCTCTTGCACCTAGTGTGATCTGGAGGATCAGAAAAGAGAGTTATTGGTTTAGTAATTTCTTAAGTATGCTCTCTTCTTGCACCTAGTGTGACCTGGAAGATCAGAAAGAGAATTATTAGCCCAACTTTTCAAAAATATAAAAAAAATAAAAAATGACATGCATAGGGCAAGAGATTCTAGGGAAGGTTTATAGCTAAAGCCAAGAGTTCGATTTTCACAACTCCATCTTCTTCAAGGCATAGACCAGATTCACCACCATCTACCCCTAGCCTTAAGATTTTTGGAATTCAAGGAGCAGCTGAATTAGAGGATTCTCCTATACCACCTACCAAATCTCATTTAGAAAAGGAAGAGACTCCCTCCCATCCTCCCTTGATAGAAGAATCAGAGGACTTTAAGGACTCTAAAGAAACTATCATGGCAGAGGAAATAATAGATGGATTTAGAGGTAGAGGTAGGGGAGGAGGAAACAATGGAGACAACAATGGTGAAGGAAATAATGGTAGAAATAGGGAAGGAGACAACTTGTTTGGATTCCCTATATTTTATGAGGAAACTCATACAACAATGAAAAATATCTCACCATCTGTCCTCCCTAACTTTTATGGATTGCGAAGTGAGGATCCTGAAACATTTCTGTTTGAGTTTGAAGTTGTGTGCCGAACTTATGACTATATGGAAGACTCTCAAAAACTCAAACTGTTTCCTTCAACATTGAAGGGATATGCTTTGAAATGGTTCATGGGATTAGCCACTCAATCTATTAGGACTTGGAATGATATGAAACAAACATTTTTGGATAGATACTTGGACTATTGTACGCCCACCAATCACAAGGATGAGGTATTCAAAATGATGCAAAAAGAAGATGAAAATTTGGAAGACTTACTTGAAAGATTTCAATACAACTTGAAAAGAGCAAAGATGAGCAATTTAGATGATGAAACCTTGAAAGCCCTCATATTAAAATCCATTAGAGATGAATGGATAGATATTTTAAACATGATGGGGAAAGGAG
Source organism: Pinus albicaulis (assembly GCA_034641835.2). Lineage (NCBI taxonomy): Eukaryota > Viridiplantae > Streptophyta > Pinopsida > Pinales > Pinaceae > Pinus > Pinus albicaulis. The sequence goes on along the minus strand of CM076574.1, from coordinate 254,168,393 downwards.
ACATTTCTCAACTCCCACTTCGTGATATAACTGAACTATGTGTCCATCTCTCAAGAGGAAAATCTAAAACAGGAAAAGGGCCTAGGGATCCTTCTCTTATTAGGGCTAACAAATCTGCAACTGGATCAGTAAGTAGGGAAGAGATTGGTAACATGCTTGATGAATTCAAAACTGATATCTTAGGGAGCCTTAGTGAACAACTAGACACCCTTAAAATCCAAAACAAGCAGAAAGCAGAAACAAATGCTTTAGCCATCTTTTGTCCGAAATGTAGGAAGAAACATGCTTTAAGGGAATGTCCTTTGGATGCAAAAGTTGTAGAAACATGTATGATTTGCTCAGAGAATCATGAGATCAAGGATTGTCCTTCAATTCCTGGACTCAAAGCTGTTTTTCAAGAAGACCCAAATTCAGTAGAATCTCTCTGTTTTGTTGCAAGGAGACCTTGGCAAGGACAACAAACTCAAGGGTTTAACAACCCTATGAATTTTCAAACCCCACCAAATTGGAATCCTTGGCAACAACCTTGGCCCCAACATCAGAATCCATATCAACCATGGGTACAAGGGATGCAAAATCCTTATGGGAGATTTGCTCAATTTTATCAATATCCTCCATCTTTTCAAAATCAACAAGCTCCGCAACTTCCAAACCCAAATCCACAACTTTCATTGCCATTTCCACAACAACAACCTTCTCAACAAAATCCAAATCCTCAACTCATGCTCCCATACCAACAAAAGACAAATCAACTTCCAGCTCGGCCATTGCCAAATCCTAACAATAAAAATCCTCAGAATACTTACATGATAGAAGGACAACAATTTCCTACCTATATGATTGTTCCTCTCAACGATGTACAACTCAGATCTGGTAGAGTTTTAGAAAAACCTTCTATAGATATTCAAGAGCAAGATACCTCTGAGGAGGATTCTCTTGAAGTCAATAAGGGTTCTGAGGAAGCATCTCTTCAAAATCCAAGCATGCAAAAAGAAAAAGAAAAGTTAACACCCACAACTCCTATAGTTGAGCAACCAACATCTTCATCTACACCTCCTTTTCCTGAAAGACTACAAATTGACAAGGGGGTGGAAAAACAAATCTTGTTGCCTAACTATGAATTTCTAGATGAATTGAAGAATGTTTGTATCAAGATTCCATTGCTACAAGCCATTCGAGAAATTCCTATTTTAGCAAAAACCATAAAGGAGTTGAGTTTCAAAAGACCAGGAAGGAAACTAAAAGACACAAGAAGAATCCACCTGGTAGGAAAGATTGCAGATATTATGATGGGAAAAATTACCATGCAGAAGTATGTAGATCCAGGAAGTCCAATTGTGAAGACACATATAAATGGGATAGAAATTCCAAACACATTGATTGACTTAGGGGCTGCTATCAACATTATGAGTAGACAGACTATGGACCAGCTAAAACTTCCTAACCTTCTTTTTACACCTACTTTACTGCAACTTGCAGATCGATCAATTATTAAACCGGATGGTGTATTAGAAGATATTTCAGTCTCCTTAGATTCTTGGGAATATCCAGTAGATTTTATGATTTTGACTCCTAAGAGTAATCTAGGAGGGCACCCACTTATTTTAGGAAGACCTTGGCTAGCCACAGCTGATGCTTTTATTAGTTGTAGATCTGGGGACATGTACATTTCTAATGGTAATTCGACCAAGAAATTCAATTTGTATCCTCCAGCAAGAGCAATCACAGAAGTAGGAGACAATGAATGGGTTGATGATGAGGACACTATACAACCTGTCTTTACCATTTCTGAAATCAGTGAGGATAGTCAAATTCCGAACACATTAGAAAATTTTGAGACATCTTCAGAATATGACCCCACACAATTTCAGTTGGAATCTGACATAGAATATTTATCATCAAGACAAATGTCTCTTTACTCTATGGAAGAGTTTGGTAGTTCTACCATTGAGATTTTTCCAGGAAAAACACTGAATATCAACAAATATTTGGAAGAGTCACAACAAGAAGAACTAACCAAAATCTTGCAAAAACATTCTACTGCATTTGCATGGGAGTATACTGACATGAAAGGTATTGATCCTAAGACTTGCATCCATCACATCTATATTGAGGAAAACAATAGACCAATCAGACAACCTCAAAGAAGGATGAATCCAAATCTTAGGGAGATAGTGAAAGAAGAGCTCCAAAAACTTCTCAATGTAAACTTCATTTATCAAATTTCAGATAGCCGATGGGTTTCTCCTTTGGTTATAGTACCTAAAAAGAATGGTAAATGGAGAGTATGCATTGATTACAGGGAGTTGAACAAAGCAACTTTGGAGGATCACTTTCCTTTGCCTTTTATTGATCAGGTATTAGATACATTAGCAGGTAAAAAGTACTTTTCATTTTTGGATGGTTTTAGTGGCTATAATCAAATACAGGTAGCACCTGAAGATCAAGATAAGACCACATTTGCTTGTCCATGGGGAACTTTTGCCTACCGAGTGCTTCCTTTTGGGTTATGTAATGCACCAGCAACATTCCAAAGAGCAGTACTAGGAATTTTTTCTGATCTAATCCATGATTGTGTAGAGGTTTATATGGATGATTTTACGGTTTATGGTAATTCATTTGAAGAGGCATTAGAAAATTTGGAAAAAGTTCTTATAAGATGTAAAGAAACAAACCTTTCATTAAGCCATGAAAAATGCTTTATGATGTTTATTGAAGGGATTTTTTTAGGACATCATATTTCAGGAGATGGAATTAAGGTTGATAGATCAAAGTTGAAGTCATCTCCAAGTTGCCTATTCCAAATTGTCAAAGAGATGTTAGAAGTTTTCTAGGATTTACTGGTTACTATAGAAGATTTATAGAAAACTTCACTAAAATAGCATCCCCACTCTTCAAATTGCTTACAAAAGACTGTGAATTTAAATGGGATCCTGATTGTCAATCAGCTTTTGAAACTTTGAAAACAAGAATATCTGAAGCACCTATCTTGATAGGACCAAATTGGAAACTTCCTTTCCATATTTCTACAGATGCTTCAGATACAGCTCTTGGAGCTGTGTTGGGTCAAAAATATTTAATTCCTTATGCCATTTATTACACCAGTAAAAATTTGACTCCCACAAAGTTGAATTATACTGTGACTGAAAAAGAGTTCTTAGTTGTTGTTCATGCAATTAATAAGTTTAGACATTACATAACAGGCTATGAAAATTTTATTCATACTGACCATTCTGCAATTAGATATTTAATGAACAAACATGTTACTAATGGCAGAGTGACAAGATGGCTTTTACTTTTGCAAGAATTCAATATTACTGTGTTGGATAGACCAGGAAAACAGAATACAGTAGCTGATTTCTTGTCTAGGATTCATAATACTAAAGAAGATTCTCCTGTAGAAGATAAATTTCCTGATGAATACTTGTTTGCAGTAACTATTAAGACCCCTTGGTATGCAGATATTGCTAACTATTTGGTTACAGGGAAACTACCTTCACATTTATTTCCAAGAGAAAAACGAAAGATTATTCGGGAGAGTTCAAAATATTCATGGATTTCTAACGAATTGTTTAAAACAGGGCCAGATCTTGTGATCAGAAGATGTGTCAGGGAAGATGAAATGCCTGATATTCTTAAGGCATGTCATGAAGAACCATGTGGCGGACACTTTGCAGACAAAAGGACAGCTTATAAAATCCTTTCTTTGGGATATTATTGGCCTTCCCTCTTCAAAGATGCAAAACAATATGTCAAGAGGTGTGACAGCTGCCAAAGAGTAGGGAAACCTACCCTTTCAAATGAAATGCCATTGCAAACACAGGTACTCATTGAACCCTTTGAAAAATGGGCTTTAGATTTCATTGGACCGATTAATCCACCATCTAAGCAAAAGAAGTATATATTGGTTTGTACTGATTATGTTACTAAATGGGTAGAAGCTAAAGCATTAGTATCTGCTACTGAAAATTCAGTTGTTCATTTTCTTTATGAAGATATTTTTACTCGCTTTGGTGTTCCAAGAGAAATTGTGACAGATCAGGGGAGCCAATTCACATCCAATTTGGTGGAGAAGTTGATGGAAGAATACAAAATCAAGCACAGAAGATCTACTCCACAAGCAAATGGTCAAGTGGAGTCCACAAATAAAGTTCTTGAAAGTATCATCACCAAAACTATTCATCTACATAGAAGAGATTGGGCAAAAAGGCTTCCTGAAGCCTTGTGGGCCTACAGAACTACATGGAGAAATACAACAGGACATTCTCCCTATGAACTTGTTTATGGGAAAGAAGTCTTGCTCCCTATTGAGTTCCAAGTCAAGACCTTCAAGATAGCAGTTCAGTTGGGGATGGACTTATCAGAAGCCCAAAAGCATAGAATGGAGCAGTTGAATGAGCTAGATGAGATCAGAAAAGAAGCAATTTTAAGAACTGATCTAGTTCAATATCAAAGAGCTAAATGGCATGACAAGTACATCAAAGAGAAGAAGTTTCAAGAAGGAGATTGGGCATTGTTATTTGATTCCAAGTTTAAAGATTTTCAAGGAAAATTTCAGACCCATTGGCTTGGGCCATATGAGATTGACAAGATCTTTAGCAATGGAGCGGTAAGAATCAAGACCATTGATGAGTTTCAAACTCCTCTTATTGTGAATGGCCATAGATTGAAAGTTTATCATAAGCCACTCTCAAAAGAGGATTTTGTCAAAATGTTTCAAGAAAGTTCTACAATCAGGCTGGTACAGAAGAATTCTTGTTCTCCACCAGCCTAGCTTTTGTTCTTTTCAGTTAAAAAATAAATAAATAAATAAATAAATTTTATAAGCCTGAAAACCAATCACTGATTGGCAGTCTTATACAGAAAATATTGGGTGAAAATCAGGAACACCTGACACCCTATATTTTCCAAAAAAACAAAATTCTCTCTCTTTCATTTCACAAGTCTTGTGACCACCCACTCCATTTCATTTCACTTCACTCCACTTCATTCCATTTCACTTCATTTTCCATTCCATTTTCACCAATAAAATTCTTTCTCATAACCATTCCATTCAGTCATTTGTCATCTGTTCATCTCCATTCATCCAAATAATAGCTGTGTCAGTTTCCGCAGCTGACATCTGTTTCCGCAGCTGACTCCAGTTTCCGCAGCCAGAAGCAGATTCCGCAGCTACAACTCTATTTTCAAAAGAATGTATAGCCAGATGTTATTTCCATAATCATGAAATAAAATGCAGGTGAGAGGATCAAAAAATGAAGACATGGAGCATTCAAGACACCAATGAAGAGAAATTAGTTGAAGACCAAGGGAAAAGGCAAAGATTCCAAAGGTATGAATAAAATTTATTTCAAATAGCATTGAAAAACACATTTTTATATAGTTATGAACCATGAGCTCTATCCATTATGTGCAATGATTATATTGACAATTCCGTAACCTTTCACGATCTCCATATTATCCTCTCGCATTCATTCTCAAACGGTTCCATCATTTAACCCCCGATCTTCACTCATGTTCCAATATTCCACCGGTGACAATGAGACGAAATTGATTTGACCACGGACTCTTACAGCCGCATAAATCTATAGCCGTTGTTTAAACGTGCTCATATTTATTGTGCAGCCACCAAAATTCAAAACACTGCCGGATGTGTTATACTCTGTTAACCTCACAGTCGTATCTCTGTTGTGCTCACGAAAACCCCTCTCTGTTCTGTTCACTCCATTTCGTTCTCTACTACGCTATAGTCTGTATACCACTCTCTGACATTTACCCACAATCATTGTGCTCATCTCCGTGCATTCAGCTGTTCTATTTCCATTAAACCCTCACGCAGGAAAATTTGTGAAGAGCAGAAAGAAAATGGGTAAATTGCTAAGAGCAGAACCAGAAGGACCTAAGTTTATGGAGGGATATCCGCAAGTAAGGGATATATTGAAGAAAGCAAATTGGCTGCGGTTTATCCAGAAATTCAGAGGTTATCATAAAGAAGTGACGAAGGCATTCGCAAGGTCATTTAATGGCTTGGAAGCAGAGATTGGAGACCTTAAGTTTGCGGTCAATGAAGCATCTATAGCATCTGCCACGGAACTTCTTCAGGAGGGTGAGCGTTGGTTTAAGAATAAAAGTATCAGTGATGAAGCCTGGAGAACAATCTTACGAAACCAAGGTATGGACATAACTATTTTTAAAAGAGGAATTCCTGTTCATGCATTGAAAGAGGAATGGGCTACTTTGCTGCTAGTTGTTCAGAAATTCATTACCTATGAAGGCCGTTTTGGGTCCATGTATATGTACCATACCAGGTTGCTGATGAATTTTCTAGATAATCAAACTCTCAATCTCCCATATTTTCTATTCAATAGTTTGAAGAAAATGTCCGTGACTGTTTAGAAGCATTTAGGAGATGTAGAACCCCATCTATATCACCACGGCCTTGTAAAAATTTTGATTGAAAAGGAGTTAAAGGAAAAGAAAGACACATGGGAACAATTTTTGGTTAGAAAATTCTTTGAGGAACCTCAGGAAATTCCTGAAGGTAGTACAACAAGAAGGAGTAGAAGAAAAAGAATAAATGATGAAACCCAAATTACTCCTACTCAAGAAATTCCTGAAGGTAGCACAACAAGAAGAAGTAGGAGAAAAAGAACAATTGATGAAATCCAAAATACTCCTACTACTACAATTAAAAGAACTGATAGGGAAGAGAGACCGTCAAAGAAGAAGAAGAAAGAAATCAAGGGCAAGAAGCCAATAACACCAAAAGAGAGAAAAACTATTGAGGCTATACATAAAACCCCTTCTTCTGAAGAAGAAGATAATCAAGTGTTATCTGAAAGACTATTTTATCTTCAAAAATAGTCCTCTATGGCCAAGAAGACAGAGAAAGGAAAACAAAAACAAAAGGATAGTGCACCACAGCGTGTGAGAAGAAGCAGCAGACTTAAGGGGAAATTGAGGAAAACGCAAATGAAGGGTCCTCATTTCATTGATTTGGGAGAGGAAACATCTGAACAGTCCCCAGCTGACTATAGTCCATCTCACTCTCAGTCAGTTAGTGAACCTGGTTCATTTCATTCTCAGTCAGACATTGAACATAGTCCATCCCATTCACAGCCAGATGTTGATGTGAGCCCTCCTCAGCCAGATTTTGAAGATAACTCTCCTTCACGGCATTTTGGAAATAGCCCAACAAAAATGACACCTGAAATAGACCCCAAGCAGCAGGAAGTATATGACTATATAGAATCTTTGGAAAAGGTAGCTACAGGTCCCAGTACTTCGTCCATTCAGCCTCATACAGTACAGGATGATTTAGTCCAATCACTAAAACAGGAAGTCTTTGAGCTAGAGATTTTAAATTGACACATCAAAAATGAAAATGAGACATTGAAAGAACAAGGCAAACTGGACAAAATCATCCATGATAATACCATGCTACATCTGGGAATATGGCAGAAGAAGAACAAGAAATTGAAAAGGAAATGCTAGAAGTTGAGCAGAGCACTGGTTAATATCAAATTTAGGTGCTTAATGAAGAAACCCAGAATGTTGGCAGCTCCAAGGAAGAGGAGGAGAGGATTAGACGTGCTGGCTGAAGTGTCAAGGCATATGAACTGAGGAAGGATTATCAAAATTTTGGTTGCATGAGGACATGCAACACCTTCACAGTGGGGGTATGTTGAGTCTCAATTTTGCATCTTTTCCATACACTTTTCTATACCTTTTTCACTCACCTGAACCTCCCAAGTTGTCAATATCATTGTATGTTAATTGCAAAAGAGAATCTAACATGGTTTTTAACTATATTTTTGTGTCTGTTGTTTGATTTAGATTTTGTTCATTTAGCTGCGGAATCTTGCCACTTTCTGCAGCTGCTGCAACTTTCCGCAGCCATTTTGTGAAACTCTATGTTACAGGTGTCTACAGGAAAAACGAGCCACATGGGCAAGTCAGAAATGATGTGGACATGGTTCGTGTCCTATTGGCTCGAGCAAACTCATCTAAAGAAGTTGCGGTCAAAGGCGTCCAAATGGAAGTCAACCATAGAGTCTCACGGTGACAGGACTCTGTTTCGTGTCACGTGAAGGTTCATATGGCCGTTTCTGAGTTGCGGAGGACAAGTCGACATCTGTACATGGCTCCATAGCCGAATTCAAGCATCCACTCCTCATAGATTTACTTTCCAACACGACCATGATCCTAGATCCGTGGACGTAATGGTCTACGTGTTCTCCACCAGCATAAACTTTAGGAGACAGTTATATTTCTTTTGTTATATATAATGTGTTTGCATACGCATATAGAGTTAGTCTCGATTAGTCTTTGTTATCTTTTATTAGTCTGCTCTGTAATGTAATTACGCTGCCTTAGTGCCGTAATACTACCTTACTGTTATGACTGCATTTTAATATAAGAAGACTCTGTTTTCCAACTTAATTCGTACTTGAAGATCGTTGCCAAGGCTGGTGTAGAGGGCCCTTGCTCAGCTAAGGTTTTGTGCATTAGTGTATAGTTCTTATTTCATTTCTTTAAAGCTCATTGTGCCATAATCCATTCACATGTTTATACATTGCATTTTTCATGATACATATGCTTCATTTCTGTTTATAAACTTTCATGCTTTCCATTTCACTTCTGTCCTTCATGTTTTATGTTATTAATCACTGATCAGTGTTCTTGTTTCAGGTTATAGATAGGCAGCCCGGGCATTTGCATAACTTTTTGACTAATGACATGGAATTAACATTGTTCTGCTTCTAATTTGTTTTTTTTAAGTTTCTGTTTAATTTCAGTACTTCTTTGTTTAATTCAGTTTTGCTTATTTGCTTCAGTAGTTAAATTTAGATATATTAAACTGCTTATAACATCTTCAGTTGCCTCCGAAAGCCACAGCTGGACTGATGGTGAGGGATTGTATTATGAAATGTGTAGTTTGGTATTAGTTTCATTTCTGCAAATTTAGATATATTAAACTGCTCATAACATCTTCAGTTGCCTCCGAAAGCCACAGCTGGACTGATGGTGAGGGATTGTATTATGAAATGTGTAGTTTGGTATTATTTTCCTTTCTGCAAATTTAGATATATTAAACTGCTCATAACATCTTCAGTTGCCTCCGAAAGCCACAGCTGGACTGATGGTGAGGGATTGTATTATGAAATGTGTAGTTTAGTATTAGTTTCATTTCTGCAAATTTAGATATATTAAATTGTGCATGACATCTTCAGTTACCTCCGAAAGCCACAGCTGGACTGATGGTGAGGGATTGAATTATGAATGTATGGTTTGATATTAGTTTACTTTCTGCAAGTTAGATATCAGTTACTCAAGTTGTTTATGGTTACTTCCGAAAATCATAGCTAGACTAATGATGAGGGATCAGAAGACAAGTTGATGTAAATTGATTTAGATTTACTTTATTGCAACTTTTGGATTTCTTTCAGCATAATTTATTTTGTGTTTAGACAGCAGCAAGAATAGTTTGGTTTCATGCTCACTAGTTCATTGTTTTGATTTATTAGATTAGCAGCACCTTTTCATTTCAGTAGCACATTTTCATTTCCTTTCAAGTTTTGTCATTGTAATTTTCAAATTCCTTTTTAAGTTTCAAGTTGGTAAATCATTATAGAGGATATCATTTCCTTGAACAAACATAACCATACTTGCTTTTATTTTAGAATTTCCATTTCACCTTAGAAAACCAAAAACGACAAAAAGTTAAGAAATAGGTTATCTTGCACATATAGTGCGCCGCACTTCATCAGCTTACGATTCCCGGATTGACAAATTAAATTCAGCAATTTAGGACACACTAAATTGACCAAACAGTAGTCTTTCACATATCAAAGGGTTCGAGTGATACCTGGTGATACCCAAAATTTAAGTCGATCTTGCTGAAATATTTCCCCCCTTGGGTTGGTCCATAAGGTCATCAATCAGTGGGATTGGGTACCTATTTTGGACAATGATCTTGTTCAGTGCCCAATAGTCAATATAGAGTCTCCGAGTCCCATCCTTCTTCTGCACCAACACGATCGGGCACCCATAGGGTGATGAACTTGATCAGATGTGACATTTTTGTAATAGCTCTTGAATTTTCCTCTTGATTTCATTATTCTCCAGAACAAAGTGCCGATAGATTGGTCCATTGTGTAGTGCCGCACCTGGGGTCAAATATATAGGGTGGTTGACATAATAGTGCAGAGGCACCCCTGTGGGTGAGGTGAATATATCCACATGCTCCTCCATGACCTTGTCCATTTGTTGTTGTTGTGCAGAGAAGCCCTGTCTGGAGGTCATGGCCACATTCTTCTTCTTTCCCTGAGGGAGGATCATCAAGAAAAAAAATTTCTCGATTTTGGAAATGATCTTACTGTATTGTTTTGCAGTAACCAAAGAGATGGCAGTAGGCAGTGATACCTCTGGTATCCTGTACAACTTATTTCCAAAAGTAACAATAAAAACACAAGGTCGGGACTCATATAAAGCATGTTGCTTCCATAAGTATGGTTGGCCAAATAATACATCACAAACATAAATAGGGGAAATATCACATAACACCTCATCCATGAAGGGCTTGATGTTGTAGGGAAGGCGACATTGTTGGCTGATGTGGAGATCTCGTCCTTGGTAAAGCCACCCGATGTTGTACAACTATGGGTGTGTTTTGGTCGGAATGCCCAACCGCTTCACAAACTCTACTGAAATGAGGTTCTTTTGGGTCCCGCTGCCGACAATGAAAAACAACGGGGAACCCTTTATCCACATCTGGTAATGGAAGAGACACTCGTCCTCCTCTGGATCTTTCATTTCATCCTTTTGGATCTTCGTGGTGGTAACGATGTTGTTTGGATCCAAAACAATAATTTTCTTCCCTTTGTCACTCCCCTTGTCGGGTTCTAATTCAGAGTCAGAGCATGCATCCAATTCAGAAGCCTTCATCTCGGCCACTAGAGAATGCTTGGGCCGACACTCACTTGTGTTGTGAGTGGAGCTCTTTGTTCTTTGCTTGCGGCTTTGACGGGCTATCTTGGGCCACCCTGGCTTGGCTTTGTATTTTTCTCTGTGGTTTTATGGCACCTTTCCCTTTCTTCTAATTCGCATATCCAAAGTCTTTCTTTTTCTGTTTGAACTTCTGCTCAATGTTGGCAGCATACTGGTATGTTGCACCAAGCGAGGAGATGTAGAGGAACTCCATTTCTTCCTGAATGTATCTGTGCAGAAAAATGCGATACTTTAGCACCAAGTGTTTATCTGAATCTTTGAAACCCAATTTTGTGCATAGGGTATGGAACATATTCGTCAGCTCATGCACATATTGATCCCTTTGCTACCGCAGTGTAGTCCATTATATGTAATTGTACTCATAGCTCCCCACAGGATAATATTGTTACTTGATGGCATCTCAGAAAGAATTCCAAGTTGGTGCAGCCTAAAACAGAGAGGGTTCCCTCTTGTCCTTTTGCTTGCAATAGGTTTCCCATGAGTCCTTGACATGGGGGGTGCCTTTGAGGAGTGAAAAATTAATATTTTCCCGGTTGGAAAAGTCATGAACCAAGAAATAACCTTTTAATAGATTCAAACATCTATGTACGACATCTGAATCTATTTGGCCCTCAAATATGGGAATGCCAAAGTTTACTTATACCTTAAAAGGATTTGCACCTCCGTAGTCGCCATTGGATGCAGATGCGCCACTGGGGGTGAAACTGCTTGAAGAAGATGTGGCAAAGTTTAGTCCATCATTGCATTCCTTTGTTTCTAGGGTCTCCTCTAGAAAATTTTGATGGATCTCCGCTCATCTTTTCTTTCGCCTCATGGGTGTTCTTGTGGTTTGCGAGGTTGGACCTTGCAAAGGTTCAACCAGATCGAGCCCTAACTCCTTATACCCTGACCTTGTTGGGGGCATACAAAGAAGAAGGATCGAGAAAGAGAAGAACAATCTGATACCATTGATCTAGACTTATGAATGAATGCAATAAAATATATAAATACACATAAACATGTATATGTAGCAGAAATAAGACTTCATTTCATTAATATCTCATAATTGAAATATGCTTACAGACATAATGGAAATAAACTAGGTAGGGCATTGGTAGGTTATCTCTGAGAAGAGATGTGGTTGCTACAAGCCTCTGAACTGTGTTACAATGAGACTCAAAGGCCTATTTATTATTGAGAAACAATGGAAAACCCTAAACATCCAAAAACCTAACCCTAGGAGATGAAACACCAAACTATGGGCACCGTCGGGGTAAATTGGTACATCAATTTCCCGGGGTCGTAACTTTGTCATACTATATGTTGATTTTTGTAGCATCCAAAAGTGTTCCAAGTCTCAAACTTTGCAAGAAGGCTTGGACAACATCATTCCAAATAACCCAGAAACAGTTTGTGGAAATTCCACTCGGTTCAAGACTTATTAAATTAATTAATTATTTTAATGGAGACCCTAAGTCAAAACATAGGAAAATTAAATAATTAAAGGGAATTAATAAGTCAGAGTGTGAATATTATAGAAAACATGGATCAATTCAAGATTTAATCTTATCCATTGATTAATCTTTTAATCTGGGGCATTGGTTCTCCAATATTAAGATTATAAAAGAAGGATTAAAGGTCACTTGGAAGAAAAGTCGGGCACACACTCAGTACCCGAAGGAGATCCATTTTGATTTAGAATTAGATCTTAGCGGGAGAGTTGCAGGGAAATAAATTGCAGAAGCAGGAGGAGGTCAGGGGTGAACGAGATCAGGGTCGGATAGCGGTAGCGGGTCATTGGAGACAGCTTGAGTCTGCAACGCAGACACCCCACACAATCTCCATGTAGATTCACGTAGTCCAGCTCTGGGAATGCATAGAGAACCACACATACTGACGCAGAGGCTTCCAGGGGTTGTTTTGGGTGTCATAAAATTGTCTTAGTAAGATGGATATTTAGTCTCAAGTGGTTCAAAATTTATTTGTCAAATATTTTCCCTGTAAAGATATAATTTGCTGAAGAAATAATAAAACCCTCATCTGCTGCACCGGTTTTCCCACATTGGATTTTTCCGGGAACAATTGTCCAAAAATATTTGTGTGCATGTGATTGATTCTTGTGCTTATGTTCTCTACTATTTATTTCTCTATATATATAATTGTGAATCTTGCAGTTGTATTTATTTCGATATTTGCTGGAAGATTTATGAATAATAACTTATTGAAATAATAAGCAGGAGAAATAAATCTATCACTGCAACTGTTTGTAAATTTTCACATGGTATCAGAGCCCAAAGATGAATAACAGAGAGGGATCATCTATCAGTGAACAAATATCTACTATTGCAGCAAAAACGCAGAAGGGTTCACGCAATTCTCTGGGAGGGGGAAGAAGCACGATAGAACATATGGATCACGATAAATCTGTATTAGCATCTAAAATAGAGGAAGACTTTGCTTATGTATAAAGCACTACGTCCTCAGATGTCTGGTATATTGACAATGGAGCATCTTCTCACATGACGGGAGTACGAGACTTTTTTTTCGACTACCAAGAAGAGCAGATGAATTTCAAGATAACCATGGGTGATAAAGCAAATTGCACTCCTGTTGGAACAGGGTCCCCTAGCTACGTTTTGATATGTTCCAACGTTGTGTTTTTGGTATATTTTTGTAGTAATTGGTTTTTCACAGGGATTTTGGAGCGGGTAAAAGCCCCCAATGTATTGTAATGGGTCAAAGGGTATACCTAGAGTCCGCAAACCACGGTTTGCGGACCACAAGATAGCACTGACAATATAAATAGATGGGTAGTTTGAGTCTAAGCAAAAGTAAGAAAGTAAGATTGATGCTACGAACGAACTGTTGAGATCTATTTTGGGTAGTTTTGGGTAAGGACTCCTGCTGGCAGTGTGCACAGAGATCCTCAGTCCTGCTGTGTGTGAACCCCGCTGGCTATGTGCGCAGGGTAACTTGGGTTTGTAAGTTCATTTTGGATGTTAATGAATTTGGAATCTATTGAAGTATAATTATGTTATCTGAACTAGTTGCATTCATTACTCGATTACCTCTCTGTTATTTGAATAAGCTGCGATTTTATCTGTGATATATGAATTAGCTACGATTGTGATGTTCTGTGATGATAATTGATGATGCACACGTGGATGCGAAATTATTGATCAGATCTGTTTAATAATAGTAGCTGTGTTTATGTTTACATGCTAGTTATACTATTAAGGGCATGATAATAGGCTTGTTTATGTGCAAACCTGATAGAACCTGACAAGATCTTCTTTAATCACCTACTCTCTCCCAGGGTACGAAAACCTGGTTCGAGTACCCACCCATACTACTTCGGGTGAGACCTTAGCCTATGAAAGTAAGTCATTGCTAAAAGGACCAGTAGTATAGGGGTTTGTTGGCAAACCTTAACTCCGAACCTGGGTCAGGACCCCTCAAGCCAAAAAATGGTTCCGTTTCCGGGACCAGGAAAATTTTGAGAGAGATATCAGGTAATGCCACAAGGCCGTTGGAGACTTGAGAAATTGGAGCTCGAAGACTGGTTCAAAAGACAGATTCAGGAATTTTTTGTAAAAGAGAATCACAACATGAAGCTAACAGCTGAGAAGTGGAAGAAAAAATATATTTTCACCGAAGTACATAAAATTTTCTTTGTAAATTTTGCGCACGAGCTCCAGGAGCGGCTAGCAAGGCTAGTAGAATTCCAAATGTGTTGGAAAGACAACCAGGTTATGCAGTGGACTCCGAAATTGATTCAATAGTTGGAGAAGGCTGACAACACAATCACCCACACGGTAGATCATTGGGTGGATAGTGTGCTAGGAGGATTTGTAACGGAATTCGTTGTTGATCAGTTTGTATCCTATTATGAGGTGGAGCAGAGGTTCTTCAAGGGATTCCGAGGTAAGTTCTTACGAACATTGCTGCTACTAATTAAAATACTACTGTGAAAAAAGGGAATTTTTTGCAGCCACACCCAATGAATGACCTCTGATGAGAGTGAGAGTACAAAAAAAAGTGGTAAGTACTACCAAGCCAACCAAGAAGGGGATAGATCCATCTACAACCCATTAAGAGAGCCGGTTGCACACGCGGGAACTATTCCTCCAGCTACACCATCTTTGAGTCAGCATAAGTGAAAGAAATCCCCAACACCTCCGCCACCACCGGAAGAAGATATGGCCGCACACATGAAGCTACCCACCTTCAAGGGTGTAGGAGATGAACATATGGACTGATTTTTGTTCGTAGTGGAATCAGTATGGACTGTGTAGAATGTGGCTAGCGATGGTGTAAAAAGGGTGCAGTTGTCCCTCACCTTTTAAGAAAGGGCCCTAGATTGCTACATGGGGTACGTAGGCGAGCATGCAGATCCATATATTCAAGAGATTAAGAACACTTTAAAACAACAGTTTCGGAAGCCTAAGTCTTACGCTCAGCTGGTGGTTGACTTGAAAGACTATAGACAAGGACCCACTGAGTCAGTATGGGAGGTTGTTCAACGGCTAAAGAAGGTTATTAGAGATGGGGAATTTGAGTATGATGATAGATAACACAAGGAATGGTTCATCGCCATGCTATTACCTCACCTGTGCAGACCTATGGGTCAACAAGTGATTGAGACACAAGAGAAAGCCTTGGAGATTTATATGAAGCTAGAAGCTGCGCCAAGAGACGATGCGCAGTTTAGGGTACAAAAGATCCAGGGATAGCTGGAGGCAATGCACCTCGAAATCCAGAATTTGCGAAAAGAGCAAGGAAAATAAGCTAGCCCAGACGCATGGTGCATAAGATGCAGGGTGTTGGGCCACACCAAGGATCAGTGCCCTCTACTGGTGGACTACATGCAGGCTGGGGGGCCCAGCCCATTGCGCCCTAAAGAGGCTACGGGACCAAGCGGTTTGACGTTATGGTGCACTGATTGTCACGTAATTGGACTACATGATACCAACCACTGCGTCTGTCTTGGTGCTTATGTTCCATAATTGAAGAAACAATGGTGTCGATTCTGCTCATCTATGGGACATGACAAACACAATTGCCAGACATATGACTTAATGATAGACCGAGGAAACCTATACAGGGTATAGGCTGACCCCTCTTCGCCACTATCTCCCTCGGGATGAGGAGGCTTCTCGAGAGGCCGGGGGGGAAGAGGTGGAAGCATAGGTCGGGGAAGAGGGAAATTGATCTGTTATAACTGTGGAGAAGTAGAGCACTTCGCAAGGGACTGTTCGAACCCTACACAAAAATCTTGCAGATATTTTGGACAATTGGATCATGTGATCGAATATTGTTTGTACTCATAGCAAAAATGCAGGAAAAACAACATATGCCAACGCAGAATGTGAAAAGGGTTAAGGCAGAACCGCATGATGAGGGACCTAGTATTAATGTCATAAAACGCAGCGGTATGGCTACTGGAGGAGCCAAGGAGAGGGCTGCGACTGAACCCCTTATTCGAAAAGATGCTATCAAAAAGGAAAGCTTGGACCTACAAAATGAGAAAGAAACCTTCATCGAAGCTCGCAAAGACTTTACCAAGGATGAGGCATCTACTTCTAAGGCTCCAACAAACCTAAGAGTAGACGATGAAGTCAAACCATTCCTGTAGGAATGTATGAAGTTGCTACACACCAAAAGGCAGTAGAAAATCTTCAAGCACTGATAGAAAGCTGGGCAGAAAGAATTGACCCTCCCACAAAAATTAAAGATATTCACAAATTGTACAAGCATAAGAAACACACTGGTCGGGAAATGTGGCTAACAACGCAGATTGGCGATTATGAAATGGATCAGGTCATCCTAGATGTGGGATCTGATGCGAATGTCCTGCCCAAAAAAACGTGGCAGAGGATGGGAGAACCTAAGCTGGAATGGTATACTATACAACTGCGCATGGCTAACCAACAGAAGATCGTACCGTTGGGAAGGCTATCAAAGATTATGGTAGATGTCGCAACGGTTAAGGTATACACGGAATTTGAGGTAATTCAAATTGTGGAAGATGCAGACCCTTATCCTGCACTCTTGGGACTAGATTGGGCTATAAACATGGGAGGCATTATCAACTTGAAGAAAAGGAGCATGGTTTTTTAGAATGAGGGAACAAGAGTAATAGTCCCTCTAGACCCAACCGAAGGAGAATGGTATACAGAACCTATGCGCAAAGAAGAAGACATGGATCATATCTATAGACTTACTGCCCAGGATGAGGATTGGATTAATCCTATGGAGAATGGCATGCTTTTCTAGGAGAAAGACAATGAATGCCTCTCTGACTCCGACTGGGAGATCAAAAATTGGCAGAATCGATTACATGATGTGTCTGCGCTACGATGTCTTAGGATCATGAAGAGCTTCCGGTGTATCTCCTTAAAGCTAAGAAAACTGGCTTACTTTTATGGTTCTGGTAGTGTTATGGATTTTATTAAAGCATTCGAAGTAGAAGCCCCAAGGGAGAAAAAAATGTGGGCGCTTAACCTAGCCATGCGTGCGACCCCTGCGCGGTGGTGGGAAACTCATAAGGGGACATTCCAAGATTGGGAGGGATCTCGCAAGATGATGATTCTACGGTTTGAATCTTCGGTTCACCTATGCATGGAGACTTTCCTTGGCCAAGGGGACTTGCACAAGCACTTGGTCGCATGGATGGAGGTGTGGTGCAAAAGGACCGAGGACGAATGGGTCCACCTGTTCATTCATGCCTTGGGGCCAATCCCCACTGCATGGTATTTCGATGCAGAGCTACATCAGCATAACCGCCACTGGGAGACCATGAGGGATGATTTTTTGAGGACGTTCAGGTTGATTGGCGGAACTGAGGCATTAGACAAAGCCCTGCAGGACATAGATGCCCTAGTATTTGATGAATCACACCCTCGGGTGGAGTATGGGGCGCCAGCCTGGGATACACAGATGCAGGATATTGTTAACCGTCGCAATCTATCAATGTATAAATGTGATGAGGACCCACGAAATATCACTATCTCGGAATGAGAGGGTGAACGCGCAGTTTCTAGACCCCCACTACAGACCGTCGATGTGACCAAGCCCTTTAAGCTAAGAGAAGTCAACATTGGAACAAAAGAACAACCTAAGCTAGCTAAGATTGGGGACTATTGGGATGATGATACCATTGGGAAAGTCACGAAGCTTCTCATGGAGTACCAGGACCTATTTCCTACGAAATTCTCAGAACTCAAGGGTATTACAGGGGACCTGGGGGTCATGCACATCATTTTAAAACCAGATGCATGCCTCGTCAAGCAGCGACCTTACCGCTTGAACCCCAAGTATAAGCAGAAAGGATGAAATTGAAAAAACGCTAGCCGCAGGTATCATCAAACCAAGAGAATGTTGGAAATGTTGTCATTGATGGCAAAGGAGATGGCACAGGAGAAACACCCAAACTATTAAACTATCCATACGGCAAAAAGAGACAGAGAGAGGTAGCACAAAAAGAGAAGAAACAAAAGAATTGGCTTAAGCAACAAAAGAATGAGATGCAGCAAGGAGTTGAAAGGGCCTGAAGGAGTTTAATACAGAGGTTTATTTATGAATTAGGGGTTTAATACAGTTTGCAGATGAATTATTGAGAAATTATTCATTAATTGAGTTTGTATGGCATAGACTTTGATTGAAGACTAAAACCCTGTGGTAAAGACTTAATATGCTTGGGGATGAGTTGGAGCATTGAAGCATTGTGTATTTACTGTGGTAAAGACTTAATATGCTTGGGGATGAGTTGGAGCATTGGAGCATTGTGTATTTACTGGTGAAATTCCTGCGTGAAACTCCCTTAAGTTCTTGTAGAAGCTGGACTCTGTAAATCAAGCTAAGAATCTGCCTGTATATTCAGGAAGAAGAGTGTATGATAATGTGTAGATATGTACTCTGCAATTTGGGATAAATTGTGCTCTGTATTTAGTTGAAGAAATCGACTTCTTTTCTATGTTGTGTCCAAACTGTTTATGCCTCAATCATATTGAGTTATGCGCAAGCACTTCCAGTAATTTGAAATCAGGTTTTTGATCGTCTTCTGAGAATTGACATGAGGTGAATCGATCACTGTAAGGATCGATTCTGAGAGAGAAGAATTCTATGTGGATGAGACCTCGTGACAGAGTATATATATAAGAAATGCATGATAGAGCTTGTGTGAGAGTTGCAGTCTCGGTTAGTGAATTGATTTCAGTATGGCAGGAAATCTGCGCCTGAGTGAAAAGAACCTTTTTACATAGAACGGGCCGAACTAGAAGCGGAAGCTGAGCGGAACCTGGAGCGTAGGAGAGGAGCGGAATCGAGACTAGTGAACAGTAATGGTGGGTTGGAGCGAAACCGTGGCTTCTTCACACCGCTTTTGGTACGGAGGCGGTATTTCTGAGTTGGGCAGCGATTCCATTGATTGATCGATGCGTGTCCCTGGATGAACAGTAAAACCGCTTGTTTAAACTGCGCCTTCGCATTAACTATCGCATCAGACACGGAGCGAAATGGACAGGAGCCGTCAATCTTGGTCGACATCTAACTGATCGCCATGGAACCCGCACGAAGGTTAATAAAGGAGTCCGGTAAGTAACAAAGAATTGGTGAATTTTCCCGTCGCGTAGCGCACGCCGGTAGTGGTGCATGGTGGAGCCACCACAAAGTGGTGTTTACAGGGGCTCCCATTTCTCCGTACACATCAAATGGGGTGAGGCCCCGATGTAGTCATCATATAAACAAGTGATCTACAAGTCAACGTGTGTGGATCATCGTAAACATCAACCACGGGGCAATTGCAGCACCTCTCGCGCTCAACTCCCTCGCACTCCGTCGATCTCCAATCAACCTGTGCGCTGTTTAACCTGCGCCTGTTCACCGTGCTGCCGCCTGCGAATTGATCTCTCATTCGAGCAGTTGGAATTACATTCCAACAAGTTGTATATGGTTAATTGGCGAGATATGAAATATGAAATATGTGAACGGGGCCTAATACATATACACGGAGATGGACCGTCAGGTTATAATATTATATGGCGACGGTAAAGTTAATTCCTTGGGCTTAATAACAATACCAGAAGTCTATAATTCTGGAGGCGGTATTATATGCATACCTGCTCGAGTTTGCTACCCCTGCGGAACTTAAAGGGAATGGAGCTCCGTTTGATGCGAATTGATACAACTATGATTCAAACCATATATACTTCAAGGAGAAAGAGGAAGTATTTGATATGATTAAGTTATATCAAGAGCATGCTGAGACACACAAGAACAAATTTGACAGGTGTTCAAGCACAGGAATCTAGAAAATATTCAAAAGTGCAGTAAACAGGTGAAATGTGCAGATGACAGTAAAGAAAGAAGATGCAGAACAATTTCTTAACAACAGTAGAAAAAGAAAAAATCCAGTAAAGTCAAAATTCAGAAGAGGAGCTGAGTGATATTGAAATATGAAATTAGGAATGTAAATGTAAATGATGTAATTATTTTTTATTGTTTGTGATGCAAAGGCAAGTATCTTAAGGAAAAGACAAAATCCCACTGTAGCATGAAATTGTGTACATATTATTATGATTTTAAATTGATTTGGATAAATAAATGAGGTGGTAGAAGACCAAGGGGTATGACCATCCATTTCGAATTCCTAGAGGAAAAAAAACAGTCATCAAGAAATTCTATAAGTAATATCATTTTGATATGCAAAAAGTGAGTTAGAAGGGAGATAAAGAGTGAGTGAAAATAATACAGAAATGAAGCAGTGAAGCAGAGAAGAAAGAGGAGCTGAGCATAGAAGAAGGAGAAGATGATAGAGAATATGAGAAGATGCAGAGATGATACAGGGAAGATATGAGAATAGATGAACAACATAGCAATTGGAACAAAACAGAGCTGATATCCAAGGTAAATCAGCAAGTGTTTCTCTTTTGAAAGAGTAAGGAAGTTGGAGCTTCCCTATCAAGTTGTAGCTTGATAGATGTCAGTTGAGCCGATCGAGGTAGGGATTTCCCGTAGGTTCGTGCCCTCGCAAAATAGATGGGAGTTGGTGCTTCCACACGTTTGCAGCCGGACAAAATGTCGTTGTAGCCGGACTGAGGTTGGAGCCTCCTGTAGGTTGGTGCCTGCAGAAAAACAGTGGTGAGAGGGAGTTGGAGCTTGCCTTTGCATCACAACAATAATAAGATGTGGTTTTCTCCCTTCATGGGTTTCCACTTATATCTGGTGTCTCTGTGCATGATGTTTATGTGTTGATGTGGTTTATCTAATCTGCTTAATACTTGTTGCTCACATATTAAGACTGCTGTTACATTAACAAATCTGTTTGATACTTGCTTCTCACTAATAAAGATTGCTCACATATTAAAGTTGATCATGAAGTGAAGGTGTAAATAAGTTTTAAGAGAAAAGTTTTAAAAGTCCATGTATGTGTTAAAATGATTCACCCCCCCCCCCTCTCAGTTTAACTACGGGTTCAACAATTGGTATCAGAGCAGGTTCCTTTGGTGTAAGCTTAATAGCTTGAAGGAGATCTGGTTAAGTCATGGACTATCAAAATGTACCCATAAATGCTAAACAGTCCTTCTCAATGGAGAGACATGTTACATTGTGTTTAATGGATGATGAACTTAGCAGTAGAAGTCAAGCTGGTGAAGCATATCAAACATTTAATTCTGCTGGTGAAAAGAAATAACAACAGAGGAATTCCAAGGCAAAATGTGTGATATATAACAATCTTCATAACAAGGACCTTCAGTTGATAATGGATTTAACCTCTGCAAAAGAAATATGCGATAGATTGCACCTCATACATGGAGTAGACACTAAGGATTGCACTGACAAGAAGGATAAGAGAATTAAGAAGAAGAAAAATTCATGTCAACAGGAAAATATTCAATCAAATGAAGTACCCGCTAGTATGAATGGAGATAAGAACCATGAAGAAATTATAGCTAAAGAAAAAGTCAAGTTTGACACTGCTTTGACTGAAATAGAAAAATTGAAAAATGGAAACAAAGACCTTAAGACAGTGGTGCAAATATGTGATGAGAGAGAATATTAGGATAAGAAAGAAATTGTTGACTTGAAGACACACCTTGAAGAAGCAAGGAAAATAGAAGACACTCTGCTGCAACAAATGAGAGAGAAAAGTCGGGAATGTGAAAGATTGGAAGAAGAAGTAGTGAGCCTGAGAAAGAACTTAGAAAAAGCCCAAAGAGAACTATTAATGAATACACCTCTAATGAAAGGCTCTGGACAGTTGGACCAGATTCTAAATGCACAAAGGTCACCTATCATAAAGACTGGGATAGGATATGAAGGTGAAACCAGTAAGTCCAAGGTTTAAGATAACAAGAAAATCATTTTTGTAAAAGCTGTAAAGAACAATGAAGCATCTCAGCAAAATCCTACAGAAGCAGAAGCTAGCAGGAACATGAGCTGTAAAGAAACAAACAGAATCAAGCAGCAACATGAAAGAACAAAGAATGAGAGGATGAAACAGTCAACTGCTAAAGGCTCATATGCTCCTAGGGATGAATTGAACAAATTCGGAAGATGTCAAAGGAGGTTCCTTCCTCCTATGAAAAATAGCACATGTTTTTCTTGCCACAAACAAGGACATAATGCAGCATATTGCAAGACAAAGCCAATTCAGTCCAATCAGCAAAGGATGCAGCAAAAGAGAAGAATCCCTCAAGCAAGCAAATGGAAAGAACAATATTTCACCAGGTACACAAATCATTTCCATGGCTATTGTTATGCATGCAATAATTTTGGACATAAAATTGTTGATTGTAAAATATATCCAAGAAGAGAAACAAAATATTATACATCAGCTCAAATGCATATTGGTCAAATAAGATGTTATGTATGCCTCAAACTTGGTCACAAAGCAAAAGACTGCAATTTTCCATATACATTAAAGAACTCTAGACAGATGATGGGATCAAAGAAAATCAAACAAAACTATGAATTTAAAAGAAGTGCAGACATTATGAAGAACCCCAATAAAGTATGGAAGGAAAAGAGAAAGGGGGAGCCTATTACCTCAATAACATAATGAATCCTCCATAGTCTCAGGGAGAGCTGCTCTAGGAAACAAAGCACAAATCCATCTAGTGACAAATATGAAGCAACATCCCAGGGGGAGAGCAGTTCATATATAGACTCCATGAAAGTAGTCTGAGAAGAGCTCCTTGGAATGGAAACAGTTATAAGATCAGGAAGGGAAAGAAAATTTCTCTAAAAGAAGACTATAGAGGAAGAAGATCATCTGAAGTATTAAGTAGCAGACAGATTGATGAAAGAAGAGAAGACAGTAAGAAGCCTTGGTGGTAGAGAGAACATCAGCTATGAACATGTAAGCTTGGAAGACATCAGCACATTAAGTGATGATCACATTGTGTATCATTCTACTAGAATTAACAATAAATCACATTAAGAAGATTAAGTAAGAAAAGAGTCTACTATCTTGATGTCAGTACATAATTGATCTATGAAAAGTCCCCTTGGAGGAATGAAGTCAAATAAGTGACAAATCTCTGAGTAATCAGCCCATGAAGATTCATAGTATAGAAATTGAAGATGTCCTTCTGAATATCATCATGTCAGAACAGTTGAATTGGTATATAAAGCAATATAAAGCAGCAATGATTCTAGAACTGTCATAGAAAATAAAATGCAGTGACATTATTTCAAATCAGGATGACAGAATAAGTAGCAGGTTAATGATGCCAAGGTCCAATTCAATATATTGATGGTGGTTGGTGTGAACAGTGAAAAGATCAATAGTAGAAACTAATGGTAAATGTGCAAGCTAAAAGTGAAATCACAGCATGGTTTATCAAAATAATATCTATTGATGGTTAGGTACAAGAAGCATGCTTACCAAGAATTATCAGTGGAGCAGCAGTATGATACAGGTCCACAGGATCAAAGGACTATGGCAAGAATGCATCAAGGTAAAATTCCCAGGGTTATCTACATTTAGCATGAAAAGAATAGTTAAAATATCTGAATAATGAAGGACCAGTTGTGATTACCACTGAAGCTCAAAAGTCTTTTATTAGTCCATCCAAGCATACTTCAGCATAAAGGAATTGCTGGTATTTCACCATTTAAAGAAAGAGTGATCATTGACATACATACTTCTTATGTCATAAATAAAACTGCGTGGTTGATAAGTGAAACTGACCAATACATTGAAGGGTTTATTTTGGAAATACATTGTACAAGAAGGAAAGTCAGTTGGCCTCTAATATTGAAAGATATTGCCTATTCTTACAATAAGCTGTAAGCTCTGGTTTGATTCATTTGTTCACATCAACAACAAGAACCTCTCAAACTTTAAAAGTAATATCCTTGTCAGCATCCTAGTTCATGTCATCAACAACAGGCAGGAAAGGTGTACCATAGCAATAAAAGATCTATTGGCATCATTATAATAATTGAACAGGTGTGGTACTACAGATGAGTATTGCAGGAAAAGACATATTCAATCTACAATCTTCTTCAACAGAAATATATTAGCTCACTACATCAGACAGAGACAAATATATATTTGAAGCCTTCTTAGTATTTTAGTTTTTGATCCAATCATACATCTTTGATTAGATAAAAGCTGGTACAATGTGTTCTATGAAGGAATATTATCCTCACTTTCAGCCTTATACTAGTGAAAGGAGACTATGCTTTGGTTTGTACCAATTTACAGTGTATATTCAAGTCCAATAATCCTTAAAGTGTTCTCTCAACAAGTCTTGAACATCAGTTTGGAGCAGCATGGTACAAAGTCAGCAGAAGAGGGCCTAAACATAACTCAGAGAGAGGAAATGTAGAAAGAAAACTAGGAAATGAGCAACCCTTTTCCATTGATGTCAAAGGGGGAGGAAAAGAAAAAAGGGGCTTTTAAAAGGCAAGAAGAGGAAGTATGTTGCCATCAATGCCAAAGGGGGAGACTGTTGGAAATGTTTTCATTGATGGCAAAGGAGATGACAAAGGAGTAGCACCTAAACTATCCATAAGGCAAAAGAGACAGAGAGGTAGCAGAAGAAATAGAGGAATTGAAGCAGAAGCAACAAAGGAATTAGAGACAGAGCAGTGGAGTTGAAAAGGCTTGAAGGAGTGTAATACAGAGGTTTATTCATGAATTAGGGGTGTAATACAGTTTGTAGATGAATTATTGAGCAATTATTCATTAATTGAGTTTGTATGGCATAGACTTTGATTGAAGACTAAAACCCTGTGGTAAAGACTTAATATGCTTGAGGATGAGTTGGAGCATTGAAGCATTGTGTATTTACTGTGGTAAAGACTTAATATGCTTGGGGATGAGTTGGAGCATTGGAGCATTGTGTATTTACTGGTGAAATTCCTGCGTGAAACTCCCTTAAGTTCTTGTAGAAGTTGGACTCTGTAAATCAAGCTAAGAATCTGCCTGTATATTCAGGAAGAAGAGTGTATGATAATGTGTAGATATGTACTCTGCAATTTGGGATAAATTGTGCTCTGTATTTAGTTGAAGAAATCGACTTCTTGTCGATGTTGTATCCAAACTGTATGTGCCTTGATCATATTGAGTTCTGCGCAAGCACTGCCAGTAATTTGAAATCAGGTTTTTGATCGTCTTCTGAGAATTGACGTGAGGTGAATCGATCACTGTAAGGATCGATTCTGAGAGAGAAGAATTATGTGCAGATGAGACCTCGTGACAGAGTATATATATAAGAAACGCATGACAGAGCTTGTGTGAGAGGAACCATGAGGGGACTGAAACCACGAGCGGGTTCACGGAGGCGGATTTCCCAATTCCGCACCACCTTTCGACCGTAAGGTGGTTTTGCAGAAATCGCAGCGATTCCATAGACTTCGTGACACGTGGCATAGGCGGTATTGGAAGCCACCGTTTAACTTGCAATTTCGCGCGTCATACACCGACCAAAGACGTCGAGAAAAATGGATATAAACCATTGATCTGGCAGAGGAGCATCGGATGGAGATCATTAAACGAAGATGCGCGAGGTTTAATGAAAGCGCACATAGATTAAACTAGGTATGGTGCGTTGCATGGATTGGTTGTTTGAATGAATTGTGGGGCCTGGCGGAGTCATATATAATGAATCGGTTTATTAATGTTTTCGACGTATTATAATCTTAATACAAGGTTTGAGAGTATGTTAAAAGAGTCAATCAAAGTTTAATATTGGTGGTGAATTGGTGGCATGCTGGCGGTGGTGCATGGTGGAGCCACCACAAAGTGGTGTTTACGGGGGCTCCCATTTCTTCGTACACATAAAATGGGGTGAGGCCCCGCAGTTCATCATAGCCATTGATCGGCGGTCAACGTGTGATCAACCAGTCAACTATGGGGGTTACCCTCCATGTTAACCTCCGCGCTCTTCAACCTCCCACACTCCGTCGATCTCCAATCAACCTGTGCGTTGTTTAACCTGCGCCTGTTCACCGTGCTGCCGCCTGCGAATTGATCTCTCGTTCGGGCAGTTGGAATTACATTCCAACAAGTTGTATATGGTTAATTGGCGTGATATGAAATGTGAAATATGTGAACGGGGCCTAATACATATACACGGAGATGGACTGTCAGGTTATAATATTATATGGCGACGGTAAAGTTAATTCCTTGGGCTTAATAACAATACCAGAAGTCTATAATTCTGGAGGCGATATTATATGCATACCTGCTCGAGTTTGCTACCCCTGCGAAACTTAAAGGGAATGGAGCTCCGTTTGATGTGAATTGATACAACTATGATTCAAACCATATATACTTGAAGGAGAAAGAGGAAGTATATGATATGATTAAGTTATATCAAGAGCATGCTGAGACACACAGGAACAAATTTGACAGGTGTTCAAGCACAGGAATCTGGAAAATATTCAAAAGTGTAGTAAACAGGTGAAATGTGCAGATGACAGTAAACAAAGAAGATGCAGAATAGTTTCTTAACAACAGTAGAAAAAGACAAAATCCAGTAAAGTCAAAGTTCAGAAGAGGAGCCGAGTGATATTGAAATATGAAATTAAGAATGTAAATGTAAATGATGTAATTATTTTTTATTGTTTGTGATGCAAAGGCAAGTATCCTAAAGAAAAGACAAAATCCCACTGTAGCATGAAATTGTGTACATATTATTATGATTTTTAAATTGAGTTGGATAAAGAAATGAGGAGGCAGAAGACCAAGGGTTATGACCATTCATTTCGAATTCCTAGAAGAAACAAACAGTCATCAAAAATTATATAAGTAATATCATTTTGAAATGCCAAAGAGAGAGTTAGAAGAGAGAGAGAGAGTGAGTGAAGAGAATGCAGAAATGAAGCAGTGAAGCAGAGAAGAAAGAGGATCTGAGCATAGAAGAAGGAGAAGCTGATAGAGAATCTGAGAAGATGCAGAGATGATATAGGGCAGATATGAGAATAGATGAACAGCAGAGCAGATGGAATAGAACAGAGCTGATATTCAAGGTAAATCAGAAAGTGTTTCTCTTTTTAAAGAGTAAGGAAGTTGGAGCTTCCCTATCAAGTTGTAGCTTGATAGATGTCAGTTGGAGCTGACTGAGGTTGGAGCCTCCTGTAGGTTGGTGCTTGCAGAAAATAGATGGGAGTTGATGCTTCCACATCAAGTTGTAGCTTGATAAAGTGTCAGTTGTAGCTGACTGAGGTTGGAGCCTCCTGTAGGTTGGTGCCTATAGAAAATTAGTGGTGAGAGGGAGTTTGAGCTTGCCTTTGCATCACAACAATAATAAGATGTGGTTTTCTCCCTTCATGGGTTTCCACTTATATCTGGTTTCTCTGTGCATGATGTCTATGTGTTGATGTGGTTTATCTAATCTGCTTAATATTTGTTGCTGACATATTAAGACTGCTGTTACATTAACAAATATGTTTGATACTTTCTGCTCACTAATAAAGATTGCTCACATATTAAAGTTGATCATGAAGTGAAGGTGTAAATAAGTTTTAAGAGAAAAGTTTTAAAAGTCCATGTATGTGTTAAACTGATTCACCCCCCCCTCTCAGTTTAACTAAGGGTTCAAATATAGAACAATTAGATTGGGTAAGCCCTATGGTGGTTCAAGAGAAAAATACTAAAGGAGAAATAAGAATATGTGTCGACCTGCGTAAACTGAATGATTCCTGCGTACATGATCCCTTCCCTACGCCATTCTCTGATGAAATTCTCAATAGTGTCGGAGGGCAGGAAGCATACTCGTTAACTAATGGGTTTTTGGGTTGCCATCAGATCAAGATTGCACCAGAAGATTGCAGCAAAACTACGTTCGCCACCGAATGGGGATCCTTACAGTACACCGTCATGCCGTTTGGGCTCAAAAATGCCCCTGCCATCTTTTCGCGGGTAGTGGTTGTTGTATTCAAGGAGTTCATTCACAAGTTCTTGGAGGTATACTTTGATGATTGGAAAATATTTGGATTGGTAAAGAAGCACGTCTCGAACTTGCGCTTGATGTTGGATGCCTGTAGAAAGCACCGGATTTCCCTAAATATTAAGAAGTGCATATTTTGCATACCTTTCGGGATCTTGTTGGGCCACATAGTCTGTTGGTAGGGACTGATGGTTGACCCTGCCAAGGTAGTAGTTATCATCAACTTATTAGTCCCTATAGCTGAGAAACAACTGTGCTCCATCCTTGGGCACACGGGCTACTATAGGAAGTTCATTCAAGGGTACGCACTAATCATGACACCCATGGAGAAGTTGCTAAAGAAGGAGGTTTAGTTTTTTTGGGACGGAGAGTGTCAAAAGAGTTTTGAGCTACTCAAGGAAAAGATGGTCTCTGCACCTATCCTCATATTTTCTGACTGGGTGAAGGTTTTCCATGTCCATGTCTATGCTTCAGGGATTGCCCTGGGAGCTGTCCTTATGCAGCTCGAGGAGGGGGACATTGACCACCCGGTTGCATTTGCTAGTAGAAAAATCTCTAGTGCGGAGTATAAATACTCCACTACTAAGCGCGAGGGGCTAGCTATGGTATATGCCCTGCAGAAATAATGGCATTATCTGCTGGGAGGGCATTTAAAGGAGTTCATAGATAAAGCCGCTTTGAAGTACGTAGTCAATAATACTTTGTTTGGGGGGGGGGGGATTTTCTGATGGTTATTGATATTTCAATAATATGACTTTGAGATCATTGTGAAGTCGGGGAAACTAAATGCTGGACCAGACCACTTGTCACGAATCAAGAGTGGTGAAGAATCGACCAACCTAGAGGAAGGATTTTTCGATGTGCAGCTATTTTCTATTAAGGTGGTTGATGCAAAATTTTCCAATATCATTCAATTCTTAACTACAGGGATGACACTTGCAGAATATTCAGTACAATAGAAAAAGGAGCTGGTAACCCGTGCATCGGACTTTACCATCATAGCAGGCCACTTGTATAAGTTGGGAGCTGATGAGGTACTGCAAAGATATGTTCTAGAATATGAAAGACAAGCCATTCTAGCAGAATCCCACTGAGGCATAGCAGAAGGTCACTACACAAGGAAAGTGACGACGGAGAAGATCTTAAGAGCTGGGCTATGGTGGCCCACATTGCATAGTGACTCTTACAACTATTGCAAATATTACGACACATGCCAAAGGACATGAATACCATCGCGCAGGAATGAAATGCCCTTACAACTACAGATCGCCTTGTAGGCGTTTGATAAATGGGCAATTGACTTCGTTGGGCCCGTCAAACCACCAGGTAAGAATACAAGTGCTTGCTACATCATCACTGCAATTGATTATGTAACCAAATGGGATGAAGCACAAGCTATGAGCAACATAGGTATGCATTTCATTAATGAAACAATACAATCCTTGACTGAAGAATTTCGAATCCACCATGAAAAAAGTACCTCATATCGCTCGTAGGAAAATGGAACGGTAGAAGATTTTAATAAAATTATAGAACAGGCACTGACCAATATTTGTAATGTCGATTGAAATGATTGGGATGTGCACATCCCGTCAGTCCTTTGGGCCTATTAGAATACATGCAAGAAATTAACTGGGAAAACACCGTTTCGGATGGTTTATGGAAAGGAGGCCATTATGCCCATGGAGTATATTGTTCCTATCTTGCGCATCGCAGCCTTTACGAACATGGCAGAGCTCTACATCATGGAGGAACGCTTAGCGCAGCTAGTCGCCTTGGAGGAAGATCGATTCGTTTCTAACTTTCATCAGCAAGTTCAGAAGGACCAGGAAAAAGCATGGCATGATAGACATATTCAACAGAAGGTATTTTCGGAAGGAGAATTGGTCCTGCTATATAATAGCTAGTTTGCGAAACACTGGGGGAAGTTCCGTTAGCACTGGCTGGGCCCTTATATGGTAAAGGAAATGACTGACATAGGAGCTGTCTGGTTAGCCACATTGCGCGGTGATATTGTACCAAGATATGTTAATGGTATTTGTTTCAAACCATACCAGATCAAATGACTATATGGCCGTAGTAGCTGTATTGGGAGGAATACACGCAGGCAAGGGGAAAAACACAGCTAGGTCTGGTATATGTGCAGGGGTTGATCGTAGGTCAAGAAGCCCGGGGAGGTGCGCTAGGAGCGCAGGTGTCGATCACAGGTCAGGAAGCTCGGGGAGGTGCGCTGGGAGTGTAGGGGTAATACGCAGCTGCGAAAACTAGCCGTTGGAACAATACCACTGGGTAAAAATCCAACTTTACCATTGGAAGGAGTGGGCAGTAGGAAATTAATGCAGTGATTTCCAAAGATTTTTTTACCGTTTCTGTGATGGTAAGTTTCAGCTAAGTTTCATCTGACCATTGCTCACTCTTCAACGCTATAAATGGAGGAGGGAAACTCCGAATTCGGTTCCGCATGTGTTGAGAATTTTGTGCCTTGAGAATTGCCATAACTACTGTGCTTTGTTTATGTCTGGGTGTGATACCCCCTCTGATAGTAGTAACCCCGAGTTCGTCTTCCGAGCGAGAATGACTGCAACCAATCCCGTTGAATCATCGTAGACTGTGGCCTCTACGGAGCTATCATCTAATGAATTATTGGAGGTCACCCCCGAAGTCGAAGAAGTTGTGTCCACACTAACCAAGGGGAAGCAAGTGGAGGAAAATAAGAGTAGGGGGAAGGGCCAGGAGCAAGGGTAGGGGAGGGCCACAAAATGGGCTGGGGGGAAGTTGCGCACCTCCCCCCCAGAATGTGCAATCTCCCTAAACGGCGCCTGAGGCACATTCGCCTAACCCAACAAAGCGATTTTTGTCTATGCAAGAAGAAGCTCGGCTCACTACCCCAATCACATGGCTATCGCCCTATGTTCAGCCCTGACGGCCCTCGGTGCACACACCTAAAAATATCAAGGGTCTACGCTCCTATATGCAGATACTGCTAATTTCGGGAGAAGTCCCCATAATTGGAGAAGCATACGGAAAGCTCTCCTCAATCAAGTTCGATGATCACGACCTTGCCAACCTGGAGACCTTCCCAGAATTGGCACCTGAGTTGTACCTCGAAATAATACTAGAGGACGACGTGTTAAGGGTCATACCAATGCCGTGGGAGCATGGGTTAGAAAAATTATTGAGCTTGCTGCGGATACCTCACTTTGGTCAACACAATGTAACTGACTAGGTCATGCGACAACTGCTAGCCCTGATCCATGATGACAGTTTGTGGATCCAGGACCCCATTCCCCTCGATGCTGCCCTGATTCACTACATCAATGGTATTCCCATGGAGGGGCCAAATCCCATGGAGTGCGTTGGCAAGAAGTATGAGCAACAGATCGTCAACAAGGTGCGTGAAGACTACCATGTCAAGTGCAACACCAGAGGGTTCATAATCAACACCATTTACGACCCTGGAGTGCACATGGGTACCTTGATGTTGGCTTGCAAAATGATGCACAAGTGCCAAGCCACGACTGTCCCTGCCTATGTGATTCAGTTGGCTGGACGCTGCGAAAAAGGAGTCTGGTTTAACTGGTTTCAGTTCCTCTGCATTAAGTTCCTGGAAAACGTGCACGAGGCCCAGAATCACGGGAGGCTATTCTGCTACTCTTGGTTGTTGCTCTTAATTTCATTGGTTGCATGGGAAGCCCCTGAAGGATCAATCCTCCTTGAGCTTGAACCAGACATATGTGAAGGGGCGCGATACGTGAACCTATGGGATTCAAAGGATGAGCAGCGGATTAAGGAGAAAAAAGTGTTTTGGGTGCTATTTCAGAGCACGCTCATTGCAGAAATTCACTCCCGGCCATGCTTTTTGCCGATGGTCTACGACAAGTACAAGAGCATCGCATCATTCTAGGTCACGATGCACAACATGAAAATTCGGGGCCGTAAGGATCCAGCTTGGATGTCGCTGCCTTACATGGTCGCCGATGAAGAAATTGATCGGCTCATCACCACTTGGCCACCACACTGGAGAGTGGGATTCAAATTGGGCACGACTGAAACTTCTGGTACAAGCATAGTCCCGAAGAGCACACCGCCTGATACCGCCAAGAATGTAGAAGGACGTGGCTCAGAAGGCTCTACTAGGATGAAGGACGCAGCACAGGGCATGGAGCAGGAATCATAGTAGGAATCACAACAGGACATGGATAGAGAGGGTCTGGATGCACAAGGTGCTGATTCCCCATGTGGTATGAAATGAACAACCAAACCTCTCAAGGGCAGGCGAATGAAGTGGTGGGCTACGAGGCCTGTTAGGGAGACTGAGGTTACCTTAACTGAGGAATATTTGGAACAAATCGTAGATTCAGTCACCCTCACTTCAGAAGATAGATGGCTTGCCTTGGAAGAGAAGTAGAAGGCCACAGTCTCTGCATTGCAATCTGAGCTCCAAGCTTTGAAGCTCAAGGCTGATACCCTACAAATGAGCATGGTTCAAGCGAGGCTGCCTCTAGCAACTAGCACAGAGTTGATCATCACGACTGAGAGCTGCCTCTACCCCCTGCCAGGTGCAACAATCACTCTCAGTTCACCTCCCTTATGCACACAAGTCCAGACCTGCACAGAGGTGCACCTAGACTTGGCCCAGCTTCCGCATGAGCCGCTGCAGGTTCTCCATACATCCCTCTTTGAGGAAATCCAACACAGATACCATTGGGTGCAGTAGCAGCTAAGTACAACCGAGCAGACAATAATTGAAAAACCACTAAGGCATCCTAGGCACAGGCTGCGTGTATCCTTGCCACTGCGTAGTAGACCGAGTTGGAGCATCTGATCAACAGACTATGTGTAGATGTGACTGAAGACATCCCGACCTCTACCACCCCCCAGGCCAAGATTGAGTGGCTCGTTGCAGCCCTGAAGGCTTCTAGGACTGAGATCCAGAATTTCAAGGCTGAGATGGAGCAGTAGATTGCTGCATTGCAGGCCAAGTTACAGCCGGGAACTCCGCCTAAGGTATGAGCCCAGAGAGTTGCGCTGGTCATATAAGCCACGAATACCATTACAGCTTAGATCGCTAAGGGTGTAAAATTTCTTGAGACAGATATGAAACTATGGTATAAGATGCAGCGCGACCCTCTCCTGCGCGAATTTACTCAAGAACTGCGCCAGAAGGAAGAATAATTCGAGCAACTGGAAGCTACTATGCCCACTCTGATCCTCGCTCAATTCCTGGCACGTATGCGAGCTAACCATGCACTCAGATATGACTTGGAAGAGCTTCTCCATAAGAAGAAGGTTCTGAGTGATCACCTCAAGTCGTGGGTCGATGAAGCCCTCAAGATATCTCAGGACGTGGATGTTGCAGTCAAACAGCTGAATCGGACCCTGGAAAGTGTCACTGCTGCCACTGAAGGCCCAAATTTTCAAAAGTTGGTGGAAATTGCACAGAACGCTGTCGCGTAGAGTGAAGGAGTGTTGCCCCCTCTGGTCGATGCCATTAAGTAGCTCTAGGAAAAGATGCAAACCCCATGGCCACTGTGAACAAGGTCCCCTAGCTGCGTTTTGATATGTTCCAACACTGCGTTTTTGGTATATTTTTGTAGTAATTGGTCTTGGGTAGGGGCTTTGGGGTGGGTCAAAGCCCCCAATGTATTGTAATGGGTCAAAGGGTAGACCTAGAGTCGTTTGCGGACTACAGGATAGCGCTGGCTATGATAATATAAATAGATGGGTAGTTTGAGTCTAAGAAAAAGTAAGAAAGTAAGATTGATGCTACAAACAAACTATTGAGATCTGTTTTGGATAGTTTTGGGTAAGGACTCCTGCTAGCTATGTGCACGAAGATCCTCATTCCTGCTGTTTGCAGACCCCGCTGGCTGTGTGCGTGGGCTGACTTGGGTTTGTAAGTTAGTTTTGGATGTTAATGAATGCAGAATCTATTGAAGTATCTTTATGCTATCTAAAATAGTTGCGTTTATTACTGGAGTACCTCTGTGTTATTTGAATAAGCTACGATTGTATCTGCGAAATATGAATTAGTTGTGATTGTGATGTTCTGTGATGATAATTGATGATGCGCACGTGGATGAGAAAGCATTGATTGGATCTGTTTAATAATAGTAGTTGTGTTTATGTTCACATTTTAGTTATAATGTTAAGGGCTTGATAATAGGCTTTTTCTGTGTGAACTTGATAGAACTCGGCAAGATCTGCTTTAATTACCTACTCTCTCCCAGGGTGCGGAAACTTGGTTCCAACACCCACCCATACTACTTCGGGTGAGACCTTGGCCTGTGAAAGTAGGTCATTGCAGAAAGGGCCAGTAGTATAGGGGTTTTTTGGAAAAAATTAACTCTAGACCTGGGTTAGGACCCCTCAAGCCAACAACTCCCATTGGGAGAGGTACCGTAGTTTTTCAGACCAAGGCAGAGAACATAATTCGGGCCACTCATGTGCTGCATGTGTCGGGTTTGGGGATGAATCTACTCTCAGTGTCACAACTTCAAAACCGAGGATATGGCGTTTACTTTATTGGAAATAGAGTCTACGTCAAGCATCCCAATTGGAAGAAGAAGGCACAAATCGGGGTAATAAGCAACAAGTTGTACAAGCTACATATTAATTCTCCAATGGCACTAGTTGGCAGTGTAGATGAAATAGATATGAATGAGCTATGACACATAAGAATAGGGCACTTGCATCATGGAGCGTTGAGAACTCTCCCAAAGACTGTCACAGGTGTTCCAGAACTGAGCACCAAATGGGATGATGTCTGCAAGGGGTGCGTATTGGGAAAATATTCCAAGGGAGCATATCAGAGAAGCAAAAACAGAGCCAAGGGTGTGTTGGATTTAATACACTCAGATATCTGTGGGCCAATGTCCAGTAGAGCTCTTAGTGGTGCCGAATATTTCATCACCTTCATTGATCACCATTCCAAGAAAACCTGGATCTACTTCTTAAATACCAAGGATGAAGTCTTCAGTCAATTTAAAGAGTTTAAGACTCTGGTAGAGAATCTAACAAGGAGGTGGATCAAGGTGTTGTGATCAGATAAAAAAGGTTAATACATAGACAAATAGTTCACCGGATTCTGCACAAGGGAAGGCATCAAAAGAGTTTTTGACAGCTCCATACAATCCGGAACATAATGGAGTGGAAGAAAGGAAGAATCAGACTATTTTTGAAGCAACAAGAGATATGTTGTATGACCAAGACATGCCCAAATTTCTATGGGCTGAAGCGTGTAATACAACTGTCTACATTTAGAACATAATTCCTCACAATGAATTGGGAAAGATCACTCCAGAAAGTGTCTTCAGTGGCAGCAAGCCCAAAGTGAGTCACTTTAGGATCTTTAGTAGTACAACTTACTGTCATGTACCCATTGAAAATAGGAAGAAGTTGGAGAACACTGTTGAAAGGGTGTATTTGGTAGGATACAACAATAATGAAAAATCTTATCGCATCTAGGTTCCTGAGAGCAGGAAAGTAGTGGTGTGAAAATATGTGAAATTCATGGAGGAGAAAGCCTTCAGAAGATCTCGGGAACTACCTTCTGTAACGTAGTCAGAGGAAGAGCCTCTGGTCTAGCCCCAACTACCAGCAGCATAAAATTCAGTTTCCCCTCCAAGGCATAGTTATCCAAAGGATGGGTCTCTTGAGGATTTGCAAGAAGGAGATCCGGTAAATCCACCCACCACCAGTGGAAGAACGAGTAGGGAGCTTCGACATATTCTGAAAGATGCATAGGATTTTTTCGAAAATCCCTTGAATGAGAGGAGACATCATAAGCATCCTGAGAGGTATCAAGCCTTGGTTGCTCAAGTCGGAGAACCTTTCAGCTTTCGAGAAGCTGCTCAGCACCAGGTGTGGGTTGATGCAATGGTGGAAGAGTACAATTCCATCATGACAAATGATGGGTAGTGGTACCCAGACTGCATGAGAGATATGTTGTAGGATCCAGGTGGATCTACAAGATCAAGTATGTTGCAGACGATAGCACCAAGAAATTTAAATCCAGGTTTGTGGCTAAGGGGTATGTTCAGAAGGAAGGAATAGACTATGAAGATACCTTCACCCCAGTATCCGAATACACATCTATTAGGCCTGTGATATCCCTCTCTGCATAGATGGGATGGGAAATTCACCAGATGGATGTCAAGATGACATTCTTGAATGGTGTGATAGAAGAAGAAGTGTATATAGAAAAACCAGAGGGCTTTGAGACACATGATCAGAAAAATCATGTGTGTCTATTGAAGAAAGCATTATACGGACTGAAGCAAGCTCCCAGAGCCTAGTATGGTTGGATTGACAGCTATTTGTAGAAGATGGGATTCGTCAAAAGTGATTCAGATCCCAATCTCTATTATCTGAGAGTAGGGAGTGAGCCATTGATACTAGTATTGTATGTTGATGATCTGTTCTTGACAGGATCATCAAGGCTCATCACAGATTGCAAGAAGAATTTAGCTAAATAATTTGACATGAAGGATCTGGGACAGATGCACTATTTTCTGGAGTTGGAAGTTTGGTAGCAGAATGGGGAGATCTTCCTTAGTCAAGGAAGGTACACTACAAATATTCTGAAGAGACTTCAGATGGAGGATTGTAGGCCCATGACCACTCCAATGATCACCAACTAGAGGAAAATCGACACGTCTAAGGATGATGAAACAGATCCTACGCTATACATATAGCTCATAGGGTCATTGATGTATCTGGAAAATACAAGGTTGTACATATGTTATGATGTTAATACCCTAAGTCAGTTCATGGTAGAACCGAAGAGGGCACATTGGGCAGCAACCAAACATGTTCTCAGGTACCTTCGAGGGACAATCAAACTTGGATTGAAGTACACCCGTGACAATGATATCAGGTTGAGTGGTTTCTCTGATGCAGATTGAGATAGAAGTTCAATTGATCGGAAGAGTACCAGTGGGTACTGTTTCAGTCTGGGATCAAGAATGACTTCCTAGTGCAATAGGAAACAAAATTTCGTGGTACTAAGTTCAACTGAGGCATAACATATGGGAGCTAGCACAGCTTCGTGCGAAGCCATATGGTTTAGGAAAATGTTAGTAAATCTACTCAAGGAGAAAATGGAAGTGACCAAAATTTTATGTGATAATCATTGTATAAAGCTCTCTGAGAATCTTGTGTTTCATGATAGGTCGAAACATATTGAAATCCGATGTCACTTCATTAGGGACTGTACAATGCTGAGTTGTTCATGAAAGAGGGATTCCTGCATGGGGAGAATAGGTAAGGGTATATCCTCACTTGGCACCAGAAATAAAAGGTTGTTCACTATAGAGAATATGCTAGATGATGGAAGAATCTCTTCTAGTAAAGGGTGATCTCCGTATTCTGAGGAGTGGGTGGCATAAATTGTATGTAAGTGACAGTGTGTAGCAGTGTTGGTTGCATAGTGAGTAAGTAGACAACACGTAGGGTGCTTCTAATCACTCAAAGACAGCAGTTAAGTGAGGTTTGTTGGAACACCTTCCTCGCGAAGAGGGAGTGTTGATTTTTGTAGCATCCAGAAGTGTTCCAAGTCTCAAAATTTGCGGGGAGGTTTGGATAGAAACATTCCAAAGAACCTAGAAACTGTTTGTGGAAATTCCACGCAGTTCAAGAATTATTAAATTAATTAATTATTTTAATGGAGACCCTAAGTCATAACATAGGAAAATGAAATAATTAAATGGCACTAATAAGTCAGAGTGTGAATCTTCTAGAAAACATGGATCAAGTCAAGATTTAATCTTAGCCATTGGTTAATATTTTAATATGGGTCATTGGTTCTCCAACAAGAAGATTATAAAAGAAGGCTTGAATTTCACTTGGAAGATAATCCAGGCACACACTCAGTACGTGAAGGAGATCGATTCTGATGTAGAATTTCATCTCAATGGGAGAGTTGCAGGGCAAGAAATTGCAGAAGCAAGAGGAGGTCAGGGGTGTTCGAGATCAGGGTCAGAGAGCAGCAGTGGGTCACTGGAGGCAGCTTGAGGCTTCAACGCAGAGACCCCACACAGTCTCCACACAAATTCATGTATTTAAACTCTGGGACTGCGCAGAGAATCACACGGACTGACGCAGAGGCTTCTAGGGGATGTTCTAGGTGTCAGAAAATTTTCCTAACAAACTGGATATTCAGTCTCAGGTGGTTCAAAATCTATTTGTCGAATATTTTCCCTGTAAATATATCATTTGTTGAAGAAATAATAAAACCCTCATCTGCTGCACCAGTATTCCCACAGTGGGTTTTTCCAGGGACAATTGTCCAAAATAACTGTGTACATGTGATTGATTCTTGTGCTTATATTCTCTACATATATAATTGTGAATGTTGCAGTTGTATTTATTTCGATATTTTCCGGAAGATTTATGAATAATAAGTTATTGAAATAATAATTAGGAGAAATAAATCTATCACTACAACTGTTTGTAAATTTTCACACTATATTCATTTGACGCACATGATACATCATTAGAAAGATCTATCTAAGGAATACAACATTTGATAGCGAATATCGAGGCTACGACTCATAGTTTCCCCAAAAAATGTCATTTAGGGCCAAAAAACATCGTTTAGGGCCTCAAAACGGCTCCGAAAGTTCAGGTATTGAAAAACTGCCAAAAATACTAAATTGTGCTACAATTAAGGAAACTGAAAAAACTGAAGGAAACAATGGTGGGGATCAAAGTGGAATAGGTGGGTGGCCACCAATATCCACTTGGATCAAGGTCAGCTTGAAGAAGATGGTAAGGGATCTGAGTGTGCGAGAATGGGTCGAATGGTGACATATTTCGAATGATTGGGAGTTTCCTCCTCACTTTTCTCCTGGATAATTACCATAGGTTGTTTTTGTTTTTCTGAATTTACTACCCTTCCCGATCTCAGTTGAAGGTCGTTAACCCCAAATGGCATGGTCTAATAAATGGGGAAAGGAAGTGGTCCAATAGAATGAATCACTTACACCATTTTATTATTTGGGTTTGGTATTGGTTGTGCAAGCAGTTGAGGTGGTAAAAAATGTGGTGGTAATGATAATGGTGGCATGGCCTGACTTTGCTGAGGTAAGACTCGTAATGTAGGTTGTTCCATGGGATAAGGTGCATCGGTAGTGGGATATGAATATGTAGGTGTAGGATAGGAATAATGAGAGTGTGGTGATCCCCTCCATCCTTGTTGCCAAGGTGGAGGTGATTTTACATACTGAAAATGATGCCCATGCTGCTAAGGTTGAGAGTAATTTACATTTTGATAGGAATATGGTGGTGCATTATAACCAGAAAAATACAGTGCGTGTTCAGGGATCATGCCTGTACCTACCTGAGGCCATGATTTCCATGCTCCCATAACATGTAATGGCTTAGGTTATTGATGCTCTCCTTAAAATGCTTCTTTGAATCTCGGTATAGAAGGGCATTCCTTGGTAGGATGTTTCCCTATACATATCACACACTTATTAGCAATCTTAATATCTACAGGACATTCATGTAAACAATGTTTTTTTCTACATTTTGGACAATAAATGGACAATGAATCTTTTTCTTCTACTATTTTTTTTTAAATTTTAAAGATTCTATTTGTTTGCTAACGATATTCATAATTTCAGTTTTCATATTGTCCATATTATTTTCCAAACCAATAATCATAGCATCCATAGATCCAAATTTGCTATTTTTACTTCGAATTCCTCTACCATATTTAGATTGATTCTGTGAGAACTTTCTGCACAAGTCACAAATTTTATCAAAAGTATTT
This sequence comes from Pinus albicaulis, assembly GCA_034641835.2. Lineage (NCBI taxonomy): Eukaryota > Viridiplantae > Streptophyta > Pinopsida > Pinales > Pinaceae > Pinus > Pinus albicaulis. The sequence continues at coordinate 254,128,223 of CM076574.1, read as the reverse complement.
TTAGTAGTATCCACTTGTCCTAATAAGTTCAAATTATTTCTAGCATCATCAGTGAGTCCTCGCAAGAACAAGGTTATAATAGTACTTAGATCAAATTTATGTTTCGACCTTTGGAGAATATATAAAAGAATTTCTAAGTAATCTTCCAAAGTCTCATCATCACCTTGCACAATAGTGAAGATGGCATCCTGCATTTCTCTCATTTTGAAATATTCTTTATATTTAGTTAAAAATACCCCCTTCATTTGTTCCCAAGAGGCATTAGTATTTCCTCCTAGTCCCATGAACCAACGTAAATCTGAATCCTTGAGAGTTGCAAGAAAGAGTTTTATCTTTTGTGCGTATTTAGAATAATCATAACTCCTACACGGTATATCGAATTCAAATGAAAAAGAATCTGGATCTTCATGTACCTTACCATGGAAATGGGGAAGAAAGGATGGTAGAATATTCTTCATTTGAACTATTGTATTTGGGTCCACAATCGGAAACCCAAAGGTGAATTGTTCCTCATTTGGTTGGTTTTCACCAGTCCCCTCAACATGGTCTTCATGATCTTCCATTTTTATTTCTGCAATCGGACCACTCTCAACAAAATGTGAAAGCTAAATATAGCTCAAATTGGTATTTTAGGTTCAATTAGTCTCTTTCCTTCCCAATGTTGGTTGTGTTACTCTCGAACTACTGTTTCTAGAGTCCAGATGAACAATACCTGTGTAGTGGGTCTGTGTTTTCTTGGACTTTCTCGTAGTGGGTATGTGTTTGCTTGAATTTCTAAGATTCAGATTTATTAGTGTTTCTTTAGCCCTTATTGGGATTCAGACCCCTACCTATTTTAATCATACATTTTAAAATAAATCAACCAAAAAATAACCAAACTGAAGAAAAAAAAAACACTCAATCTATTGTTGCAGTAAAAAAAGAACAACACAAAAATTAACTCAAATAGAATCCTTCAAACAATAGAAGCACACTGCGTTGGAAAAAATAAAATCAGACTTACCCCTATTGCAGAAAAATCGAAAGTTTTACCAGATTTCTTTCAACGCCCCCCCCCCCGGAACGACATTAAAATGTTGGGTGCTAGAGTTTAAATTTATTGAACTACTTCAACACTTAATTTGTCAAACTAGGGCTACGTAAGCTTCGAGGCGTAGTACAGGAAATTCCAAAGACTTATGGGTTTAATTTCTGTAAATCATACTTCTAATCCATTAACTAAATTATGCAGAATTAGTAAGAAATAAATTACAATGAAAAATTTTCAGCAAAATGACACCAAGCCAATCTGGGTATTGGATTCACTCAAAAAAATACTTGCCAAAACTTTGGAAGAAAAATTAAAGCATGCCTTGAAATCAATCTCAAAAAGATATTAAAATATAAAGTATGTTCTTGTGATCAAATTCAAATGCTTAGAAAAGATAAAGAATGATTTTCTATTGTGTCTTTGAATCAGTTTCCTTTACTAAAAATTATCTCATTCTTTTACTAGAACAATTACGTTCCTGTACCAAAATGAGTCTTGTTCCTATACTGGAGTACTCTGTTTTGGTACTGGAACACTCTATTCCTATATTAGAATATTCTCTTCCTATACTGGAATGTATTGTTCTTGCACTTAGATCTCTTTGTTCCCACACTAGAACAGGCTTACTTTCAACCACCCTTCACTCGTATATTTATGTGCTACACCAAGTAAACTGGAAATTAGCAAAACATGAAAGAAAATTTCAGGTCAAACTTTAGTGAAAAAGACTCCCAATCCAAAGCAAGCGTTCAACGAAAAGATAACTACAAAGACTTAAGGGAATTATCACAACAACAGAAAGGAAATACTCTTGTGTTATAAATAAAAGTGCGTTATCCAAAAGATGAAACTTAAACCTCTTCATATCTATGCCACAACGTGATACATATACTCTGCTTAAAAAATTAATTTCATAAAGTCTTTAAACTCAGAAAAATTACATAAATGATTCCTGTACTTAGTGATATTTAGTTTATGATCATTTGAGGAAATTGTTACAGTCGAAACTTATACACAGAGATATCATCACTCAGTCAGAACTCGTATTTATATCAGGGTATGTTGTGATATAAAAGGAAATAAATCTTCCTATCAAACTTAAACCATTAAACTTGTAACCATGTATAATCTTTCACAAATAATTTAAGAAACGTTCTCAAAAAAGAAAAGAAATAATGCCATGCTTCAGGAAAGGATAAAATACTGAAACTAGAAATGAAAATCCACTCAACGCACACAAGGATTCCTTAGATATGATATCATGCATAAAATAATACATTCAAAAGTGTTTAGCCAAACCTGCAAGCTCAAGCATAAGGAAATCACTCTGTTCACAACAGCATAACTGTATCTAAGCACACCACGAAAATTGGGAGAACGGGTTGGGTTGGTTGGGCCCTATCCAACCAAATTGTTTCCCTTTACAAAAAATACGAACTCAAATGCATGAAGGAATCATTAAAATCAATGACAGGAACATGAAATGAATGAAATTGTCATTAGCTCCTTCTTTATTCAAAATATTCTGCAAATATACATAGTAAAACCATAGATCTAGCCCAGAGGGACAAGGCCATACAAGATTACAAAATTACAACAACAAGGTATCAAATTTCTTCAAAGTATCGCTAAGTAAACCTATCCTAGAATCCCTAATTTATATATAGATGTTCAGCTCTTGGCTACAATGAAAAATTTAACAATAAAAATGCATTGAACGACGATTGTCCTCCATTTTTAGCATATCCATAACGCTCAAATATTGATGCAGAAAATGGAACAAACCATCAACAATGTGTGCATGCCATTCCTTAACAACTGTGATATTTTTGGAGTCAATATGGAATTAATATGCTAACTGTCCACCTGGTACAGGAACGACAGACGGTACAGAACATCGAATCTTGCACCAACCAACTTCGACTTTGATAAAGACATTTACTCACCATGCCTTAAGGAAATATGAATAGATAAGTTACAAATAAATATAAGCCTATTCAACCTGTTTAATAATTTATAAGCCTCTATGATCCATATCCAAGAAAATCACAAAATGGAACCAAGAACCATGTATAAAGGGTTTAATTTAAATGTAAAATAGAGGTTTGCGTATCATGATTTAGGATAAAGGTAGGGTTAAAAGAGGACAATTATGGAGACCAACAAGATGTAAATAGGTCGTAATACATAAATAAGATAGGTATAAACTACCTTTACTACACCTTGGGGGACTTTAATGTATGAAAAGATGCACTTTGGTCTCATGAATGCAACAAACACCTTCCAACAAGCTATGGATATTGCCTTTGCTCACGAGAAATATTGGTTTATTGTGATTTTTTTAGATGACATGACTGTATTTCCACAATATGAATTGCAACAACTTAAACATCTTGAGAGAGTATTTCAGAAATGTCGAAGATATGGTTTGTCATTAAATCCTCACAAATCCTTCTTTGCCATGACCAAAGGTAAGTTGCTTGGGCACGTTGTGTCCAAACAAGGAGTCCAGGTGGTTCTTGAAAGGCCCCATGCCATTAAGAAGATACTGGCCCTCCCTAGGACTAAAAAGGAAATCCATTCCTTTGTAGGAAGAATACAATTTTAAGACATTTTATACTGAATTTTGCAGAAATTATTAAGGAAATCACTAACATGCTAAAAAAGGAAACTAAGTTAAATGGATAGAACTTGTCCAATATTCATTCTCTCAAATTAATAAATCTTTAATGGAAGAAATGGTTCTTATGAGCCCTAGTTATATTAAGGATTTCATAATCTTTCCTTTTGCATCAGAGCATACTATGGTTGCAGTTCTCCTTCAGAAAAACCAATAAGGTTTTGAGTAGTATATAGCTTTCTTTAGATAATCCCTACAAGACATTGAAATCAAATATAATATAATAAAAAAGTAGGCTTATGCTTTATTAAAGGTTTAAAGGCATTTGGAGATTACATGTTACAATGTAAAATTATTGTTTATCTTCCAAATCTTGTTGTAAAAGATATCTTCATTCAACATTATGTTGAACGTAAAAGGGGAAAGTGGATAAATAAAATATAGGGATATGATATGGAGTTGAAACCAATCAAAATAGTTAAAGGAAAAGGTCTTTCCAAAATGTTAATAGAAACAGATTTTGAAGCACTCAGTATTAACCAAATCACTCATTTGGGTTTGATTGCTCAAACTAAAGGCTTCGGAAAGGGTAAACATCCACAATTGTTGTTACCTTAAAAATACTCTACGCATGTTTATGAAAGATTTCGTTTATAAAAATGGTATGCAAACATCATCACCTACCTTGCGACTTTGCAGTGTCCAACTCATCTAAAGAAATCTTAATCTCATTTGTTAAAATTAAAATTTGTAAAATATTGTATCATAGATAATAAGTCATATTGGAAAGTTCATGTAGGGATGATTTTAAATTGTGTTCTGCTTGATGACGTTGATTTTCCTATCAACCAACATCATAGTGTAGTGTGTGATGGGAACTATGCGTGGAAGGCTACTATCCACAAAATTATAAGGATTGGATTCTGTTAGCGTTCTGTAATTTGGAAGAGATTGTGAGAACTAATCACATAGGCCAACATCAAACCAACTTTGGAACCCAAGACCTAGCCTTCCTAGATTCAAAGAGGGCTCTCTCTATAAGATATAGCTTTGTTTAAATAAGTTTTAGGCTAGTTATGATTGTACATGAGTTTTGAATTTGTTTTGGGTTTTGGGAAACTGATTGTGTTCAATGGAGTAATATCTATTGGGAAATGGAGTCATAAAATTAGTGGATAGTTGCATCAACTTTTTAACAGAGTAAACATAAGGCAAGATAGGAATATTTACTGGTTCTTTGAGTTTATAAGTGGATTTATGATAGAAAAATGACGAAAATTCAGCATAACTAAAGAGAAATTAAGAATTCTTTAGTTGATATTCAGTAGAAAACATTACGATTGTAAAAACAACCAGAATAAGGTACTCAAAATTAAATCCTATTCATCACACTTTCTGTTTTACTTAGAATTTAGGTGATTACAGTGAAGGATAACAATGAAAAAAAATTACAGAAGAAAAACATCACTATTATTTAAGCCACAAGAATCCTATGAATGGTCTGTTTATTATTGATGCTCCAGTGCTTTGAAAAATCTTACAATGCTCCAAAAGACGATAATGATTCTGATATCAATCAATCAACCTTTGATACTTCAAATGATGAAGTATTTATACAAAAATATTTACACAATATTAATACAATAATAGAGTTTCTTAACAAAATTGTGAATTAAAAACTCTAACTGGCGCTGAATTATGGCTCGGTAGGATGTGTTGTGAAACTGAAATGCTGATGTAGTGGGACAGTTAAGACACGGACCACCTTTTGCTGACGTGCTGGCCGATGATTTGGTATATCTTTTCCTTTATCAATTTTACTATTTTAATCCAGTAAATTGGTCAACTATTCCCATCGCTCTTCATCTGGGATGGATATTTTAATCACCCTGCGGTAGATTTCATCCATTTCTGTGTATTTATTAAAAGTGGGTTTTTCTAAAAGACATGTTTAACTTCATGCAAAATAAAAAAAATGTGTCGTGGAGAGCACTTTATATGAGATTTGTTGTTGTTGTACCCTGAATGTTTGAAACTTTAGCTGCATTAGTAGCAACCTCTTTAATCTTGCGGATGCAGTCATCGAGAGGCATTAACTTATCATTTATTACTAACATTGAAGGAAAACCTTTGCTGGTCAAAGGTTCTAATATGCTGAAAAAACATTGGACTAGAACGTTAACGCTGCTGCATTTTTCTTCCAACTGAAGAGTCAATTTCTTCTTTGTAATAATTTTCTTTATTTCCAAAATTGTGGCTATCCTATCTTCTATACCCAAATATTCAAGTTCACTACTGTCCTTAGAATTCATAAACTTAATTAACTCAGTAGTTGTATTGGGCATTTCTTCAAGTTCCTCTGTAATAGTTTTGACAGTTTCTTGGGATTTCTCCAATAACTCTTTCTGATAAAAAATAAAATTGATACTGGGCCAAATTTCTTTTACATATTCAGTGATTTCTCCCCATATGTTCTCTTTAACTAATCCAAATGTTTTTCCAAGATAGGAATCTTTAAATTCTTTATGCAATCTTTCAATCTATACTTTTTCTCTTTGTAGCTCTACTGAATGTGCACTTTCTCCAACTATTGTTTGATGTTGTAGTGTTTTTAGTTGATCCTGCAATTTTTTTATTTCCTCTGTCTGAATAGATAAATTCTGAACAACTTGAGTAAGCTGCTCAACTCCTTCTGATGTACCTGTAGTGGAAATAGTGGTAATGATAACAATAACAATGGGGACTGTAGCAATGGAGATTACATCCATGGGTGTTTCGAACTTCTTGACAACTTAGTCTTTCTCCTTGATGAGTTTCTCCATCTTTGCCTCCATATTTTTTAGCTGTGTAATATGTTCAAAGATGAGTTTCAGCATATTTTCCTTTTATGATTCTGTTTCTTAAATTTCTTTGGCCTAAGGATCTTCTGTAGGTGGAAACTTCAACTGCTTTCTTAATGTTGTGATATCAACATTATTTTTCTTGATCAATTCTTCTGCAAGATTGATATTTGTAGGATCATGACCCAACTTGATTACCAAATCTTCCAAGGTTTTAATCCCGGTGTCTTTGGCAAAATATGAGACCTTTTCCATGCTTATTTGTGACCTAATATTTGCTAATGTAACCTGCATTTTAGATAAAGACATGGCAATGTTAGTCACAGTCGAAAAAATCATCTCTCTAGTGTGTTTGTGCATCTCCATTTTATCAATGGGATGAATATCTTTGGTATCAAACTCAAAGGATGTCTTCTTATATTCTGCTTCCCCTTTAGGCTGAGGAACTTGTGCTTGAATAAATGCCATTAGAATTTTTCCTTTCTCTCCATCAAAGGCTAATAATAGTCTATTTTGGGCACCTGAAGTCTATTTCCATAAATGATTATATGTATTAATTTTCAAGGCTTCATTTTTGGATTTTATTTCCTTGAAGATGTCTATGGTGCTCTTTTATGGCTCGCTTGAAGTTGAGGTATCTGCTTGTATAATCTGCTGCTGGTCTGAAGTTTTGCCGAAGTAGTAGGAGATTGTATGGGTTGCTCTCCTTTTAATGCAGATATAATAGGCTCCTGTATATTAACAATGGTCTGCTACTCTAAATCCTTGCTAATACTTAGTCTGGAACTAAGTTTAGCCTTCTTATTGTGCACACTTTTAAATCCTTCACTGAAGATGTCTGAATCTGAAGGAGACCCTTCTTCTCTATTCCTTTAAGTTATATTTTCCTGATTTGCTGGAGTCTGCAGTGTTGATAATGACACTGGTTGTTCTTCTGCTTTGGGCAATGTATTCTCTATCCATTCCAAATTGTTATTATACTCTTTTATCTTTGGTCTTGTCGTATGAAAGTAAGGAGTAGATTTGGCTTCTACCCTTAAGTTAGAAACAATTCCTAATGGATCATAAGACTAGGTGAAACTTAATTCAAATTGCATCTCCTTCAAAATATTTTCTACCTCTGCTGCTGCTTTTCTGGTGTTACAAATGAATGGGACAATTTGAGTCTTTAGTTTAAATTGAGATTTATTTTTAGCAGCCACGAAATGTACCTGATCCATGTTGATCATGTGTTTGATAAATTCCAGAGAAAAAATCCTGATTGGGAGGAATTTGGGCAATTTGTATGGTTGTAATTCACATCCAAAAACTCTTATCTCAATGTAATTTTCATAAAGATACCAATATCCTGTCTGAACTTGTTCTGTCATTTGCAATATTTTCTGAATTTCTCTGCTGATTCTGCCTTCTTCTCTGCTATTAAGAAGACTGATAACCAGATGAAAAAACATTTCAATGAATTGTTTGTAGGTGAAATCGTTTTGCTACTTCATGACCAAAGTGGTCTAGAAAATAACTTACTGCTGGTCTCCTTTTTCATTCAGCTTCTGCAATGACAATTTCATATTGTCTCCTTGAAAATAAATAAACATATAAATTAGAATAGAGGAATATTTGAATATTTCTTCTGTTTTGAAATTCAAAAATTGTTGATGGATGGATTCTATAGTAAATTCGCTGGTCTAGTAAGTTATGCACGGAACTTACTTGCGGAGACTGGATTACCTTTCTGTTTATATTAGCTCATACAAGACCATGAAGCATGTTTATCTTGTAGCTACATGATAACATACTCAGTAAAATGTAACATGTAATTTTTCTACTTAATGAAAGATTACGAATTTTTCCTTTGTGAAAAAATAGGAAATTGGCTGAAATTGAACATAATAGAAGGCTTGGCCTCATTAGAGAAGATAGATAAAAATCCTATAATGGCTTCATTTATGTACTAGTCAGTATAGTAACCAAGCAGGTAGGATAGGATAGTGGTTATTTGCTTGGTTCTCTTAGGAAAGGAAGATACAGGATAAGGGATTTCTTTTGGGGAAGGCAACATCTTATGCGAGAAAAAGTTCTAAAGTTCAGGTTCTCTTAGCAAGGTCTAACTTCTGATATATTTCAACGATAACTTTGTGGGAGAATGGGGTACCTTTTTCAACTGCAGGGGCTAACATCATCTGTTCGATGGATTGGGGAGTTATAGTAAACAGAACTTGGCCATTAGCATTGATTATGGCTCTCTGGTTGGGTAGATAAAAGGCATGGAATTTTTGTATGAAATCGGGAGTGCAATGGGTTGGAAGGAAAATATAATGCGGAAGATTGGAATCCCAGAGATAAATTTCATTTTTTTTAATCGATCCATTGGTCTTCTAGCCAACAATACATCTCGAAGATATCGATATCAGAGTGTGTCTCATAAATTTAATAGTCTCTATCAGCCATAGGGATATGATGGAGTTCCTGAGGAGAAAAAATTAGGAGATTGAAATTTTCTTCAGAATCTTTGCCTTTGGGAGGCATAATGACTACAAATGATAGTGGGAAAAGGGAAGAAAAGATGTAGGGAGCAAGAAATAAGATAATAATGAAGAACAGTGGAGTCGGGTGTAGCTTCAAGTAATTACAGTGCTTTTGTTTCTGTTACTCACTTGCAACAGAAAAATAAAACAACTTGTAATGAGAAAAAGGGTTTGCAAGGAGGTGAGCGGGCTTAATAATGGGAAAAATTATATTTCCATTCCAGGGTATGACATTAACAGATCGTGTTAGGGTCCCATGATTTGGTTGATTGGTAAGCCAAATGACAGTGTAACATCAAACCAATCTTTGGAGCCCAAGGACCTAGCCTTCCTGGACTCAGAGAGGGCTCTCTCTATTTGTGTAAGGGATATATGTGTGTTTTCTTATTGTGTTTTTGATTTTAGGCTAGTTATGAAGTAGGTTTTTGGTTTTGGTTTTTAGGTTGTGAGGGATGAACTGCTCAAAGACTAATATAGGTAAAAAGATGTCGGATCAACTGGGCTATGGGGTTGAAAAGGTCAAGAAAGCTTTTAGATGGTGATACAAGGTTGTTGAAGGGCCAATTTGATTCAAGGTAAAATGGATCTTTGGGTAAAATGGAGTGAGATAGACATTAAATTTGTGAAGAACAAAGGATTTCAAACATAAATAGTTTAATAGCTGACATAAACATGGTAGGGCTAACCATTAATCATGAGAAATGTAACTATAAACTGATCGATGCATAGAAATAAACATTCAAGCCATGCATAGAGATATATGACTCTCTAACTTTAGGAAATGGCTATCAGACTTTGGGGAAATACAGTTAAGACAAACAAACAACTCAAATCACTATGAGGAAACGCCTAAGCATAGTATTTCAAGCTATTGGGCACTTTGAAAGAAAGATTGCATAGTTTTAGGCAAAGGGCAAGATCAGTACAAGACCTCTTTGGTTCAACAAATGACAATCAAATAATCAAAGAAAGGTTTCAGAGGTGGAACTATGACTAGCCATGAGTAAGCAGGGCATACCGTGAATCATACTTAGCATGCATAAAACCATACATGAAACAAGCAAACAATTTCGTCAGTTATCAAAGAGAAATCAAGGATTCTTTGATATGACTAAGAAGGAAGAAAACATAGAAGCTATAAAGAAACAGGAAATATGAGGTGCCTCCAAGGGCATGTCTCAAATCTATTCTCTACTATCTTATAGCAAGCAAGAACACATAATTATGAATGAAAACTAATAAACAAAACAGAGAGAGAGACACTATACCATTCTACCAAGTCATGGAATCCAACAACAATCCTCTTTCATCATCCAAAAGCACTCAAGAAACTCTCCAAATACATGAGACAAGTGTTTCTTCCAAGCTTGTATAACCATATATTGCTTCTATTCATCAATTTCAGCCTTGTTTACAATGAATACTCATGGAATATATAGGCTAAGAGTGAGGAAAACCTCCTAGTTCAACTTGCAATCTCATTGGCCTATCCAAAATATTTGATTTTGTCCTCGAGGCTTTGCAAAGCCCAAGGCACAAAATATTTAATAAAATATCTCAAAAATGCTAAAAAGGAAAATATATTGACTTTTCATAACTAATCATGCATAAAAATAGCTAAACGCACATGAGGAAAAGTCACTTTAGAAAGGTACATTTTTCACAAAAAAAATTAAGAAATACATCAACATAAAGTCTTCTTACTTTCCAGCAACTTTTGGAGGTCTTCCCGATGTCGAAATGAGGCCCGTGACGGCTCATTGGAAAGCTCTGAATGTATATTTTCTTGAAATGTTTAGTTTTTTCCAAACTGACCACTGAAATTTAATAAAAAACTGACATGTGTGTAAAAACCCAAAAAATAGGCCTTGTTGATAAACGGGGCAGAGTGTGGAAAAAGTGAGTATTTTTCGCTATTTTGAGGGAGAAAATCATCTTCAATTGATCTAAAAATAGCTGAGTAGATGCCCCTAAATTTAATGCATCCAATGGTACCACTCTCAACAGCTGAAGATGCTCCAAACAAAAAATGTCGGCGCCCATGATTTTATGCAAATAGCCCAAAAATGACAAAAAACAAGATCATGTCGAAATTCGCTCAATTTTGGTGAGAAAACCCCTTAAGGGTGTTTAGAAACACACCTAGAAGCTCGGACCAAAATTCCATGTCTAGATGTTCCTGTTCATCATCATCGACCGTGTTAATTTTATCACTATGATCTTGCTACTGTGTAGGCTGCCATTATGTTCCTCTTCATCACTACCTTGCTACCCATCACTTTTCTTTTCCTTGGAGGCATTGTGCTTCTGATACTCTTTACTTTCTTACCAAGGCAAACTGATTCAAATGATCACTGGAAATAATATTTAACCAAAAACACCTTTTAATCTTTGCAAGACAAAGTTTGTCCTTAGTTTTCAAACATGTTTTTGATAAATGAAAGAAAACTTACTTCTTCAACACTATGTTTGAGCAAAGAAGCCTTTTAACAAGATATGTTTGTGGTTTTTTAAGAGAAGTCTCCTTTTGTTTTTGGCATAAAGACTCTTCCCCTCAAACACTATTTTTATGAAGTCACCGTTATTAAAAGACTAAAAAAAACCCCTTTCAAACTGATAACTCTCTTCCTCCAAATTACTATCTTCCTTGGCAAACACTACTTTGAAATTAGTGATCTTCTGTGGTTATTTGAAGCAGAAGGCGCTCATTGGAAACACTGTTTTAAAATACTCCTAGAAAAATCTCTTAAAATAACACACTAACTCTCCTCCATTTATCTTCTTCTATCCTTTGTAATCATAGTAAGAAGACCTCTTTGAATTTGACAAATCCCTATCTCCTAATCACTGTTTCTTTTTGTTTTAAATGATCACGGCGTTGCTTTGAAACCAATGTTTAAAAGACTCTTTTCAACTGACAATCATCCTTATCCCCTAGTCATTGTTTCCTCTTTGATTTAGCAAACAAAGCACTCTTTGAAACCACTGTCAAGATGCATCTTTAAACTGATTTGAGACCTTTGCCAAACTCTGCTTTTCCTTCTAGAGATTGTGCCAATCCTTGACTTTTCATAACACAAAAAGACCTTTAAGATTAACTAAAAACCCTTTATGTAAACTCTATTTTGTTTGGTAGAGACTATGTGAAATTTTAGCTATTCATAGCACAAAAGCTCTTTCAAATTGGCACATTAACCAACCTCTCTTTCACTGTTTATATCCTTTGTAATCATAGTAAAGAGACTTCCTTCAATCTCTTTTTTTTTTTTTAGGAGTTTGGAAAACAATGTCTTTGATGATGATTAGTTTTTAGCATACAATTTCTCTCCTTTTTTTGATAAAAAAACCTCTATTTAAACAAGCAGGCTTCTAGTGAAACCATGAATGTCCTCTTATCCTCAATCAGTGTTTTCCCTTGAGATTTGTAACCAAACCCTCCCTCAAACTAAAACTAAGCAAGGAGACAATAAAAACCTTTGGAAAAGTTTTCTTGATGTGTTGGAGATGATTTCCTTGAGTGAAAACTGATTTGGCACCCTTGGAAACTACTTTGGTGACCTATTTTTCTGGTGGCCTAGGTGTTGCACAGGCGCACCACACAAAAACCCAGGTGTGCCACGCACTTCAAAAAAATACACTGTTAATACCTATAGGCGCACCGCGCAATTTTTCAAACGCGCTGTGCACTTTTGCAACCCGTTTTGGAGGCCTTCCCGGTGTCATAATTGGGCGCAAGATGGCTCGTTGGAAAGATATGGAAGTCTACTTTCAAAATATGCTTGATTTTTTTCATTTGGTGTCCATTTGGGTGTTCAAAAATTGATTTTCCCAAAAATTCTCAAAACTGGTGAATCCTGGTGTAGAAATGCATAGTGTTGTTTGCAGGCCACTTTTGGATGCCTTCCCGGTGTCGGAAATTTTCCCGAGATGGATCATTAGAAATATATGCAAGTATAATTTCCAAATATGCTTGATTTTTTTCATTTGGTGCCCATTTGGCTGTTCAAAAATTGACTGTCCCAACAATTTAAAAAATGGTGAATGCTGGTGCAGAAATACATAGTGTTGTTTGCAGGCTACTTTTGGATGCCTTCCTGTTGTCAGAATTTGGCCTGAGATGTCTCGTTGGAAATCTATGGAATTATAATTTCCAAATATGCTTGATGTTTTTCATTTGGTATCCATTTAGTTGTTCAAAATTTGACTGTCCCAACACTGGTCAAAATGGTGAATCCTGGTGCAGAAATCCTCCCGTGACATCTGTATTTTTTACATTTCTCACAAACCATGATACCTGTGTAGAAACTGAAGGAGGTTTTTCTTCTTGAAACTATGAGGGAAAAAAACCTCTCTCATTTTTGTCAATTTAATCATTTTTTGGTCAGAAACACATTTTGAAACAAACTGCCTTGGCGCTCCTTAACCTTTGTCTTACCATTTCTTGAGCTTCTTCAAATGCAAGATTTTCTCTACGAGCCCCATCTATCAATTTCCATGTTGGTTTGGTCTTACCATCAATTTTTTCAGTGCCCATTTATTTATAGAAAAAAAAATCTCTTGCATTCAGTGACACATCTAAGAGGCCATGCAAATGAGTAGATAGGATGCCCATGCAACCAATGGAATCAAGTTCCTCTAGCATGCTTGCAGCAATGCATGTTCCCTTTGTATTTTTGTTCCTCGATAGATTTCATCTATAAACACAAGGCTTCTGTTCTATATTGTTAGTTAGGATATTTTCCTATCCTTTTGGAGGAGATTTTAGATAGACTATAAGGGAATTTTCCAAAACAATGACCTAGTATATCTTTTGAAAGAGGCTTATAAAGACACCACTGCTACAGATTTCTTGAAAACATATATGCAAATCTATTTGTTGATGGAGTGAAGGAAGGTCTTATCACCTAATTTTATCTTCTACTTGTTTACCAAAAATGGTCACCTTTTAATTCTCATGAATGAGCATATTCATAGAAGCTGCAACCCAAGAATCAGCCCTCTGTTTTAAAGTGCCCAAAGACATAGATGCTTGTATCCACCATGATTTTGTTCCTTTTTGAAGAAGTGAAAAGGTCCTAAACTTCTTACATAGACATTGTTTGCAAGGTAGATTTACAAAAACACCGTTTTCAAGGGATATTTACACAGACAGTTTTTGCAGCCCTTTCAAAAGACCTTTCAAAACTATCATGGGGTCTTTCTCTTTATCTGCTGATGAGGATCCTTTGATATGAACATGAAACTTGTTTGAGAATCCTTTTAACTATTTCTATGAGGTGATTTACATGGTGAAAACCTTGGAGAGCTGTCTCTTTTTTCCTCGGTGAATGAGGCCTAAAAATAGTGAAATTTCACTCATTTTACCATTTTTGACAACAGTCTTTTTTGAAATCCCTTCCATCCTGAAATAAATTATCTTCATCCTTAAACAATGGTGAGACCTCTACTTATTTATGAAGGAGGCCTATGTTTGATAACTGTCATGTGTCTTCTAAAAACTCTGTCTTGTATGGAATGAAATGAGGGCTGAAGCTTACAGACTTGGATTGTTGTTTATAGAGGAGTCCATTATCAAGACAACCTTGCAGCCTTTCAATCAATCATAGGGTAAATTGATTGCTTCACGAAGTAAGGAGGCTTTTTAACAATCTGTCTTGATTTTATATTCGGTCCTGAATGAAGTCATGCCATGATAATTTCCTGAGGACTTATGTTTATGATGAAAGGGGTTAATAACATTTTCCATTATAGCCTTTGAAGTATAATGAAAAACCCATTTCTTTTGAAGTGATGAGGGTCCTTTCATAGACATATCCTCTGATTTTTCACCAAGGAGATGATCATTTTTATCCTTATTGCAGCTTGTCAACACCATCATGCATTTCTCTATCATCTGGATCTGGTTCTGAAAATTCTTGTTCCATATCAATGCTTGCATATTTTTTATTAACTCTTGCTCTAGAACTATCATTTGGATCAGCTTCATCTTCAGTTTGTATTTGTCAATGAAATAGACCTAGCAGCAAGAGCTGTAAAATTCTCTCCAGTCAATATTTATCAAAACTCTCCAAAGGGCTTATGTGTGCCAACTTTTATGGAATTCTCTTCTCCATCTAGAATGTACAGAAGCTCTGACCCAAGTTTTTGAGGATGATTTTGAGGAATTCTAGATATTGTTGTTAGCCATACTAAAAGCCAAAGGAAACCACAGATTCCAAAGATAATGAAAGGACCAATGACTCCTGTCTATGCCATTATAATGGGTGAAAAAGTTGAACTCATAACACTGCCAAGATGAAATCCAGCCATCAAACCCAGACTGTCACAGCATCCAATACCAGAATTCAACTTATAAATCTCACTGGGTGGTTTATTTTCAACTTTGACTTTCCAATTGAAAACCTTCTTAAACATAATCCGAACCTATTGATGCATTTTTTGTCTTATCCCTTGGAAGGAGGTGGCCTACAATAGCTCTAAGATCACTTAAAACACCCTGACCCTCTGCTTCTTTAAATGAGGTTACATTCCTCTCCGTTTCAACCATCTGTTTTTGTTGAGAGTTTTTTTAGCAAAGTCACCCAACCATTTGTTTCCTTGATGGAGTGGAGCTGCCAGCCACCAACCCTATTCTCATGTTTGGAGGAGGTTTTACATAGTCATGCTATTTCATCCCTTTGTCAAACTATGTTATCTTTCCTTGTAGTGCCTTTTGACTATGTTTGCAGGAGCTCATTGAAATACCTCTCTGTCCAGTACTTGCATCCCGGGTTCAAAACCACATGAGAAGAAGCTGTCTTCTCATGTTAAGTTTAATAATGTCTTCTGGAACTCTGGTACACTTCTGCTTTTGAGAAAGACATTGAAACACTGTAAATCCACCTAATATCGGTTTGACTTGTGGCATATGCACTGTTGAGACATCAAGGCTTGTTATTGGCATGACTTAAGGGTATATCAAGGTTTTCTCTTGCAGATTAAGCGCTAATTTAGGGCTGGTTGGTATTGAACAAAGGACTCTGGCTCAGGCTGTTTTTGTCGAGGAAGGGATTCTCTAAAGCGCCACTACCTAACTTAGGGCCAAATTTCATTGATTCTGATTGTGTTTGACAAGAAGATCAAGGATAGGAAGGGAGACACTTTGTCAAATATTGGACAGTGAGTTTCATGAGAACCAAAGGGGAAAATGATATTAGAACAGCAAGACCAAGATAGCTATAGACAGGGATATTTTGCTGAAACAAGACATGACTTTGAAAACTGAAGATTGCTTTGATCATAGGCTTATAGGAAGGGCTAAAAAAGAAAAGATTTGTTTGGGGGTTTTCTAGATGAAAAATTGACATATGGAAATCAACTTCTAGAAAACTCAGCTAGGAATCTAGTCATCAACAACAGGTGAAAAATACTCAAGATTACCAGATTGAAAATCAAATTTTCAAGAACACTATGGAGGAGGGCTTTCAATTGGAAAATGGGCGGTGACGCAAAGGCAGGGCCATTATTTCAAACTACTGACTGAGAAAATGGTTTTTCAGGGGGGGGGTGGGGTATGGTGGTTTATGGTTTCATGCTTGGGGGATCTGAACTCTTGTAGTCTAAATATGTATGGTTAGTGCGTATTGAAAAAATATTCTTTTCGATCCCCCCCCCTTGGTGATAAACTTCTGATTATGGAGGGGGGCCGAAAAGACACATGATCTGTCAGATATAAATGAGTGTGATGATATCGTGAGGGAGATGAGGATGAATTACACAATGGATTTGAATGGTGGGGTTGGGCGTATAAAACAACATGCAGGGAGTTTAAAAGTGTATTATATAAAGGAAAAAGGCGAAAAATTTACCAAAAAAGGAAATATGATGTGTCAGGAAGACTGGGTCCCATTTTATTGCATATTATATTCAGATGGTTTGTACGTGAGGGGAATCATTGGTTTTTGGGATTTTGGTCCATGGAAAAGTAATTTGAATATGCGGGAATAAAATAAAAAAGGGAATGACTTAGGGAAAATGGAAGTAAAAAAGGATAAATGGTATGGTTTTATGAATTCGAGATATGAGTTAACTGTTAAACCATATAAATAACTTTTCAAATAGGCGCATTTAGACTTAGCAGTCTAAATCAAAGTCCTTTTAATACAAAATGAAGCTTTTCTCTTTCTTTATCATTTCCCTAACATTTTATTTCACCTTCTTTGTTTAGAGCATCTAACACCTCATATTTTGTTGACATGGTTGCCTACAAAAATCGTAATTTTGCTAACATTTTTAACTTTTATTCTTTTGCATCCATATCCTACCTTATCATTTTGAAAATAATTCAACTACTTATTAACAAGCAATTTAAATCTAATTCAATCAAGCTTAAACTATATGTTGAATTTTATTGAACTATTGTGGCATTTTGAATAAGCTGCACACAATTTATTTGCAGAAGTAAACTAAACTAAGAGTAGTGGAATTTGAATGTTCAACACTTTCAGAATTTATTTTTTATTCCTTTTATGGAGTTCACATATTATATATATTTATTTATAACATATACCCTCTTTTGATTTTTTATGTTATTTCCCTTTTTTTATTTATTTTGAAAATTATTTGCAGATTGGAAATCATTTTATGAAAGAAATTCAATAGATAGAATAGACTCAATCATCTTGAGATCCTATGAAATATAGGACCCTAACAATGGCTCCAATTGGGGATGACACTTCCATGCATTGAAATGTCAAGAACCTGTGATCAGTAGCCATATCCATTGGGCCTTTTCATCTACATTTCTGAGCAATCTGTAATATGATTCCTTTTCTGCTTCAAACATATTATGATGTTCTATTGACCATGGTTTAGGGCCTTCTCTACGAGCTTCAACCTTGATTAGAAAAACATCCAATCCAAACTATGTTGACTGTGATATTTAAAATGACGTAAAAATAATCTTTAGACTAGGAAAAATAATGTTTCAACATCATGTCATTTACAGGACCACCAGGTAAGTCTGTTCCATCTAAATCTATGAGGAAATATGCATGATCACCTCTAAAATAATTTATAATATATGGTTCCATCCATAGATTGTCGAATTTTTTATGCTTTCCTTTGTCTTCTCTCCTTTCATTCCACTTTAAAACTTTGTCACCAATAGAAAAATCAGTTGCCTTGGTCCTTCTGTCAAAATTTTTCTTGATATTTTCTTGGATGAGTTGTGTTATGTTATATACTTCTTCTCTTGTTTGTTGAAACTGAATAGTTTGATGAATCCTCCTGAGTGCATCATTTGGTTCCACTTGTAATTCTTGCATCATGTTCATCACTGGCTGTGCTAGAGAAGATGGAAAAACAACATCCATGCCATAGAAAAGTTGGTATGGTGACATACCAATGGACTTCTTAGTTGTAAGCCTATCATCCCATAGCGCATTAACTAACTTATTATGCCAAGAATTTTTATTTTGTTCCAGTAACCTCTTGATGATGTTTACCAGACTCTTATTGGATGATTCATCCAATCCATTACCTTGTGGGTAATAAGCTGTTGAATGTCATAAATAAATATGGTATTTTTTGCATAATCTAGTCATCTTTTTTTATTTAAAGCTGTTGCATTGTCAATGATGATTTTCCTTGGGAAACCGAATCTAGATAGAATATTGGTTTCAAGGAACTTGGTAATAACAACATCAGTGGCATTTGTGGAGGGGATGGCTTCTATCCACTTAGTGAAATAATTTTTGGCTGTTAAAGTCCACTTCTGTTGAGCAGAGGAAGGGGGATGGATTTCACCAATGAAGTCCGAACCCCATTGTTGGAATGGGCTTTCAACAGAACTGGGTTTTAGTGGCAAGGGTAGATGTTTATTTTTACCTTCGAAAATATGAGATTTTTGACAGGTTGTGATTTTCTTATGAACATAGAAAACAGTATGGGCCAGTAAAATCTAGCCCTGAGGATTTTATTAGCAGTATTCCTCCAATACATATGACCACCATAGTCTCCTTCATGAAAATAATTTATAATTTTGTCTACATCATCCTTCAACAAACACTTGAGTAATAGACCACCAGAATCTTTCCAATAAAGGACATTATTAATGAGGCATAATTTGACTACTTTTAATTTCATAAATCTAGCTTTATTTTTGGTAAGACCAGGAGGGGCATTTAAATTTAACAAAACATAAAGTAGGTCTGCATACCAGGGGGAATTTAAAAATTCTTCATTGATTTGTGGAGTCGCCTGCTCTTCTTGATCATCCAAAGTTGCCACCAAATTTATGTCCAGAGCTTGGAAGTTGGACTCATTCATTAGCTGATCAAGTCCTTTCCCTTTGATTAGCTTGGTAGGTTTTATTTCTATATCATATTCCAAAATAATGGCAATCCATTTTCCTCTTTTGCCATCTGTTCCATTCTGTGTTAATATGTCCTTTACGACAGAGTTAGGTACATAAGCAATTATGTGTGAATGAAAAATATAAATTCTAAAGTCTTTAATTGCTTTGACTAGTGCAAAGGCCTATTTTTCCATGATGTTGCATTTGAGAGAAGCATCTCTTAAAGCTTTTCTGAAGAAGGTTTTTGGCTACTCAAATCCTTCACTATTTTTCTGCAGTAAAACAACTGCAATAATGTGCTCAGAAGAAAAAGAAAATATTATAAAATCTTTAGTAAAATATGGACTAGTTAACACTATAGATTTAGTTAATGCCTATTTTACCATATCAAAATATTGCCTAGACTCTATACTCCATTTGATTTCAAAATCTTTCTTGAGCATATTGGTTATGTTTCTAAGAAGTTCAACAAGATTTGGAATAAATCTTCTCAGAAAATTGATTTTAACTATGAAGGATTGAAGTTCTTTAATGTTTCTTGGGGGACTAACCTTTAGGATTGCTTCAATTCTCTTAGGATCAATTCTAACTCCATCTTTTGATATGATATGCCCTAAAATTTTACCTACTTCCAGACCAAATAGTGTTTTCTTAGGATTTAAAGATATGCCAAATTTTCTGCATTTCTCAAAGACTCGTTTTAAATGTATCAAGTGTTCTTCATCAGATTTTGAATACACAGTTATATCATCCAGATAGATCACAATGACAAGGCCAATTTATTCCGAAAAAGCAATGTCCATTGCTCTTTGGAAGGTGGCTCCAACATTCATTAGTCCAAAAGGCATTTTCACATACATGAAAGTGCCCCATGGAGTGGTAAAGGCTGTTTTATCTTGATCTTATGGATCGACCAAAACTTGATTATAGCCAGAGAAACCATCTAGTAATGATATCCTACTTGATACTATCACCTTTTGTACGATATGTTCCATTTTAGGTAAGGGGTAATTATCTTTCAAAGAAACCTTATTTAGATTTCTAAAATAATTGCACAGCCTGATTTCTCCGGTTTTCTTTTTGGTTGGCACTATGTTTGATACCCATTTGGAATATCTGAGAGGGACAATTATTTTAGCATCGTAAATTCGTTTAACTTCTTTCTCAACTAAAGGTAACAAAACTATATTTATCCTTCGAAGTTTCTGTTTGAAAGGTTTTTGTTCTTCTTTAATTGGAATTTTGTGTTGTATGAATCATAAACTTTCAAGTCCTCATAATTCCAAACGAAAACATCAATGTATTCTTTGAAAAGGGAAATATATCTTCGTTTGGTCATAGTAGGTAATGTTTTTGACAATTTAATCATCTTTGGGTTTTCTTCAGTAATTGTGTTACATTCCTCAACTTCTACTCCTATGGGCTCAATTTTGGGCTTCTTTGCTACATCATTAAAATAAAAAAGGTCTTATAATGGAGCTAATCCTTGGGGCAGAATATTATCTTTTAGATGAAGCATTTCAAAATATTATTTTTCAGGATCTATTTCATGAATTTCTAATTTAGGCACACTTTTATCTAAATGATTATTGATATCTAATTTATCACACTTGTTTACCAAAGGATTATATACAACTATTGAATTTTCCACATTATCTTCTATTTTATGTTTCTGATTATCCAAATCTATCTGTGTTTCCTCAAAATCATCTTTTGACAGAAATAAGTTTTCAATTTGTTTTTCATTCCCGAAAACCTGCCAGTATCACATGTTATCTGGTATTGCAGGTCGATGTTTAATTTCAATTGTGCGTAGTTTATTCGGGTGAGGTATTTTGCAAGTGCTTGCAAAAACAACAAGACTATCAGCTATGACATTTTGACTTCTTGGAATTACTGCTAGATCATATTCCACAAAAGTATGTAAGTAATCAAACACTGCATTTCTGTAATCTCTTAATCTAGGGTTTTTAGCAGCATATTCTCCTTTTACTTGTTTAATGATTAATTCGGAATCTCCCTGCACAGTAATTCTTTTGGCCCCTAATTTCTTAAGAAACTGCAAACCTAACATCAAAGCTTCATATTCAACAATATTATTCGTGCACTGAAAATTGAGTTTATATGAATGCCCTTCACAATGATTATTAGCTAGATTAGATAACCAGATTCCTGCTCCAAAGCCTTCTTTATTACAAGCCCCATCAAAGGTCATATTCTAGAAGAGTTCTAAAGTAGGAGTTAATTGTTCAATTAGAGCTGTGTTTTCAGGTGTATCCAGATAATTTCCAATTTTGGCTTCCATTTGAGTATCATTGAATAATATGAATGAATCTAAATTAGTATGAGAAGAATATCGAGGGTAATTATGAGGTTTTTCTTGACTGATTACCATATATTTCATAAGATTTTCCCTATACAACCTTCTTTGTTGACCAAAGACTAGTATTGTAGCATAGGTCATATCTAGTTGAAGAGTTCCTTGTAACTTTTCTCCCCAAGATCATGATAAAAGCATGCCATATTTAGGAGGAATGTCGGCTACGACAATGTCCATAACTAGGCTTTTGGCTGTGATTTGAGACAAAGTCACACACATGTCTTTGATGAGACCTAAACACTTCACTTTACTGGAATCAAATGAATATAGATATTTGTAAGGCATAGTGATATCAAGACCCAGCTTTTCCATTACAGCTTTGGGAATTAAGTTGTGTGAAGCCCCTGAATCCAGCATAGCATTATGTAGGAATTTATCATGTATGCTTAAGATGACATAGAAAGGAGGGACTGCTCCTTCTTGTAACTTACCGTCTACTTCTGGACCAAATAACAATTCAGGTTGATCATCATTAATGTTGAGAGTACCAGCAGTTTACCATACCTTCAAAACCTCCATGACCTGAGTTCTATATGGTTGTTCTTTTATTAACTCGGTCAAAGGAATGGAAATTTTTATTTTAGCTAGTTCACTTTCAATATTAAACAATGATGGAACTTTTACAGTGTTGGGAATATTAGGTATATGGATAGATTCCTTAGATTTGAGTAGGGATTGCTGATTGGTGCATGGGAGATCAGTTTGAGTGGGTTTAGAAACAAAATCACCTGTCTGTTTGGTAGGAACTTATGAAGGTTTATTTCCAGGAGCTTCATCAGATTTCTTGGAAGACTTTTCAGTTTTTTTCTTAGGATCAGAATGAGAAGTATTTTTAGGAGGTTGATTAGTGTTTTTCTTAGCAATATTGTCCAAATTTTTCTTGCTCCTAAGATTATATTGTTTGTGAAATTCCATAATAGAGTTTTCAAACCCCTGTTTATATTTTTTAGATTCATCTGATTCAAGCTCTATTCGAGCTAATGAAAATAACTGTCGGTCTTCTTTTGTAAGAAAAGTGGTATCATTATTTTGTAAACCAAATAGATTTATTTGGTTGTCCTCTTCCTCTTGAGGGATTTCTTCATTTTCACCAACATAATTGTCTTGGAAAGGAAGTCTAATTTTTTGGTCAGGTCCTCTTTGTTTGATTTTTGGTTGATTTCTCCTATTGTTTTGATTTCAATTTTGAGGAGGATTTTGATTTTCCATAGGGATGTTTCTATAAATCATCATTCATTCCATTTCCCTCATTAAATATTCTATCTTAGCATCAGTGCTAGAGGTTAATGCTTCTTCTTTTATGGTAACTCTCTTCTCAACTCTCATACTAGCTCTTTTGGCTAATAAATTGGCTTCTACACTGACATCTATGCTTTAAATTTTCTCTAAAGTGTTAGGATTCCTCTCTCTTAACTAATAAGCTATGTCTGTTTCAAAACCATCTAGAAAATTAATCAACACTAATCCTTCATGTGGTTTTATGCGAGCAGGAATAGCATTATAAATAGAGTTGAATCTAGCACAATAATCCTGCATACTCTCTCCATTATCTCTTTTGATATTTTCATATCCTGAGAGAATTTGGAGGGGATTCTTTTTAACTTTCCATATTTCTAGAAATTGATGTTGTAGAACTGTTAGATCATTGATGGAATCAGCTGGTAAAGCTCTAAACCATTTCCTAACTTCACTTCCAAGGGTTTGAATGAATAACCTCATCATAACACCATCAACATTAATATCATATCGAGCAAAAAAATCATTCGTTTTATCTACATGTTGCTGAGCAGTAATGGGTTGGGTGCTATCAAACTGACGTATTTTGGATTGATAATCTTGAGGCATAGCCCCTAGATTTTGAGGAAGAACCAAGGGAGAATAACATGCAACCATGATTGTAGGTGGAGGGTTCACAACAACAGGTTGTGGATTAACAATTGGTGGAAGAGGTGGAAAAGGGTGAACTATATGTGAAGGAGAGGAGGGATGAAGTGATGGAGATGAAGGTCTATGAGTTTTTTGGTGAGGATAAGTAGTATAATTTTCAGAAGGGGCTGAACTCACTGATCTTTTTTGAACAATTTGGGATGTAATAGATGAAGCAACAATATTTAATGCAAAAAATTTTACTGATTGTTGAAGATAGGCATCTATAACTGCTAAAGTGTAGTCTAATACCAAATTTTTGAGGATTTTAAAATCCCAGACAATTTCTTGATTGGATTTTAAAGAAGAAATACTTTTAGGTGAATCTAGATGTAGAATCAATTGGTCAAGGACTATTGTATCTGCCCAATTTAGGTATTTTATTATAAAGAGGCTTTGCTCAAATTTTAAGTCAAAGTCGATATCTTGTAAGGTATCAATCTTAACAAGAAGGGATTGTGCTCTTGGGATAGGATTATTACTTCCCAGGCTTTCTGATGAACTTATCTGTTTAACTAATTTCTTTGAAGCATCCTTAGTTCTTCTTCCAATCCTTTGAGGATCATCCACTATTTCAGGAGGTTTGGGATCAAGATGGGATCTCGTATAAGGTCTCTTGGAAGCCAGTTTTAAAAATCAAAACACACACTATAAAATGTAACTCAAAATTTATTTACAAAAAACTAAAAGATAGAAATCTCTATGGGATATTAATACAGTGATTATTTAACCAAAGATTGAATTTGAAAGAAATTATAGTTGATTTCAGTTCGTCCCCAATATGGTCACCACTATGTTAGCGTTATGTAATTTGCAAGAGATTGTGAGAACTAATCACATAGGCCAACATCAAACCAACTTTGGAACCGAGGACCTAGCCTTCGTAGATTCAGAGAGGGCTCTCTCTATAAGATATAGCTTTGTTTAAATAAGTTTTAGGCTAGTTATGATTGTACTTGAGTTTTGAATTTGTTTTGGGTTTTGGGAAATTGATTGTGTTCAATGGATTAATGTCTATTGGGAAATGGAGTCATAAAATTACTGGACAGTTTCATAAAAAATTTAATAGAGTAAACACAGGGCAAGCTAGGAATACTTACTGGTTCTTTAAGTTTATAAGTGGATTTATGACAGAAATATGACGAAAATTCAATAGAATTAAAGAGAAATTAAGAATTCTTTAGTTTTACCTTCAGTAGAAAACATTATGATTGTAAAAACAACCAGAATAAGGTACTCAAAAGTAAATCCTATTCATCACACTTTCTGTTTTACAATTAGAATTTAGGTGATTACAGTGAAGGATAACAATGAAACAAAATTACAAAAGAAAAACATCACCAGTATTTAAGCCACGAATATCCTGTGAATAGTCTATTTATTATCGATGCTCCAGTGCTTTGAAAAAATTACAATGCTCCAAAATACGATAATGATTATGATATCAATCAATCGACCTTTGATACTTCAAATGATGAAGCATTTATACAAAAATATTTACACAAGATTAATACAATAATAGAGTTTCTTAACAAAATTGTGAATTAAAAACTCTAATTGTCGCTGAATTATGGCTCGATGGGATGTGTTGAGCAACTGAAATGTTGATGTAGTGGGACAGTTAATACATGGACCACCTTTTGCTGATGCACTGGCCAATGATCTGGTAGATCTTTTCCTTTGTCAATTTTATTATTTTAATCCAGTAAATCGGTCAACTGTTCCCATCGCTCTTCATCTAGGATGGATATTTTAATCACCCTGTGGTAGATTTCATCTATTTCTATGTATTTAGTAAAAGTGGGTTTTACTAAAAAGACATGTTTAACTTCATGCAAAATAAAAAAAATGTGTCCTGGAACACGCTTTGTATGAGCTTTGTTGTTGTTGTAC
Source organism: Pinus albicaulis (assembly GCA_034641835.2). Taxonomy (NCBI): domain Eukaryota; kingdom Viridiplantae; phylum Streptophyta; class Pinopsida; order Pinales; family Pinaceae; genus Pinus; species Pinus albicaulis. The sequence continues at coordinate 254,102,676 of CM076574.1, read as the reverse complement.
CCTGAATGTTTGAAACTTTAGCTGCATTAGTAGCAACTTCTTTAAGCTTGCGGATGTAGGCTTCAAGAGGCATTAACTTATCATTAATTAATAACATTGAAGGTAAACCTTTGTTGGTCAAAAGGTTCCAGTCTGCTAAAAAAATGTTGGACTATAATGTTAACACTGTTGCATTTTTCTTCCAACTGAAGAGTCAATTTCTTCTTTGTAATAATTTTCTTTATTTCCAAAATTGAGGTTGTCCTGTCTTCTATACCCAAATATTCAAGTTCAATATTTTCCTTAGAATTCAGAAACTTAATTAACTTAGCATTTGTAGAAGGCATTTTTTCAATTTCCTCTGTAATAGTTTTGACAGTTTCTTGGGCTTTCTCCAATAACTCTTTCTGATAAAAAATAATCTTTATAGAAGGCTAAATATCATTAACTGAGTTAATGATATTGGCCCACAATTTCTATTTGGCTTGGGCTAAAGGCTCTGTTAATGACAATTCCTTCTCTAGCTTGTTGATTCTGTCAGTCTATTTGCTTTATGTACTTCAGCTTGATGAATTACTTCTGCCAAATTCTTTTCATCCTCTAAGATCTTTACCTGTTCCTTGAGCTTATTAATTTATGTAGTTTGAATGGACATATCTTCCATTTATTTGATTAATCTGTTGGCCTCATCAGTGGGATGGGTTGTTGGTATTGTTGATGCTGGTGTAGATATTGGTGCTTCTAGTTCCGTTAATCACCTGCAACATAAAAAAACTTGTGAATTTAGAAAATGGTTTTCGGGTGGGTATGGTGGTTTATGGTTTTGTGCTTGGGGGGTCCGAACTCATGAAAAATTGACATGTATGCTCAAAGTGGTTTTACAATACAGTCATTTTCAAACCCCCCCGCGCTCGGTGATAAACATCAGATGGCGAAGGGGGGCCGAAAAGTCGTATGGGTCGTTGGATATCAATGAGTACGATGAGGATCACAGGAAGGTGGGGATTACTTACGTAATGACTTAGAATGGTGGGGTTTATAGTTTGAAATTTGGTGTTTTATCGCATGCTCGCCGGGTGGTTTATAGTTTGGGAAGAAGGGGGTGCGATAACACTAGGAGACGCCGCTTGGTAGGAGAGTGGGCAAAGAAAACCATCTATTTTGCACCCCCCCCCAATCGGTATTAAACATAGAACGTCAGGGGATGCGAAATTGATCGTGAGACGTCCGATCTGCTTAGCGCTAATCAGATGGTAGGCGGAGTTGTGCGATTTCAAAGGAGGTGGGGTCGGCTAATATTTTGTGCGGAAGGGTCAAATAAAAGTGGGGTCGGGGAATAAATTTGTTCTTTGGACTCTGAAAGTGGGTTTTTGTGTTTTTATGAAAACATAAATTTTTTTAAAAGGGTAAGGGGGTTTTCAAAGCCTGGAAAAAGGGATTTTAGCAAGGGGATGGGAAAATTAGTTTTTGGGATTTTAGTCCATGGAAAAGTAATTTGAATATGCGCAAATAAAAAAGGGAATGACTTAGGGAAAATGGAAGTGAAAATGGATAAATGGTATGGTTTTATGATTTTGAGATATGAGTTAAACCATATAAATAAATTTTCAAATAGGCACATTTAGAATAGTAGCCTGAATCAAAATCCTTTTAATACAGAATGAAGCTTTTCTCTTTCTTTATCATTTCCTAACATCTTATTCTGCCTTATTTGTTTAGAGCATCTAACACCTGACATTTTATTGACATGTATGCCTACAAAAATCATAATTTTACTAACATTTTTAACTTTTATTCTTTTGCATCCATATCCTGCCTTATCATTTTGAAAATAATTCAACTACTTATTAACAAGAAATTTAAATCTAATTCAATCATGCTTAAACTATATGATTTAATTTTATTGAAATATTTTGGCATTTTGAACAAGTTGCACAAATTTATTCGCAGAAGTAAACTAAACTAAGAGTAGCGGCATTTGAATGTGCAACGCTTTCAGAAAAAAAAAAAAAATTCTTCTTTTTATGGGGTTCAAATATTATATATTTTTATTTATAACATATACCCTCTTTTTTATTATGTTATTTCCCTTTTTTTTATTTATTTTGAAAATTATTTGCAAATTGGAAACAATTTTACGAAAGAAATTCAATAGATAGAATAGACTCAATCATCTTGAGATCATATGAAATATAGGACCCTTACAGGAATTTCATGTTCAGAATAAATTAATTTCTTATCTTATTCATCTTTTCCATCTCTCTCTGGAGATATCTTCAAGTCTTTCTTGTATTTGAAGAACCAAGTAGGTACTAGTTTCGGATGCAAAGTCCAACACCTTGCCTCCTCATGTCATCTTTTGTGACAAAAGGTAGTTGTCATCAAAAGACCATTCTTCTGCTGCAACATAACCCAAGATTGCATACTTGGGTCTCTCTTTGGCTTCAATTGGGTTCTTGATGCCTTGTTGGTTCACAATCAATACCTCATCCCTTGTAACCCATCTTGTAGAAGAGATTGGACCCAATTACATTACCATACTTTTCAAAAGCTTCAAAAGAAATATCTTCAACACTTTTATGAAAAGAAGAAGTATGCAATTTCTTAGCAATGATTCCATATTTTTCTTGAGGGAAAAATATGCTTTAAAACTTCCTTTTGAACTTGGAGGTGTCCACTTGGAATCTTTGGTTCACTTCCTTTAGCTTCCCAAAATTAGGCACTGAATGTGTTGAAATTTGCAACAAGAAACAATGAAATTGGAATCTATAAAGGAAAAAAATTGACAACATAACTGGTGTGGGATTCCAGTCACACGTGAGTGAGGAATTCACTTACACAGTAGTGCTAAATGTGGGCATCTAATTTATTTATCCCTTAAGTAAATTGGAAATTAAATTGTAATTTCATCTCATAACAACTTGTATCAGTTAACTAAGTCAAAAAGACCGAGTTAGCTCAAGAAATTTGAGTTGAGGGTCAAAGGTGAGGCATGCATAGTGATCTATTATTTTGGGGGTTTAGTTGCAATTAATGCATTATTTTAGTGCATGTGTAATCAGTTAACTCAAATTAATTGAATTAAAATCAATTTAACTAGTTCAAACTGAGTGATGACCTAGTGAGAGGTAAAGTGAATTAAATTAGATTTAATTCACAAGTAGTGATCTATCAGAAAACTAATGATTCACTATTATTATCTACATGCATTTCAATTATGATGATGACCCAGTTGAGACAAACGTTAAAGGGAAGTTAACTATCAATTTTATTATTAGTGAATTTCCTGGGAACAATTATAAAGTCAGAGGAAGTCTCATGATGGATTGGGTACTCAAGGAAGGTTTATTATCCTATTAAATAGGGATTAATTACCTAGGTATTTCATAAGAAAGGCTAGGCTAAGAAGGGGCTAAGAATTGGCTAAGTGTTGGTCAATTTTTCATGATAATTGCTAGTCAATTTTGAGCAGTATCAGGGTGAGACGATCGATAGAGTGCAGGATTTTCTCATTGTGAGAAAGCATTATATTGTTTCATGATTATTTGACTATGTAAAATATATGATAGAGGGGTTTTGAGCAGGTTCTTTCCCAAGAACATCTTGTGTTGTGTGATTAATAATTTCATTTCTCTTACTTGCATGTGATTAAGTGACCTTGTTTTATATTCTATTAGCCACCTATAAATTTTGTTATACCAAGAGGTGGCTAGAATTTTGTCTTCAAGCCTTGAAAAGATAGTTTCCTTTGAAAACCTATCATCTTTTGAAGTCTTATGATATTCTTCTTTCCTTTGAATAAATCTTCACTGCTATTCCCTCACTAACCTTGAAAAATCTGTTGTTTTCCTGAAGAAAAAGACTGCCAAAAACCCATTTTCCCCCTTCATTTTACCCCTCCTTTTACTCATACTTAACCTCCATTTTATTCCCTTTTTCCTCATAAAATTCCTCTATTTTCCCTCTCTTTTTCCTTCCTTCCCTTCATAAAAACCCTTAGATAAGGTTTAAAACTCCTTTTTAACCTTATCAGAAACCTTCAAAATCTTTTGAAATCCTTGAAAAATCCTAAAAATTAGCCTTTTTTGTGCTAAGGCCTTAAGCCCTTTGGCCCGAGCCCCTAGCCCCTTTATTTCCGCATAAAACCGGCGCTAAAAACAAGTGTTGAGGCCTAATCACGCAATCGCAATTGGGTGTCCCTTTATGTCTTATTACCTTTTGTTGTTAAAAACTTCCAATTGCGATTAAGCCTGTGTATATAAAACCCTTCCCGAAACTTAATTTTCCTTTGTATTTTATTAAAAACCCACTTTTCATATGTTTTATCAAGACCCGACAGTTCATTTTTGGATGAATTGTCAGTCGTTGATCTAAGACCGATCCACGTTTGTTGGCACATCGCATCAGAGTTTTTCATTGAACGTATTTTTTAATAGTTATCGCCCCTCTCCGATTGGCAACCTTGTGATGGTTTCCCAGCCGTAGATCTGTTCCACCATACCCAGATCTGACGGTCCCCATCACTCTATTCCAAAGCCCGCTTTTCCACCTTTGACATTCACAAACTTAATCTCCGCCGTCGATCTGGTCTTAAGATCAACGGTCCTTACTCAATCGCATCGCGTAAAATCATTTGTGCCATTCCTCTCTCCTCCTCCGATTGCAATCTTGCGATTCAATCTGGACCGTCGAATCCATAAGAACCGTTCGTCTAGATTAATCGCCCTTCGCCACAGCCCTCCGACATTTGAACCCTCAAACTCATTCCCGACCATTGATCTCTCTAAGATCTAACGGCTCTCGTATAATCGCATCGCAAAAAACCATTGCACCTTTCCTCTCTCCCCCGCCGATTGGTGACCCTACGATCTCATATGAGCCATTCATTTCACTCATTCGACGGTCCATATCAAACCTTACATCCTTTGTTATTTCATAAACCCTGCTATGAAAAGCCCGTTCGGTGAAGATCCATAGTTGATCTCTGCAGATCAACGGTGCACAATCACCCATTCTCTGCCCTCCACCCATCCTCCATAGGACTTCATAAGTGAATCTCCGCCATTAATATCTATGGCTGATCTAATCCGATGGCTCAGAACCTTTCCGAAACCCCAAATTTCGTTTGAACCGCATTTCCCTTCCGCCTAAGATTTTTCTCCCATTTCCTTTGTAAAATTCCTCCATTTCATTATAAAGTCGCTCCCTCTGCATAATATAATCCTGATTGATCTTGACCATTGATCTCTGCAGATCAATGGCCTGGACTTAATCCAGCCACCGTTTATTCAACCGCCTTCCCATCTGACCCCAGCGAACAATCCTCGTCGTTGGATTCTTTCATCCAACGGTCACGATCTAATCTGAACCTCCAAAGCAGTTTAAGCCTTACCCTGTAGGATTTTCTTAATTTTTCTTTGTTTTTGTAGGTTTTAATGGTTTTTAAATTTCTTTAAAAGGAAATCAAAGGCCAGGGGTGACGATCCCCCAGGCCCTTATTCGTAAAAGAGATCTTTCCACGGGGTTCCAAATTATGTTTTATCAGTGCCTCATGAGCACTGATGCCTTTATACAACCTCTGCGCACCTGCAACAACAATGGAAACACAACGAACACCAGAGCCGAAGAGTATCAGTTTAACAGTATGAAATCAAAGCATAAGTGAAGAAATTTAAGGTTTTAACACAGTTTTGAGGGATTACGGCCTAAAATCGATTATTTAAAGCCTAATCCATTCAATTGAAGAGATTTTGAAAAGCAGAAGACAGATATTAGGCCTAATTAAGCCTAACACACAAAATTAAACAAATTAACAGTGTTTTAAAGAAGGACAATCAGATCTATCAATCCAAGAAAGCCTCCACCGCCACATCAAAGGCTAATTGAATCCTCTCCTGCTGCCAAAAGACACCTACAGCCTCAAAGCAATCAAAGACAGCCTAATTATTACCAAAACAGAAGATATTTGCATAAAGACACCTGAACAGTTATTACCAAAGAAAGAACAAATTCTTAAACTGTCAGTGAAGTTATTGTAAGGGATAAGTAAGCCTCGAAGTCAATCTTTTTGCCCATTTAACCTAAAAATAGCAGAAACAGAGTACATGAAAGATAAGTATAATTCAATGCTCTCCTGCCTTAAGCCTTGCATGGTTCTTGAGGCTAGGAGTTGCATTTAGTGTAGAATTTATTGCATTTCAAACCTAAAACACTTCCACCTCCTCATTTCTTCTATAAATACTTTTGAAGAAGATGAGATCCAGGTTGGTTGGTTGAGCACTAGTTGTAATACTGAAACTCTCTGAAATAATACATAGTCTGTTGAAGTTGAAGAAGAAATTGAAGTTTTGGAAGCCCTAATGATGTTGTTGCATGCTTGTTCTTGAGAAGGCTCTATCATTGGATCCATGAGCTTGGTTTTTGGTGAAGTACTCTGAACTGTTTAATGTTTTCTCCTATTTTCATTTTGTTCCATAATTTCTTACTACAGTAGGATGAAAGTTTTAGGCTAAGAAATGACTCCTGGAAGCACCTTAGACCTGTTTTTCCTTCACTGTTTTATGTTTTCTTCTGATGAGGTATTTTAGATTCTTTAATCTCTCTCTTTAGTCCTCATGCTTGTTTATTTCTCTAATAGTTTGAATAGTTGGTTTCAACATGATTTATGGTTCTCCTTGCTTGTCTGCTGCCACTTAAAGGTTGTTATTGAAGTCTCCCTTTGAAGTATCTTTGTTTATAATGAGCCAAGGAGGTTTGTTTTGATCATGCCCTTTGTCCTTTCTTAAACAATTGTCTTAAAGGTCTTTTATAGTTGTGATCATAGATGTATTAGGTGTTCCCTCTTCTATGACTGCAATTATCAGTAAATCTTTTCTGTTTTTCTAAGTCATTTGAAATAAAATCTTTGAGGAAATAGGATGTGCTCCCAAATCTTAGATTTCATTTTAAAATTTGTTTTGAATTCATTATTTTATTAAAGTGAGGTTTGTAGAATTTATGGTTAGCCCTATGTATCAAATACCTCTTTATTGTTCAAGTCATGTTTTCAAATTCCCTTTGTTGAGAATTAAACTTCTCTTTTCTAAAACCATTAATGTCCATCTCATTCATAAACTAAAGGATCCTGTGGCCAAGTTAGATTTTCCCTTTGTTATCCCATATCCATTGATAAGTTTGTCATAACCTCTTTTTAAATCCATTGCCCAATGAAACTGATACTCCTTCTTTCTACCTGCCTTGCCTAGACCTTTCATATTCTGTTGTATCAATTCAACCAAACAAACAAACAAACACTTGCACTTAATAACTAGCCTAAAATCCATACTAAAAAGCACACAAGTTAAACCTTTGCAAAATAAAATAAATTTGAGAGATCCCTCTCTGAGAATAGGAGGACTAGATCCTGGAACTCCAAAGATTAGTTTGATGTTTCCTTGTCTTTTGATTTTCCAAACTATCAAAACACAGGACCCCAACATATTCCGCAAATATAGTAGCAGTATTCAAAATCTTGTTTTAGTAAATTACATGATCAGATTGAATCCATTGGTATAGAGTTTCTATATAATTTAGACATGGTATCAAAGTGCTAAGAATCATAATTGTGGAGAAGAAATTAAGTTTTCCTTGAACATTTTCAAATTTGCAAATTTATTCTTCAAGGTCCAATAACAGATCAAGATGTCTTTCAATGGCTTGAGATTCAAATATGAGCTCGCGGGAAATTAGAATTATATTACATGGAAGGACAAGATGGAGGCAGTGTTGGAGTACAACGTGTTGAAGGAATTCATAGATACTGATATTCCCAAGCCCACAGCACCATATGCCCAACTTCTTGATGCATGGAAGAAGAAGGTAGCAAAGGCAAGAAGGATCGTGTTGGAGAGAGTTCAAGATAATATTGTCTCGAGTCTCCATGGGAAGGAAAATCCATTTTATATGTGGAATATCTTGACAAATATGTTTCAAAATAGTAGCGACCAAAGGAAGTTGGCGTTGAAGGAAAAGCTTAGAGAGATCAAGAAGGAGGAGGGCGAGATGGTACCAACATACTTGGCGAAGTTCACTCAATGTCGAGATGAGCTTGGAAGTGTCGGTGTGACCATAGTTTATGATGACTTGGTGAGCCTAGCACTTCTAGGCATTCCCAAGAGCGGGCATAGTTACCAAGACTCTGTGAATGGGAGGGAGAAGTTACCAGACTGGAAGCATTTGTGGTCCGACTTGGTAATAGAAGAGATAAGGCAGATCACTAGAGACGGGACCTCCACCACCAAAAAAGAAGAATATTATGCATTAGTGGGAAAAGGAAATAAAGCCAAGGGAAATAAGTTCCAAGTCAAAGAGGGCAAGAGAGACTTTTCCAAGATTATATGTTTTAACTATCATGAGCATGGGCACTATGCATTGAATTTTCCACATAAATAGGAAAGAAAGAAGAAGCCTGCACTTGCAGCAGGTGAAACATTGGATTCAAAGTTCAAGATTGATTTTACTCTAATTATATGCATGGCCAACACTGTAATGGGATGCATGTGGTATCTAGACAGCGGTGCCTTGTTCCATATGACAGGGAATAGAGATCTCTTCAATGACTTGGAGGAGAAGGACCTCCAACAGAACATAGAGTTTGGAGATGACGGGAGGTATAGCGTGACCGACATAGGTAAAATTACCTTTCAGAGGGAGTTTGGCTCCCCTCTCAGACTAGTATATGTTTTTTATGTTCCAGGCCTAAGGAAGAATCTTGTCTCCATATAGGTATTGGAAGACCGTGGTTATGAGGTGATGTTTAGAAAAGGAAAAGTTTTCCTTAAACACATAGCCACGAGACATGTAAAGAAGATCGGTTCAAGAGTCAAGAACCTATATGCTCTCAAGGTTGAGGATGCATGCAAATATTTGAGGAGAAAAAATATGGTTAATGACTTGGTGGTTGAGAGGGAGCAATTATCTCTCAACATGCAACCTCAGAAGTAGTCTCAGAAGGTTGTGGAGCAGCCACAATTGGACAAGCAGAGAGGAGTCTGAGTGGAAGAATCCACTCAAGTAGAGACCTCTAGGAGGGGGAAATTTTGAGCCAGAAGGGAAAAGGGAGTACATGCAACTATACCTCCAGGTGTGAGGTGGGGCGATGTGCATAATTAATCCAAAGAACAAAATTGGGCAGGGTCCATTGAGATGGTGTGTCTTATGGATCGAACCTGGGTACAAGGAGCCCACAATACATAAGTAGTAGGAAGGATCAGTTAGATTGGTGCATTCAGATGTCAAGAAGACATAAATCAAAGTGAAATATGTCAGTTAATAGAGATCAGATCAGAGTTGGCAGTAGTGGCGAGGGCACAGATGTAGATGTCAACAGCAGCACAAAGAGTCTAGTAGACATGTGCAGTAGCTAGCAACAGTCACAAGACTCTAGCGATAGATGCATTATACTAATTCAGTTGTTCGGAGGCTATTTAGTTTCAGGAGAGTTGAATGTGCAAAAAATGATAGAGAAGTGTTGCACGCAAAACATTCCAAAGGTACCTGATGAATATAGATTGATTCCTTTCTTATTGAGAGGGAACGTTTAAATTTGCAATAAGAAACAATGAAATTGGCATCTAGAAAGGACAAAAATTGAACACATAAGTGGTGTGGAATTCCAGTCACACATGAGTGAGGAATTCAGTTACACATTGGCGCTAAATGTGGGTGTCTAATTATTTATCCCTTAAATAAATTGGAAACTAAATTTTAATTTCATCTCATAACAACTTGTATCAGTTAACTAGGTCAGAAATATTGAGTAGCTCAAGAACTTCAAGTTGAGGGTCAAATTTGAGGCATGTAGAGTGATTCTATTATTTTGGGGGTCCAGTTGTAGTTAATGCATTAGTTTAGTGCATGTGTAATAAATTAACTCAAATTAATTGAGTTAAAATCAGTGTAACCAGTTCTAACTGAGTGATGAGCTAGTGAGAGGTCAAGTGAATTAAATTAGATTTAATTCAAAAGTAGTTATCTATCATATAACCAATGATTCACTATTATTAGTTGCATGCATGTCAATTCTGATGATGACCTAGTTGAGACAGAGGTTAAAGGGAAGTTAAATATCAGTTGTATTATTAGTGAATTTCCCGAGCACAATTATAAAGTCAGAGGAAGGCTCATGATGGATTGGGTAGTCAAGGAAGGTTGATTATCATATTTAATAAGTATTAATTTCCAAGGGATTGCATGAGAAAGGCTAGGCTAATCAGGGGTTGAGAATTGGCTAAGTGTTGGTCAATTTTTCCTGAGAGTTTCCAGTCAGTTTTGAGTAGGATCAGGGTGAGACGATCGGTAGAGTGCAGGATTTTCTCAATGTGAGAAAGAATTGTATTGTTTCATGATTCTTTGACTATGTAAAATATATGATAGATGGGTTTTGAGCAGGTGCTTTCCCCAAGAACATCTTGTGTCATGTGATTGATAATTTCCTTTCTCTTACTTGCATGTGATTGAGCGATCGTGTTTTATATTCTGCAAATATAGTAGAAGGATTCAATATCTTGTTTTAGTACATTACATGATCAGATTGAATCCATTCGTATAGAGTTTCTATATAATTTCTACAGATTGAACCTCATCCTCCACATCATGTGGACAAAAGGTACAAAATTGTCCATTATTTTTTTCTGAAGGACTTCCTACACATGCATCTTGCATAAGGATTGTAGAAAAACATGAATTTTGTGGAGAGGATGGTGGCTTGACACCATTCTTGTCTCCTTATTCCTTTGAAGAACATTCTTCACCTGGAGGTGGTGTAGAGATTTCACCATGCAACTTGGTGTCCCTCTCTTCATAGAGGAGCTTCACCATATCTTCCATGTCTATAAAATCCTTTCTGTAAGTTTTTAAATCTTCTGACATCTTGGTAGACTCTCCTCCTTGAAACATATTTTTGTTGAAGCCTCAAGCTGGAACTTTGAGGTAGAATTGGATGTACAGAATTTCTCTCCTTTCCAAAAAAATTTCTCCTCACTTGAGCTTGAAAAAAAACCACTTGCACAACAATCAAAACCTTCTTATACAGAAAAACCCTGTTCTATGATACCAACTCCAGGTGAAAAATGTCCTTCAAAGGGAGGAGGTAATGTATAAGGGTAATATATTCTATGTAGTCAGACTGATAGCGCGGCTTGTTAGCGGGGCGGAGGTCTCGTGTTCGACCCCTGCCTAGTCCTTCTGGTCCATAACAACAATTTTTCCATGCCATGAGGGGGACACATGGCAGCCCTAGGCTGAGCCATGTGCCTCCTCGTCATTGACCTTCTAACTGCCAATAGAAAATTTCCAACACACAATGATGAACACCAACCACCACATGCCACTTGGAAACCGTTCATTCATGGGAGGATAAATTGAATAAACTTTGACCTACCCAGTCAGCATGCCACGTCAACAGTACAGACTGTTGATTGGGCTCCCTGTCTACATTTTTTTTCATGTTTAGCAAAGCGAACATAACTTTGTTTTGAAGCCATACAAAGTCCATTTCATGTGAAACGAGTTGCGCTGGATTCAGAACTCCTTAAAAAATTGTTGGTGTTGATTGATGGTTATATTTTTTCATTTGATGTTTGATGTCATGTAACAAAATTCATAAACAAAAATTCACCAGAAACATTTACCACCACCTATTTCTACTTTTTATTTGGTGGAAAAACCTTAGACACAAATTTTTATATTCTGAACATGATCTTAGCATAACATTACTAATATTCCTATTCAGATCAGTTGGTATCAGAATATACTCAAAAATACTGGATTTATAACTCCATCAAATCCCTATGTTGATGTGTTGTATGGTAATGTACTGTATTTTTATTTCCTATTGTTAAGTTTTTCTCTTATGTTAAATTGTTAATAAATTTAACATGAAAAACACTCATGAGACTCAATAAATTGCAAGAGAACTTGAACCCTTAAGCACATGTAAAACACTATTTTCAAAATTTGAAATAGGAATTAGCACAACAATACTAACATACCTCATTCAGATCATTTTTTGTATCAAAGCTTTAGGTTTGTTGTGCAATAAGGAATCTAATTGTTTGCAAGTTTGTGTCATGATAACAAGTTTAAAACTCAAAAAAGGAGAAGGGAGGCTGGTTGAAAGCCCTGCATTTGGCTCAAGAGAAAGAAGGGAAAGGTTGCCAAAGTCTTCAACACCAACAGATCCTCAAGTTGAAGTTGAGTCTTCAGTGAACATGTCTCATTAAGGAGAACATACCATGACAAAAGATGAAATAGCATTCAGAAAGGATTTTTTTGATATGACTGAGATGGTAAAGGTCCTCTATGAGGAGAGGAATTTAAGGATGCAAGTAGAAAGTTCTAGGCCTCCAAAATGAGATGGTTCTCTAGGAGGAGGAGGCCATGGAGATAGTAGCACTACAAGGAAAATACCCTCTAGCAGATGTTTTTGAGGAACCGCTTATAAAAATAGCCTAGATATCCATTTGTAGCAGAGGTCTCTTGAGGAGGTTGGTGGGTGGAGGTTTTTGCGGATGTTTTTTATCTGGTGTGTTTCTCATCATAAACCGCACCAGTGCATTTAACTCACAACACACCGGTGCGTACTAAAATTGGCACACCGAGACACCGTGTTCTCCATACAAACCCACCCAGTGCATCTAATCACTATAGCACACCAGTGCGCTATGCAGAAACAAACCCAGTGCGTCTTAAAAACCTGCATACCGCCCATTGTGTCTTAAAAACTCGTGCATTGAAATAGGGTTAAATAATAATAAAATTACCGAACGAAAAATCCTCATTTTCACTTCTTCAGTGCTCTAGAGCTCTCAAGCACCGATGTGAATTTCTCTTATGTGAGGTGACCTACCATCGGTGCTCCCATTGCACACACTGTTGTCATCCATTGCCCACCTTGTGGAGTTCGAATTTGGAAAACAGTGGGAAATTTTGGCTTTTCAAATTCCTTAGGAAATATGACTCCTCGACGCCCAAATGCACAGGTATTTTACTTGTTTCTCAATAACAAAATGTTTTAGCGGATTAGATTTGTAAAAAAATTTAAAATTTACCTTTTTTTTTTTTAATTTTTGCAGCGTGGTGCACTCGAGCCATTCGGCTCACACCGTTCGCGGTGTTGACTGTAAATTTATAGGCCACACCACGAACGATGCTAAAGGAAAATGCACAGGTTTCTGGTGCTATACTGAAAAACACGCACTGTGCTTCTTTTTAAAACCTCACATGGCGGTGCAGTTGTTTAAACGACCGCACCGTTAACTATGTGATAGTGTCAGGATGGTGGTGCGTTGACCAAACTATGCACTCTGGGGTAGATAGTTCGGTCAGTGCACCACCCTCTTGACATCAGTACATAGTCAATGGTGCCACCGTTTACTGCACCGTGAACGATGCTGAAAAATTAGCACCATGTTTTTTTTTTAAACTGACATGGCTGTGTGGTCGTTTAACGACCGCACCATTGACTATGTACCAATGTCGAGAGGGCGGTGTGTTGACCACACTATGCACCCCGGAGTGGATAGTTTGGTCACCGCACTGCCCTCCTGACATCAGTACACAGTCAACGATGCGGTCACTGTTGACCATGTACTGATGTCAGGATGGAGGTGCACTTACCTAACTATCCGCCCTGCGGCACATAGTTTGGTCAACACCACCCTCCCAAGATTGGTACATAGTTAACGGTGCGGTCGTTTACAGGACCTCAACATTGACCATGAATTATTGTTGGGCGGTGTGTTGACCTAACTATCTACCTTGGTGCAGATAGTTTCGTCGACGCACCATAGAAGAAAGTACATTTTAAGTTTTGCGGTGCGCGAACAATTTCCAGGCGCACAGCTCTCGGTGCGCGATAAAAATTGATGCATCGGTACCAATGTGTGACTTTTTTTTTTTGGGGCATCGACTGTTTTTTTTTTTTTTTAATATATATATATATATTAAATACATGTCTCATTTAATAAATAAAAAAAGTTTTTAATATGTGAATCATTCAGCGACGTCAACGGAGAGAACATAGGGAACAACAAGAATATATGGAGAACCAGTATAACGTGGTTCACCTATGGGAGGCATGAGAGAGGGAGAGACTTATGTACCCTCACCCTATTACGATAGCCACCCAGTTTCTCCTAAGGGAGGTAGGCCTCCTCAAGTTCTTTGATGAGGCTACATCCCTGAAGGGCCATAGTGTCTTATTGGGGCAGCTCATCTTCAGGTGGAATGCCCACTAACATGATTTCAGATTCAGTCCTCACCAGTGGTATGCGCCCATTGAGGATGACATATATTTTATTACTGGCCTATCTAGGATAGGGCATGATTTTCCCTAGTTCCTAGATGTCCTTGTTGGCTATGCAACAGGGATTCATTTGGCATACTCCCAGAGATACATTAGGGATGATTTACTTTCTCCTGCAGATTTTCAGGTGTCTGATGGTCAGTTACATATTGCTTCGTTTGGTGCAGAGGAGGTGAGGTGCCTCTCATTACTGTTGACGATGATTGCACACTATAACAACGATGGGAAACAAATTAGTTGTCCAATTTTTTATGTTGATTCTTTATTCCAGGCGCCACGACTTGTGATATGGTTTGGGATTTTTTTGCGGCAGTTTTGTACAGCATTAGATAGATGTCATTCTCAAGCACGTGGGAGGTTGACTTTCCATTTTTCTTTAGAGTTATTTTATTTATTTTTTGAGAGGTTTCCAGAGATGAGGCCTACTTTTGTTCGGCACCCTCGTAGGCCAATTCTACATGTACGGATGGAGATGTGGGGCCAGATGATGCCCAAGAGGGGCCTGTATGACTTTCCTACCAGGATATCTCTTGGTGCACTTGACTTGCTATCCCGTATTGATGATCAATCCTTCGTTCTAGTGCCATGTCCGTATGCTAGTTTGGATTGGCAAGGGTGTACAAACATCCTCTTCACATAGGATGAGCCTCCAGATGCGAGAGGTAATATTAGTGTTTTCTTTAAATTAATATAGTTGCATTTTATTGTCTTAATTAATTAATTAGAATTATAAAATTTATTCTAACACGTTCTTTAACTTGTTTTGTTAAATTGTTTAATGAAATTGTCTAATTATTATTGTGTACTTATATACATTTTGTAGATATTGGGTCATTCGTTGGTGATGATATTCTACTGCCACTAAATGATCCAGGTATAGATCACATTGACAAGGATATGGCAGAGGCAGAGGATCAGGATGACAAACCTGGTCTTGATCGGGCACATATATCAACAGGTGTGAGGCATAAGCCAAACACCTAATTAAGGATGGAGTTGGGCGACCAGCTCTGTCGACTCCTAGTTGAGGAAAGAGTCAGGCCAATTACGATCAGTGAGATACAAGCTGATCATAGGTTGACACATATCTACAGAGGCATGCCCCGTGATATGTTGACCCTCATGTGGCATATCTTTGGAGCTACCAAAGCACTGGCATGAGCGAGGAGGGGTTGGTGTGGTGGAGATGCAGTATGACAAAGCAGCGCATCATCTGATGATCATGATCATGAGGGAAGTGATCATTGTTCTAGTACTCCACCTCCTCTTCCACCTCGCACCAGAGATGATCATGATGAGCAGCATGCAACATCCAGTCATGATTAGGAGCAGACATCATTTGAGCAATCTGCACCATCTCAGCAGACACGTCCTAGTCCTGAGCAGACACCTGATCCCGAGGAGGGTGCAAGTCCATTCAAGGAGGCATGTCCATCAACTGAGCAGGCATTCACACCATCCACTGCGCAGGTTGGACCATCCACGAGTCATCAGCAAGTAGTTCTTAATCAGCAGGAACCTCTAGATCAACAGGCACATGATCATCATCTATCTGAGCATGTCGAGGCTGCACCATCGACTGAGCAGGCCTCGACTAGTACTACTATTGATGTACCACTGGATATTTGACATTTATATGAAGTTATATTACAGTTCCATATTTTTGAAATTATACAGTTATATATATATATATATATATATATATATATATATATATGGTCCATGTATTTTATGTTCATGTTGCAGATGTACTTAATTTACATGTTGGTGTTCATCATGATGTGTATATTGTTAGATTATGTTAGATATGTTCATTTAATGTCCAGCTTGTAGATATATGTGTATTTGATAACAGTTATTTGACATGAGATGTATATTTGATGTTTTGACGCAGCCTAAACTCCGCTTACCCACTGTCTGCACATAGTTTGCATTTCATCATTTTATTCTCGGGAATTATTTTCTTTCAAATGTAGTGAAATCACTCTAAAGATATACTTTCCATTTAATATTTACATGGCAGCTATCAAACTTTACAAAAATCTTTGTGTAATTCATTACTCACGCTTTTCTTTCACACCATAAATATTTGGACTTTGATTAAAACCCCAACCATATATACTTATGCCTTATTCTTCCTTTTATTTCTATTATATAATTATTATATAATAGAAGTCATTCATAAATCCCATTAAAATTTCATTAACTTACCTTTCCACCAATCTTATTTCTTTAACAGAAGTCAAAGCTGACTCGACATTTCCTTCTCTACGGTTGATCTCTTCAAGCTTTCGATCTGACGGATATCAACCAAAACCTCAGCTACCATTTGACCTTGTGTCCACAAAACATACCAATACAACCCCACACTTAACACTCAATGCTCCTTTCTACCAACGATCAAATGTGCTCCTCAAATCGATGACAATCACATTATAATATGCGCGAAAATTAACAATTTTCAACAAGTGCGAAATAGGTGGTTTCCATGTGCCATGTGGCATCTCCTAACCGTTATCGCACTCTCGTCAGAATTATCGTTAATAATGAATAAGCAGTGTGATAAAACTACTAGCTGTTCATAAAACCATTTACCATTCCTCTGCACCATCAATTCGTGTTTTTTTCCGTCTTTATTCAACTCATGATTTCGAACAGAACCATGGTTCCAACCTGAAGGAATTCCACAACGATTATGCCAATTTCAGAATACGATCTGAGATCTCTTCTCAGTTTCTCTCTTTAAATTTCAACCACATATAAATTCTCTGCAACCATTTGTTTGCTTTCATTCAAACAAATTGTCTCCACTACAACGCAATTCAAAAATTGAAGATTTTGGGTTTGTAATAGTTCTATCTCCATCGTTTGCAATTGCAATAAAACCCCAAATGGGTAGCCGCAAACCATCGATACCTCAACCCCAAATGTGACATCAACTTGCGGATCTCACTTCACTGTTTATACATAGTGTTAACTTCTAACTGCGAATCTCACTTCACTATTTATACACAAAAAAATGTGTAATATCTCCTTTGCAATGCTTTATATGATGTCAGCCTCAGTGAAAAATGAAACCAAATGGATTTGGACCTCAATTTAGAAGGCCAAGGTATTTTTTTTTAATGGCATCGATCCATTCTGTGATCGATGCTAATTCCTCAACATATTCAAATAACACAAAATTCAATAAACGAATATTTGATCTTTTAAGAATACACAGTCTCATACCTTCAATAATCTTGTAGCTCAAAATGACGAAAACACAATCTCCAACTATTTCCCTTACTCTGTTTATCCCATCTTTTTCAATATGCAAACTCCCTGTTTTATTCATAAATCATACCTCAACAATCAATATTTACATAGGAATTCTTCCTATGGCCTGATCTTCTGTATCAGTGGCATTTTCTCTAAATTTCCCGTAGGCTTACAAAACAACTCCTATTTGTCTATCCTGAATCTCTCCCCCCTATTATACCCTCGAGGCTTACAATTTATACAATTGGATTCTAAAACCGATTTTGGTTTAAAACCACTATATTCTCAATCAAATCCTAAATATCCTCTATTATCCCTATGGATTCTCATAAATCCCCAAATTCATGAAACCAATTCTAATTTAGGATTTACAATTAATTCTCAATCACTGATATTCTCTTTCGAGAACATTTACAAAAATCCTCTCAATATTTAATTAATCGTATTTTAAAATATTAAAATCACTCAACTCCAAAAAAATCATTCCAATTTCATAAAAATACAAGACCCCCTATATCTATTAAAATACAAAGAATTTTTTGAGCGTAATTCTCCTGCATCAGACTCCCAAAGTATAAAATAATCATGATCTCCAGATCATGTGCTTCCAACCTTTAGCCTCCTGGATCCCATACTCTATTCTGCATCTTCCCACTAGCTATGCTTTCACAGTCTGTTCTTGTCTTTTCCTTGCTGTTGTTTCTTTTCTTTCTTGTTGTTGTCTTATTCTGAGACACCTTCATCATCAATCTTCTTATGCTTTCAATCTCTATGTCCAGGTTATCTTCTGACTGGTAACCATTCTACCATTTGTTGTTGCTTTCAATTTCTGCTGCAAATACTCTTGTAGATATTGCTCTTAATACTGTTTCTACCTCCCAAACTTCCTGAGCATCTCTTAAGATATCTCCCTCTGCAACATCTCTCTTTTTCCCACTACTTGTAAATTTATTTTCAAAAAATAAATTATCTTCTAATTCTTTAATTGTAGCAACATAAAATATTTTGACAAACTAGTATTTGTTTCTGCCTCTTCCACAACTTCAGACATTTCCACTTTATTATCTACAATTCCTTTCTCTTGTTCAAATGTTTCCAGCATGCATTTAAGTCATTTCATTTGTACTTGTATCATTTCAAACACATCATCAATATGCTGCAATTTAGTTTCAGCATATCCTTCTTCCTTGACAACCTTCAGTTATTGTCTTTCACCTCCTTGACTGATTCTGACAGTCAATTCAACTTCTTCAAACTCTGTATCTTCATCCTTTATCAGAATAGAATTATGATTCTCCACCACTGTGACAGTTGTAAGGGTCTTTCCTACAGTCTTCTCTTGGCCAATCGGATAAGCCAACTCTTCCTTGTCATTAACAATAACAAGCTCCTTCATATGAGACATGATTGTCTCACCTTCCTTGTAGATGCTCTCCTTATTAAGTAAGGAATCTATGGGTTCCTTATGCTGCAACGATTCATCTTCATTCAAGGCAACTCCAAGAGATGGACTGCCTTCTGCAACACTTGTAAACACAGTCAAATTATCAATCTCAAAATCACAATACCCAATGGTCTCATTTGATGATCCAGTCACCAAATCTCTCTCTTGCAGTTCTAAGTCTTTTTCAGGACTCAGAAAATCTTTACTGTCTTTCTTTCCAGCTTCCAAGGTTATCTCTATTGTGCCAATCACCATAATAGAATGATGATCCTTCACTATTTTTTCAGCTAACATAGTTTCCTTTTTATTAAATTCTCTGACATTTTCCATTTGTTTTCATTCTTTACCTGCATAATTAACACATAAATTATCAGTATTAAAATTACAAGACCTCAATGTCTCTTCCTCCTCTGGCAACATCTCAGTATGTTTCTTTGATTTTTCATCTAACTTCTTTATCAGTACATTAGTATGCCGATTTAAATCCTCCATGAGACTGTCAACTAGTCTCTCCTTCATATCATCTGTTTCAAGAATGTCTCCTTGCTCTTGTTCACAATAATGAACTTCTTTGATTTTCTGAATCATTCTTACATCCTTACTCTCTTTTTCATGATTGTCATTCATGACAATTTCCTTTTCTTTCTCTTTCATCAATTTATCCTGAGTATAGATCCTTTGCTTTTCCAACTCCCTTCTTTGAAGATCTAACTTTCTATATAACTCAACAATTTCAATTGGGGTAGAATTTGGAAACTTTACACAATTTTTCACACCTTCACTTGTTGTTAACCAATCATCAGATGATCCTTCTTCCTCTACCAAATATCTGCTATTCAAGTACTTATTGTTACCAACTTTAATATACTGTTGCATATTTCCATGAGACACCTATGTCTCCTTTTCTTTCTGAGATCTTGTTATCTCAACATTAATCTGAACAGGTTTCAGATTCAGATCCTTAACAAAATATAAAGCTTGTTCATCATCCTGTGATGTACCTGCAATTATATGCAAATCATTAGTTTTAAAAACACAATAATTTTCAGTCTCGTCTGCTTCTTCAAGCACCCATCTTTCACAATGTACTTTTTGGTTTTTGGTAGATCCTATTTGCTGTGACTCAATTATTTTGAGTCTTTTTTTTTCCAACAAAGAAATATGTATCTATTCAAGTTCTCTGAACTTTTTCATCAACTTAGAATTCCATTTCTTTTGAAATAGGTTCCATCTAACCCATTTCCTCATTTTCCATCCATGTCTTCGACATTCATTCCTTGTCTCTTGTAGCCATCCCTATAGTACCTCCAGTTGTACTTTCATCGCTGGAATATCTCTTTCTCAATCCTCATCACTTATTCTATCTTTAGAACCTCTTCTCTGAGCCTCCATGGCTATTTTCCTCATGAGCTCATCCATGCTTGATTGGTGATCTGCAACATAGCCTTCTCTTGTAGCAATCTCCTTTTGCTACTCAATACCCTATCAAGCTTCCTTTCTGAGCTTAACCTCTTCCTAGGTATTATTTTGCTTCACTCTCTTGAACCTATTGTTCCTTTGGCTACTGCACTTAGTCACCTTCCTTCTTTCAGAAATTTTTACCAGTCCCTCCATCACTACTTCTTAAGACTTGGATCTTCCTTTGTTTTCATCTTGTCTGCAACCAGAATTCTACAACCACAATCTTCAAACCAGATTAAAATTATCTCACCTTCAAGATCTCTGCATGACCTTGTTCTCTTCATTCACTTGTACTTTGATTGTATTGTTCTCATGTATTTCTGCAAATGCCTATTACACATAAACTCTGTGTATCTAATGCTTATCAGATTTAGAATCTGATCTCCTCTTGCTTCATCCATCACATGTGCATTATAATTTAATTAAAACAAAATCATTAATCTTCAAAAGAGCTTTTTCCAGCTCTGATACCACTTGACGCAGCCTAAACTGCGTTTACCCACTGTTTTCACATAGTTTGCATTTCATCATTTTATCCTCAGGAATTCTTTTCTTTCAAATGTAGTGAAATCACTCTAAAGATATACTTTCCATTCAATATTTACACAGTAGCTATCAAAATTTACACAAATCTTTGTGTAATTCATTACTCACACTTTTCTTTCACACCATAAATCTTTGTACTTTGATTAAAACCCAAACCATTATATTTATATACTTATGCCTTATTCTTCCTTTTATTTCTATTATATAATTCTTATACAATATAAGTCATTCATAAAGCCCATTAAAATGTCATTAACTTACCTTTCCACTGATCTTATTTCTTTAACGGAAGTCAAACTTGACTCGACATTTCCTTCTCTACCGTCGATCTCTTCAATCTTTCGATCTGACGGATATCAACCAAAACCTCAGCTACCATTTGACCTTGGGTCCACAAAACATACCAATACAACTCCACACTTAACGCTCAATGCTCCTTTCTACCAGCGATCATATGCGCTCCTCAAATCGACGGCGATCAAATTATAATATGCGCAACAATTAACAGTTTTCAACAATTGTGAAATACGTGGTTTCCATGTGCCATGTGGCATCTCCTAACCACTATCGCACTCTCATCAAAATTACCGTTGATAATGAATAAGAAGTGCGATAAAACTACTAGTTGTTCATAAAACCATTTACCATTCCTCTACGCCATCAATTCGTGTTTTTTTTTGTCTTTATTCAACTCATGATTTCGAACAGAACCATGGTTCCAACCTAAAGGAATTCCACAACGACTATGCCAATTTCAGAATACGATCTGAGATCTCTTCTCAGTTTCTCTCTTTAAATTTCAACCACATATAAATTCTCCGCAACCATTCGTTTGCTTTTGTTCACACAGATTGTCTCCACTAAAACACAATTCAGAAATTAAAGATTTTGGGTTTGTAGTAGTTCTATCTCCATCATTTGCAATTGCAATAAAACCCCAAATGGTTAGCCCCAAACCATCGATACCTCAAGCCCAATTGTGAAATCAACTTGCGGATATCACTTCACTGTTTATACACAGTGTTAAATTCAAATTTTGGATCTCACTTCACTGTTTATACACAACAGAATGTGTAATATCTCCTTTGCAATGCTTTATATGATGTCAGCCTCAGTGCGAAATGCAACCAAACGGATTTGGACCTCAATTTAGAAGGCCAAGTTATTTGTTTTTTAATGGTATCGATCCATTTTGTGATCAATGCTAATTCCTCAACATATACAAATCACACAGAATTCAATAAATGAATACTTGACCTTTTAAGAATACGCAGTCTCATACCTTCAATAATCATGTAGCTCAAAATGACAAAAACAAAATCTCCAGCTATTTCCCTTACTCTGTTTATCCCATATTTTTCAATATGCAAACTCTCTAATTTATTCATAAATCATACCTCAACAATCAATATTTACATAGGAATTCTTCCTCTAACCTGATCTTTTGTATCAATGGACTTTTCTCTAAATTTCTCGTAGGCTTACAAAACAACTCCTATCTGTCTGTCCTGAATCTCTCCCCCTATTATGCCCTCGAGGCTTACAATTTATACAATTGGATTCTAAAACCAATTTTTGTTTAAATCCACTATATTCTCAATCAAATCCTAAAAATCCTCTATTATCCCTAAGGATTCTCATAAATCCCCAAATTCATGAAACCAATTCTAATTTAGGAATACAATTAATTCTCAATCTCTCATATTCTCTTTCGAGAAAATTTACAAAAATCCTCTCAATATTTAATTAATCCTATTTTAAAATATTAAAATCACTCAACTCTAAACAAATCATTCCAATTTCATAAAAATACAAGACCCCCTATATCTATTAAAATACAAAGAATTTTCTAAGCCTAATGCTCCTACATCATGTTTGTGTTGTGATGATGTTATACAATGCTTGTGTTTTGTTACATGATCATGATCATGATGATTAGATGATGTTAGCGAATTTGAATGTGTTTTTTAGTCGAATACGATGTTTGTAATATGGTTATCATGATCGTGATGTTTATTTTTAATATTAAATTATGATATTTATTAAATATTATGTCGTGATTGTAATTGAAATTTTAATTTTAATTGTATGTAAAATTATAATTGTAATGTAATTGTATGTAGAATTGTAAAATTGTAATTGTAATTGTATGTGAAATTGTAAAATTGTAATTGTAATTGTATGTATTGTCATCATTCAATTTTATTAAAATTTGTAAATTAATTGTCAATTTTGAACCATAACTACTGTAAGGAAAATGTATACCGTAAATATTGTTAAATTACCATAATTGTAAAATTGTAAATTTGTATGAATATAAATAATTGTAAAATAATAAATCTAGAATAATATGATTTTTTGTAACATAATAAAGTTTAGAAAATAATGCAAATAAATTCATGTGTTTTATAATTATCATTATTTTATACATACCAAAAATAACTGTATACATTTTGAAGATATCATTCACACACATTTAAAGCAATCAAGTAGTTGTATTATTTTAGGAATTGACATTATATAAAAAAGAACTTTATACAGTACGCCATTATTTTCGATATCAACATAATTGAAAATTATCAAGTGAAATGATTTTAACATTAACACAATGCAAATTACCAATTAATTCAAAATACATATTATAATGTTTCCAAAAAAAATTCTTAGTTATAAGGTAATTAAATCCTCTTCTTTATAAAAACCCATATTAAAAAGTATAAATGATTAAATAACACATGTACCATATCACTCTCGGTTCTCATCATCACCCTCATTATCTTCCAGCTCACTATTGTTCTCAAAAATATGTTTTGGTCTAGGGTCATGTCTCAATACGAACCACCAATCCCTATCCAACACATCTGGGTAAAAAAACATTTGGTTGCATTGTTTTGGGAAAACATAGGGCTCTTTAGCTTCATCCCACATCTTTATAGAATTGATACATATCAACCTACTATCACAATCTTCCTTTACTTTATTCCGATTAAAGGTTTCCCACCACTTGCACCTAAAATTAAAACATTGGAATGAAGATAAATCCACTTCAATGATCTCTTGTATCTTTCCGACATACCTAACATCCCTTGTACTAGGTTTTGATCACGGTGGCTAGCTCGACTAGATTGATTGAATTTGACTTTCACTCCACAGTCTTGTGTCATGTGTCCATTATCGGAATTTTCGGTGTGAAAATTGTGTCCATATTCCCACATATAAGGGAACAAATTGACATATACAAAAGTTAAAAAATCATAATGTCATGTGTCTTATAATAACCCAACTGTTAAAATATGAAATATAGATGTAATTACATTTCAAAGGTGCATTATTAATTTTAAAATTCACATAAATATATTATTACAGAGTGGGTGCACCCAATCCCTACATTTAGCACATCCTCTTCAACACGCAGGTAACGACCAGTTGCACTATATTTCTCTCTAACTTGGTTAGCAACCCAACTATTGGGGCATATTTTTGGCATATTTTATTTTAAATGATCGAGATAAGGCACACTTCTACCATTCAACCATCTGAATTATTTCCTGTCACTATCCCATTTCATCCTCTTTTGTTCGTACAATGCGACCCACGGTTGTGTCACTTCGGAATTGCAAAGAACGAATTTATTGATTGCTTCAATTTCTACATTCGCTGATGAAATCAAACTGACATATAGTACATATGAGATCAAAATATACATTACATCGAAGTTCAACATGAATATTTATTTTGTGTAAATTTGAAAATTTATAAGTCTCTTACTCTTTATCAAGCACCTTTTTCCATTCATTTGGAGCAGCTCCCCTTCTCTTTTGTATTCATCCCTTTCATCGTCCCAAATCACCACACCTGGTCTGTTGTCAATATGCTTGATGTACTCACTAGAATAATAGAAATAATCATACGATAAGTACCCCTATGCCATAGACCCCTCGATTTTTTCACTTTTTCGAACAAAGCCTTTCAATTTCTTCAAGTACCTCTCTAAGAAGGACATCCAACGACAAGAAACCACCCCAACTAATTCAACCTCATCTACTAGGTGGATTAGAAGATGAACTTGCAAGTCCATGAAACTCATTAGCCGTTCCTTCTCAAACATACAAACAATCTCAACTATCTCTTGATGCTATCGTGGAATGCTAGCCACATGAATCTCCTTTGACATGATCCAACGTACAAATGCAGATAATTTACATGTGGATCATCCTAGGTCTTGGGGGAATTCATGTTTCACACACCCACGCACAAACAAAGGATAATGACACTGCTAAGTTATAAACACATGCAATAATATACAAAATTAGTTATGTTTTATGATCCCTACATGGGATAAAATTTATTAATATAACAAATTATAAAATCATGCTTTTGACATTATACGTACTCTTAGAAGATTCAAATGGTCATGAAATTTCAACCCTGAAAAATGGTCATCCACGGTGAAGCAGCGCCATATTGAAGAGCCATATGAAGATGGCACACTCTCACCCATTATAAATTCATTTGCCAAAGAAAGATAATATTTTTTTTAAAATCCATGGGACATCACCTTTTTTGAAATACCATGAATTAGAGGGACCAACGCCTACCTCTGATCCTGTACTTTCTAATCATCTTTTCCAATGTTTATTTTTAGTTTTTGAAGTAATATGATCTTTCCTAACAACCAATGTGTCACTTTGTTTCGATGACATGTGCCTCCATAAATAAGATGCAACATTTTTAAATATATGTAAGGAATCTAATAAGTGGGTAATCTTAAGATGCTTCCAATAGGGGAGGTTATAAAATATAGATTTCCTTTTCATCCCAATGGGAATTTTATCAACATAGGTGTCGAAGAATTCTGGATCATCGAACATAGGCTCCCCATTTGAATCGAACATTTCTATAAACTCCTTCTCCTTCTCTCTCTCATATGCTCTAAGCCACTCAGCTGGTGTCATTATTGGAGGCCTTCGGGTTGTCTCTCATTTACCATTGAAAGAAGATGTTGCTCTTCTACAAGGGTGTTTTTCTGGGAGGAATACCCTAGAGTAGTCATACACTGGCTTTCATAGGTCATTGGACCATCTAGCTTTCAGAGAAGGTCCACAAAATTTACATCCAAAATAACCTTTTGTTACAAGACCTGCGAAATTATTGTATACAATATATATGAATGGCACATTAAAGAATATAATGAAGATCAGAACAATTACAACAAATTAAATAACTAATATGCAAAAGAATATTGTTACATATATAAACAAATCAATAAACATGTTATAATTTATCAGAACAAACTCCTAAGCCTAGATAATCAAGTGTCGTGTAAGCACATATGCAATACAACGTAAAACTCCTCTTTGTTGCAATGGGTCTTGATACATCATATACATATATCCCATCCCATAATTCCTTCAATTCATCTACCAATGGTTGTACGTAGACATCCATATTCTTCACTTGTCTTCTACCAGGGACTATGAGAGCCAACATAATATTTTCATTCTTCACAGACAACCATGGGGAGATATTGTTATTGATCACTACTATAAGCCAAACAAAATATTTGGTGTTCTGGAGGGAATATGGGTTGACACCATCCATGGCTATGCTGAGTCGTAGACTTCGTACTTCATCCTTGAATTTTTCGGGCCATGTATCCTCTATATGCTTCATGGCTATTGAATCTATTGGGATTCACATAACTCCCAACCCACTTATGTGTGAGGCATGCCATCCCTGCAACATAGCAGTTTCTTTGCAACGAAAGAGCCTTTGAATCCTTGGGATTATAGGCATGTGCCTCAATATCTTAAAAGGAGGACCACGTGATTTACCCTTATTTTTTTATTTATCATACTTGTCATGCCCACATTTTGGACATATCTCTTTGTCTGCATATTCTCCTCTATATATAATACAATCATTTGGACATGCATGATATGATATGTACTCAACACCCAACATTTTCAACAATTTATTTGCCTCTTTGCAGCTATCGTGAAAGACATTATCATATGGAAAAACCTTATCTTTGAATAACCTGTAGTTGGTCATGGACAATATTAAATGTACATTAATGCTGATATAATTATTAATGTTCATAAAATTGACCATTTGTAATGTTCATTGTGTGATTATATTTCTCAAAATATAAGGGAGGACTTTATGGTAAATTACCTCAAAATTTCCAAGAAACATGCATTCGAAAAGCCAAAATTTTCTTTAAATTTGTACAATAACATCGTTGTCCCCAACTGGGTAGAATTTGACTGACCGCCAGGTCCAAAGAGAGGGGTGGTGGAAGCAAAATTAAGGCTTTCGAAAAAGGTATCAGCGATATGAGCATCATCCCCTAGCTGATCATCATTCTAGAATGCATCTAACAACATTGTCTCCATGGCAGTCGTATCCCTTAAGTAATCATCCATACAAACCTCTATTTGATTTCCTCCATTGACAGCTTATGAATAACTACTATTGTTGTAGTCATTCCTAATTGGTGAATCTGCACGTAGTGGGAATTGAATAGGTGGTTGATTCAACCATTCTTTGCATCGCTCCTCTTTGATTTTTTTCTCTTAATTCAACCTTCTCTCGATTTGACATTGCCTTGGGGTGCAACGAAAGATGGTGGGTAGGTCCCTCATCATCACTAGAGTGCTAATCATTTCAAAAAATATATTTGAACATGATTAGTACAAAATCTATGATATCAATTAGTAAGCACGTCGAGAATGCATGTTTAATTAGTTTGATGTTGAAATAATTACATTAATATACCAAAAAATAATTATTACCATCATTTCCCCAAGGTTGTTGCTAGAAGCTGCAATGTTACAATTAGCAGGGTGAAGCGACTGCCCATTTTCATCTACCAAATGCGCATTGCGCTATGCTGCTCCTGATAAGAGCTTCCGACGTTTTGGAGTTGTTTGAATATTTTTTACATCTGAACTCGATTCTGAATATGCATGAACCTGCAAATTTGTAAAAATTAATTTTATTGAGCTGATTGACATGGATAAAAAAATAAATTCAATTAAATAATGAAAATATAAATAAAATCGGAGGTAAATATTATGTCTCGAGATGGATAAGGAGAATTTCGCGATGGACTTTGAGCAATATTATGGAATGAGTTGGATTTGGAAGAATTGTCCATTGGATATAATTATGATATTTTCTCCCTACATTTGAGAAAAATCAACAATAAATTTTGGTGTACATACCTAAAAGTAATTTCGGTGCCTTAAAAATGGACTTATTGTTATCAGTGCTAATGTATAGTTAACCGCACCGATGCGTTTTAGTTACTGCGCACAGGTGCTATGTTACTAATTGGCACACCGGTCTTGTTAGATAACAAATGCACCAAATAGCCACAAATAAAAAAAACACAAATTTATTTCTTTTAAGTGAAAAAAAAATGGTAAATTGAAAAATGGGCGGCAAATTATTTTCCGAAATCTAATTTCATCAAAAAATTCTTTAAATAGTAAAAACGATTCATTATTTCATTATTTTTTCAAAAAAATTCAGGGAGAGATTTGCACGAGAGACATACTTGGATCAAGAGAGCACGAGAGGACTGTGAAGCAATGAAATACTTTCGAACAAGAACATTATTTAGATAATCATAATTTCAAACATCTGGTGATTCAAACTCTGTAGTATAGTAAAAAATGATAAATTTTACTGTAATAATTGTTTGTTTTTTTAAGTTTCTATTTTATTTAATACATGGTAAGTAAAAATTTTAAATTTTACTGTTCATTTTTAGAAAATAAAATTAAAAAATCCATTCTTACGCTAAACCCTTGATTCTTTTTGTTTCTAACCTTGCTTCTTCTTGTTTCTGTGACTTCAGAATTAGGGCTTTTCATTTTAGATTTATAGGGTTTGTATATATATGTGTGTGTGTGTGTGTGTGTGTGACATCTAACCTGCGGGATGACTTGCAGAGTTAGATCCCAATCCATGTTATCCCTTGCATGATTTAAAAAAAATAAAAATAAAAATTAATCGGTGCACCCTATGTAAAATAGCGCACCGGTGCATAGCGCATTGCGCACGTACTATTTGATAAAAACAATTTAAAAACATTTTTTTTTAATCAGTGCGCCTATGTAAAATAGTGTATCCGTGCACTATTTTATTATAGCGTACTGCACACGTACTGTTTGATAATTTTTTTTTATTAATTTATGTCTTTGTTAATCAGTGCACCAGTCAATATATAACTCACCGGGACTCCTTGTTGACAGAGAGGACCGTACGGTGGTTATACTATTTTCTCGGTGCGTTTATAAGAATATGTCGCACTGCCTCCTTCACGACATCTTATGCTACAAAAACTAACACTAGAGAATTTTTATTAATTTTTCTATGTTAATCAGTGCACTGGTTAACATATAACGCACCGAGTCTCCTTGTTGTCAGAGAGCATCGTATAGTGTTTCTACTATTTTGGCGGTGCGTTTATAAGAACATGTCGTACCACTGTCAATGCATACTGCTTGAAAGGCGCACCATTTTCTTGATTTTCATTTTTTTTATTTGAAAAGTTTGTGATTTATTTATAAAATATATTAATGAATGGTATGGTACATGTTCCATATTGATAAAGAAATGGCAGGCAAGAGACCAAGTAACAAAAATATTGATAGCACATCGAGAAAAGAAAAAAAAGGCAAGTTATTTGTAAATTATTTACAAAAAATATTATTTTTGAACTATATCTAAGTTTAACTAATACGTATTGTTTACAGTGCATCATGAAGAGCCACAAAATGACGAATCTTGATAATATTATTTCTGATCTAAGACCAGAAGAGCGTAAAAGCTTGATGGAAAAATTGCAAAAAGATGAATCGAGTGAATGAAAAAATAATATCGATCCAATATGAGTTTCTTTTTTTAATTTTCATTAATAATATACTTAAAAATATTAGATAACATGTTTCAAACAATCTATTAATAAACATATATTTAATGCTCTACAGGGACCAACAACGAAGAAAAGGAGTGTTTTTCTAAGAAAAGAAAATAAATAGAACATGTAAATGAAAATGAATTGCTCCTTAGCTCATCTGGAGTGGTGTTGGAGATTAACGAAAGGGGGAATAACTTTTACAAAAATTTGAGGGATCTAGTGGAACGAATTTCCAATGAATTAGTCAATGAGACATGCTAGAATTTTAATATAAAATACGTACAACAACAAAAAAGAAGGAATGAAAAAGTAATATTCCTTTAAATGTTTTTCTAGAATTATATGTATATATTACTAGAAAACAATCATTTATAAATATCACTTTTGTTATATTTATTTTTCATATATCAATATAAAAAATAAATAGTTTATTGTCATGTTACATTTTCAGGAAGATTATGAAAATATCAAAGGATGAACAAGCTGATATCAGAAATATGCCAGTAGGAATGTCCAAAAAGGTGTACAAGGAGATGGTCAAAGAAATGGACATAATTGCATTGCACGAGGAGCCATCTCAACAATGGTGTGCTTCAAATGTAATGTGTAATCATTGAATTTTTCGATTAGGTACAATAAATAAATAATTTAGCATTAAATATTAATTTTCAAGTATTTTCTTGCAGAAAAGAAAAGAAAAAGGAACCAATTCAGCACACAAAACAGGACGACAAGGAAGAAAAGGGTTTATATCTAATTTTGTGAGTAATTGTTACTTCCTTATAACAAATTAGCTAGATTTCATTTTTTTGTATTTTAATTTGTTTTACAAAATTCATTATTGAATGTCTTCAAATAGGTGCTAACATACAAAGAAGAACCATATTGACATTGGGTTAAATATGGGTTGTCATTATATGTTGGCATATCAAAAATTAATTGTGGATTTGTAAGCATCTATTGATCTTGTTTTACTTAGCTCCATCTATAATAAATATAACAAAAAAATATTTTATATTAAATATATGATTTTCTATGGGGTATAAAACTTGCAGGAAACAAAGTATGGAACCGCGCCAACAAATGAATTGTTGAAAGATGGAACGAAATTTGGTTTTGAAAGAATGTGTATAGTTCATGAGTCAATTATTGCTATGGTACATTTCTTTTCAATTTACATTGATGTATATTATTTAATATTGCAATTTTCATTATTCTCACCAATGTATATACACTCATTACAGTTTATTTTTATGTTTGTAGACGGAAGCTGAAGAAGAAGAAAACAATCAACACCGTGAACAAAACATTCCTCAAAATAACCCAAGTCATGGAAGTAGCTTGAGTAGTGACATCAGTTCCAGCGAAGAATGATGATCAATATGTTTGGATATCAAAGAAAGGCGTTGTATTTTTTGAAATATTTGTCTGTGAAATCAAACGTTTTGTTTAATGTAATGGACATAGTGTCCCAAATGAAAGACAAAGGGATACCAATAATTGTCCCATTTTGTATGACAAAGAGTGTCTTATATATATATATATATATATATATATCAAATACGTTTTAATTTATTCTATTGTGTTCTCCATTGTCGCTGTGAAATGTTACACAACTGATTAAATATATGGATGATTAAATATTATAAAGAAGAGATGCGAAATCTGATGATATGATAAAAAAAATTAATCCAAACATCGCATTCAAATGCACTAATAAAAATTTAATTGATATGAATATTTTTATAAGAAATGTGTCTACTTTTGATGAATAATGAATTTTTTTAAATCACAATAATTGCACTATCACGGGTCGATGTTTCTAAAAAATACAAAATGAACACTGGTGCATGTTAGTTACTATGCACTGGTGCATTTATATGCTAATGCGCACCGGTGCATTTCTACAACCTATGGGCACCACAGAAATACCAATACCAATTATAACGCTTGGTGCATTTGTGTAATACTGCGCACTGGTGCGTATGTGTGATACTGAGCACCGATGCATTTCTATGACCTATGGGAACCACACAAATACCAATACCAATTAGAACACCTGGTGCGTTTTATCGATGAATACCACCCGAGCGGTCTAATAGGCATTGCATGCACTGGTGCGGTTTTCCTTTAACGCACTGATGCATTTTTATAACTTGACAGCCTGGTGCGTTGTATCACCTACAGGGCCTGGTGTGGTTTTACATATTAACGGCTCGGTGCATGCACCTTCCACTGGCCCGGTGCAACTGTCTGGCTTACAAGCATTGGGTCGTTTTTAAACGCCCCGTGGCATCTGAATTTTTTTTTTCGTCCCGGTGCTTGGTAGGTTTACAGTACCAGTGCGTTCACGGTACAACGCACCAGTTTGTTGACACCTGATTAGGTCACCGATGAGAAAAAAATCCGTAACAACCTCCGGCCGCCTAATTTTTTCAGTTGTGTTGAAATTCCGTTAGAAGCTCCGCCAAACCTCCGTTACCGAAAACAGATGTTGTAGAAAATGTTTTTTTGACAATTTTGGCCAATTTTATAGCACTAAAAAACTCCTTCATAACCTTCGTTAGAGGGTCTTTTCCTTGTAGTGTAGGAAACCACCATACACTCCACCATCATCCTCACCACCATCTTCACCTTCCTCTTCATCATCTTTCACTACCACAACCTTTCAATATTTTCATCCACATACTTCAAAAGGAACTGGTAAATCACCCTTACTTAAACTTGATGTCAAATTTGAGTTACCGATGTATAATGGTGAAGTGACTACAGAGAAGTTGGATAATTGGATTCATCAATTGGAGGTTTATTGTAGAATTCAGAACCTTCAAGAGGATGACCTAAAGATTCAATTGGCTTCGTTGAGAATGGGGGGTGCAACACTCATATGGTGGGAAGTAGAGACATAAGATGAGATTGAAAACCACGATAAGATCTCAATGTATTGGTCTAATTTTATTGCTACCATTAAAATGAAATTCTACCCTCTAGCTTACATGCAAAAATCCATTATGGACTGGCATAATTTTAGACAACTAAAGGGACAAAGTATTCAAAATTATACACAAGATTTTAGGAGAAGAGCACTAGTTTTGGGTGTCAATTTATCTTCTCAAGAAACTTTATTAAATTATATTGGGGGTTTGTGTAACTATCTTAGACATACTATTCTCATGTTAAATCCCACAAACTTATATGAGTTTTGTGTTCAAGCCACACATCTAGAAGCAATAGGGGAACATAGTGTAGATGATAAAAGTGATAGTTTCCTTGAGTATGAAGGTAAAGGAAATGGTAAGTTTAATGGATGAGGAAAGAAAAATGGTTCTATTAAAATAGAGAAAGAGAAACTCACATGTAAACATTGTTCGAAAAATGGCCATAATCAAGACCATTGTTGGCAACTCCATCCAGAGTTGAAGCCAAACAAACTTAAAACTAAAGATACGGAGAAAATAACTGCAATCATTGAACATGAATTAGGTCTAGATTCGGGAGATGAAACCAAGATTATAAAAATGGGTTTGAAAGGTAAGAACATATCAAAGAATAGTTCTTCAAGTTGTTCTAATGTAGCTCAAGATGATGATACAAGAATTGAACTCTTTCATATTAGAGTTGTTTCAAAACATACCAAAATAGACACACTATTTGATAGTGGGTCTCAAGCCAATTTGATTTCTGAAGACTTAGTTAAGAGGTTAAATCTAGAAACTGTTACACATTTGAGACCTTATCCTTTAGGCTGGATATGCAAGAATGCAAACTTGCAGGTAGTAAGGAAGTGCATCCTAAGGTTTGCAATCAATTCAAACTTTCTTGACAAAGTTAAACTTGATGTAGTTCCACTTGAGATTTCAGGTATTGTTTTTGGAAGTCCCTATCTCTATGATAGGAAAGCAGTATTTCATCGCCATGATAATAAGTACCGCTTGTTCAAGGATGCAATTGAGCACATAGTTAGAGTGCATAAGAAGAAGAGGAGTTTGTCTCTTATACTTGCAGGATAAATGAAGAGAATAGTGAATGCAAGTCAAAATTTGGCTTTGTTAATGTTCAAACATAGTGATGTTTTGAATAAGACCTTTCAAAAAGATACATCAAATGAACAATATTATTTTATTGAAGTTGCTAATGTTTGTAATAAGATGTTTCAGGGCTCTAACATCTTGCCTTTGAAAAGAGGTAAACAATATGTGAAAGATTTGTAGCAGTCCACATCAATGTTGAATAGTGATGGAAACAATATGTCGGTATAAGAGAGTGTAGATGTCAAAGAGAAAGAGCCAAAACAATTTGACAAAGAGGGCATTGGGTTCAAAATTTCTTCTTGTGGGTTTCACAAAGTTTTGTCTTTGAAATGGGATGAAGAAAGAGGCTAAAGTACCATTTTTGAGTATTATGGACTCAATGGAATAGGTCTCAGGAGCCATAGAGCACTCTAGATAGGGTTTTTTGTAGGTTGAAGACAAAGAGTGCCATGATCAACCATGGTGTTCAATCAAATCATGGAGGAGTTGGATGTTGAGGATGGCCTTGCAAGGGTTGTATTCTCTTCATGTTTGTTCTGAAACAAAAGATTCATAAGTGTTGTAACTTCTCATACTTCTTCCTTCTTTATGTTATTGAAGGAGATTTTTTGTTCAAGTGATACATGGTGTATTGCAGTGAAATTGTAGTTCTTTGAAGCTGGAGGTTAGGATCTTGTTGTAAGATGCCTAATGTGATGATTTTTACATGCTTGAATGAAGGTTAGCATGCTTATGGAATGATTTACTTGCAGTAGTATGTTTCTTTGTAGGAGAAAGTTATCATTCCCTTGTTCAACATTTGATGTACTCCTTGTTTCATTCATTGAGCCTAATGAGAAGGGATCACCTCTCCTTCCATCTGGGTTAGTTTTTGTGAGAATATATTTTACCACAACGCTTGGGACAAATTCAATGATATGAGAATGCAAGATGTAAACTCTAAAATATTTTAATGATTTCACTAAAGGAAAGGCTTGGTTCTCCTTGATAGTGTACTTTAGTGATGCATCTCTCAAAGCTTTGTTGAAGGAGGCTATGGGATTTTCAATAAGACAACTGCAATAGTATTCTCAGATGCAAAAGAAAAAATAATAAAAATCTTTAGTAAAGTTGAGGCTTATCAAAATAGGAGCAGTAGTTAAAGCTAACTTGACCTCACTAAAAGTTTTTTTGGTTTCAGTATTCCATTTGATTTCAATATCCATTTTTAACATGTTAGTAATATATCTCAATATTTTTTCCAAATTAGGGATAAATCTCCTAAGAAAATTAATTATTCCAATGAAGGATTGAACTTCTTTCTTGTTTCTAGAAGGATCTATTTTATGTATGGCTTCAACTCTTCTAGGATCTATTTTTATACCTTCTTTGGAACTGATATGACCTATAAGTTTCCCCCCCTATAAACCAAAAAGAGTTTTCTTAAGGTTCGGAGAGATACCAAATTTCCCGCACTTTTCAAAAACTTTCCTCAAATGTAGTAGTGTTCTTCATTTTCTTTTAAGAATACAGTAATATCATCTAGGTAGATTACAATGAACTTATAAATTTCATCAAAAAATCATTATCCATTGCTCTTTGGAAATTGACTCCAACATTCATAAGGCCAAAAGGAATTTTTACATATATAAAAGTGCCCCATGGTGTAGTAAATGTTGTTTTGTGTTGATCATCAAGATGAACTAGAAATTGGTTGTAACCTGAAAATCCATCTAACAAGGAGATTCTACTGGACCCAACTACCTTTTGTACTATGTGATCCATTTTAGGTAGTGGATTGTTTTATTTTAGTGAGACTTTGTTCAAATTCCTAAAGTCTACACAGAGTCTAATTTCACCTATTTTATTTCTGGTTGGTACTAGGTTAGTAACCCACTTTGAAAACCTCAATGGCGCTATGATCTTGGCATCTTATAGTTTCTTCACTTCTTTTTGAATAAGGGGCAACAACACTGGGTTTACTCTTCTTAGCTTTTGTTTGAAAGGATTTTGGTCTTATTTGATGGGAATGGTATTCTTAATGATATAAGTATCATAATATTTCAAATCATCATAACTCCATGCAAACACATCATAGAATTCGCTAAGAAGTTCAATGTATTTATGTTTTTCTATAGGAGGTAAGGACTTAGACAATTTTACAATTTTGGGGTTCTCTTGAGTTCCAATGTTACAGTCCTCTACATCATCACCTACTGGTTCAATATTTGGCTTTCTGGCTACATCATTAGAGTCAAAAATATCTTCCAATGGTACTAAACCTATGGGAAACACATTTTCCTTTAATTGAAAACTTTCAAGTTCTACTTGGTTATCATCAGTTTCGTTGAGTTCAATTTATGTTTTTCTGCTATTTACATAATTATCGTTGTCATTATCAATATCAATATTTACACACTCAAATTCATCTTTCATTTGTAATAATTTTTAATTTTCTCATCATTTCAAAAAACTTGCCAATATTTTACATTGTCAGGGACAACTAGCCAATGTTTGGCTTCCACCACATATTTCCTATTGGGGTGAAAAGTCATTTTACAAGTATTGGCTGAAACAGGCAAGGTATCAACTAAAATATTCTGGGTTCTAGGAATAATAGATAAATCATATTCAGTAAAACATTGCAGGAAGTCTAAAACTACATTCTTATAAGCTCTCAATCTAGGGTGTTTAGTTGAATATTCACCCTTAATTTTGCTTGATAATGAGCTTAGAATCCTCGTGCATAGAAATCATTTTAGCTCCTAATCTCTTCAAAATTTGCAGTGATAAGATCAAAGCTTCATACTCTACTATGTTATTGGTGCATTGAAAATTCAGTTTATAGCCATGTCCGTTGGACATATTGGTTTATGAATTCATGACAAAAACACCATATCCTGCACCATATTTACATACAGCTCCATCAAAATACATGTTCCAAAGAGCTTCTTCCTTTGTTTCTTTCTTTTCAATATCAACTATTTGATATATTTTGGTAGGTTCATTCTCTTGTTGTGATACTTCCTCTTCAGTTGGTTTTTCATTATACATAATGAAGGAATCTAAGTCAAAGTGCACATAGTACAAGGGGTGTTAGGCTTATCTTGGCTACTGACCATGTGTTTCATCAAATTTTCTCTGTATAACCTTCTTTCCTGACCAAAGATAGGATTGGTGGCATAGGTCATATCCATTTTCAAAGTACCTTGTAGCTTTTCACCCCATTATCTTGACAGTATAATCCCATACTTGGGTGGTATGTCTGCTACTACTGTTGAGATACAAAAAGAATATCCTAGTGAAAATTAAGCACCTACACTAGGATGGAGCCTCAAGCTATTTTTAGGTGGATGTCTATTTATAGATGCATGAGAAAATTCTATTTATAGATGCATGTCTATTTATAGATGTATGTACAAGTTCTATTTATAGATTGCATGTCCATTTATAGATGCATGTCGACTATTATTATCCCTTAATATTAGTTGGACAATAAACAATAATCTATTCTAAATGAGCACTTGGAAATAGTTAACTGAAGTGGAAAATCAGTTATCTAAATGAATTTCGAGTTAAGAGGTTGGTTGGTGGGACATGCAAGTAGAATTAGTTGTAACTGAGTGATTCAAAGTTGTAACAGAGTTGGAAGTGCAGCTATGAAAGTTGTAAAGTAGTTTAACTCAGTTAAGTGAGTTTAACTCAGTTAAGTGAGTTAAACTCAATTGTGCTAGTTGTAACTAAATATACACTAGTGAGAGATAGAGTGAATTAATTATTAATTAATTCACAATTAATGGCCTCACATGCAATTGAAGATTTACTACTATTAACTGCATGCATGTTAGATCCAGTGGAGACCCAGTTGAGTTCTAGGTGAAAGAGCATATAACTATCAGTTGTGACATTATTGGTTGCACACATTCAACCACACACACATTAGATGTGCCTATGAGGATTGCGAAGTCAAGGCAGGAAAGAATAATTTATTCAGGGATTGCTATCAGCTAGGATTTCACAATGGAGGCAGGCTGCCTGGAGACAGTAAATTGGCTAAGGAACTTGCCAAATTTTTTATGATAGTGTGAGATAGTTAGCTCATGTACTGAGAGCTCATGGATTGGATTTTTGTATGTAATCGTTTCATGATCCATGATATAATACATAATAGAATATAGTGGGTTTTTTAGCTATATGCTTTCCCCAGAGTAAATTATTTGTGTTATGTGTGATTGATCTTTCTTCATGATATTGCTATTGGAGATTGTGTTTTAAATTCCGCAAATATTTTGTAGAAGCGATTCTATATTCAACAGTGGCATATAATTTTTAGATCAGGAGAATACAGGCAATACATATTTTTTATTAAATTTCTACATGGTATCAGAGCATAGAAGATTGCAATTGTGAAGCAGCAGCTGAGTTTGTTGGTGGAAAGAATTCGAATTTGCAGAAAGACTTTCTTGGTGCTACAGCCGAGTTAACATCGAAATGGATTTCAATGGCTTGAGATTATAGTATGCACTTGAGGGTAGCTCGAAATAAATTTCTTGGAATGAAAAGATGGATGCAGTGCTCAAAGATAATGGCTTGAAGGAATTCATTAACAATCATGTTCCTAAGCCCACTTCGATAGATGTTGCATTACTTGATGCATGGAAAAAGAAAGTGGCAAAGGCAAGGAGGATTATGTTGGAAGGAGTACGAAAT
Source organism: Pinus albicaulis (assembly GCA_034641835.2). Classification (NCBI taxonomy): domain Eukaryota; kingdom Viridiplantae; phylum Streptophyta; class Pinopsida; order Pinales; family Pinaceae; genus Pinus; species Pinus albicaulis. The sequence goes on along the minus strand of CM076574.1, from coordinate 254,063,989 downwards.
CACATTGTCTAATGCCTTCATGGGAAAGCCACACCATATTCTATGTGGAAGGCTTTTACGGATATTTCCCAAAGCAGCAGCGACCATAGGAAATTGGCGCTCAAAGATAAACTCGGGAAGATCAAGATGGAAAAGGGCGACAACATTCCAAAGTATCTCACGAAGTTTTTCCAATATCAAGATGAACTGGGGAGTGTGGGAATAACTGTTACTGATGATGATTTTTTGAGATTGGCTCTCTTGGGACTTCCTAAGGGTTGGCACATCTATGAAGACTCTGTCAACGAACGGAAAAAATTGTTGGTGTAATATCCTAAAATGGGAATGTAGCAGTGCATAAGAACAATACTGGAATATCAGGGTGAAATTAAGTCATAAAATGTGTTGATAAACACATGTCCATCAAATGAATGAAACAACAGCAAAAATAAGCACTTCTACACCTTCCCAAGTGGGGAAAATGCAGCAAATAGACCCTGAAAACATTATTTCTAGAGATCTGCATTTTAACTGGGTGAAATAATGCTTGGTTCCCTTATAATATAGTCTTAGGCCCTCACATACAAAATAGGAACTGAAACAAATCATTTATGATAAGTTAAACAGAACTCCCGTCCTCAAATCAGCTTAAAAATAGCCAAATCCCATGACTTAAGCTATGCAGAATTTACTGAAGCAAATGATAGCGTTATTTTCTAACGGTTTCTATAGTATAATGATAAAATAACATGGATCTGGAACTTCATGGAAAAATATGCCAAGAAAATGAAGATCTGGCCTCCTTATTGCATTATAAAGGTAACCCGGCAAGGGTTTCTTGAAAGCATGAGTACAAAAAGAGAAAATCTGAATATTCAGCTCTGAAAATGCATTGTTACTGCAAAATTATAGAAATATAGCTGAATAATACAAAAGAGGGATGAGAATCCCTTCCTATAGATTTCCGAGAGAAGGGTTGGCCCTTTTCCAAGGAAACTAGCTCAAATACAAGGGTCTAAACCCTACTGCAGCAACTTTATGAAAAATGACGTAGTTCCTCAAAGGGAATGCACTGTAGGAGATGAGGAATACTTTTTCCTTCTGCCAATATGTGAAATTTTCTCAAAAATCTTCCTATTTGATCTCTCAAGAGAAGGAAGGCACCCTCTACTAATAAACAGACCTGGAAGTGGTGTTATCAAACCTCCATTGCAAGACCTTGCAACACAGCAATATTATGCTACAGAAATAACGTTGAGGTTGAAGAATGGTGCTTGGCCTCAAGCTTGGATGTGGAGAAATACAGTACAAAGCTCTCCCAAGAGGCCTCTTAAGGGAAGAGGTGGGATTCCCGCTCAGGAACACCTGGTGCTAAACAGCACTGCAACCCTGTTAAACAGCAAGAGGAAGCCAAGTCTAAACAGACCAAGATCAAATGATCAAATCAAAATCATGCTTAATAAAGGCTCCCATCCTCTCCATATATATCAAGTGAACCTCTTCACATTGGGTCCCATCTATATGTGCCATCAAGCTCATGCAAGTTGTCCTCCACCAAAACTGTGTTGTTCATCAAGGAGGTTCAATGTATCTAGACAGCTTGTTGACTTGGTCAAAGTTGACTGAATCAACATGATCCCATCTTTGTTCACACCCAAGGGTGCTCAAATTAGCTGCTTATTCTTCCTCCTTTCACATTAGGAGTGTTATTGATCCTTCTAAAGAGGTTAATGGGCCCCCCTATCCATTTATTCACCTGCCTAGTGATAAAACAACTCTAATATTCCATTTAGCTTGAAGGCTAAATTTTTGGAATATTATAGTCCTCCCCTCCAAAATGCTGCTTTTCCTTAAGCAACTGTATAAGGAGAGCAAAATTCCTCCCCTCCTCTTCTTGCGGACTCCTCATAAAAATTCCCCACCACTGCTCCAAATGATCTGCTACAAATCTGCCCTCCAGTGTCTCCTCCCAAGCATGCAAACCATATGGCTCACATCATAGAAAGGTGGAAGGTGTAAGTGGAAACCTCCTTGTTGTCCAATGGCCTCCTCAAGGTAGGAGTGATGACAAACATGGGGAATCTTATTCCCAATGAGTGACTCCCACACCCATTCTATCATCCAAATGATATGAGCCAATCCAATTAGCTTAAAAAGATCCTCAACCCTCGGTTCATACAATGTG